>CM040818.1:23981554-24143165 GCA_022828995.1 Vimba vimba
AGCGCGCTGTCGCAAACGTGGCCGCGCTGCCCGCTCTATGCTTTTCCCCCCGTCTCTCTCCTGCCTCAGGTGATAGAACGGATCAGGGAAATAAAATGCTCAGTGCTGCTTGTAGCACCACTCTGGAAGAATCAACCATGGTTCCCAGTTCTGATGCAGCTAGCAGACACTGCCCCATGGCCAGTACCCCTGAGGAGGGACCTCCTTTCTCAGGCCAGGGGTTCGATTTGGCATCCTCACCCAGAGCTTTGGTCCCTTCAGGTCAGGTACCCGCTGACCTCTCAGTGGGAGTGCTAAATACTATCACTCAGGCTAGAGCTCTGTCTACCAGACGGCTCTATGCCTCAAAGTGGTCGATATTCTCCGGCTGGTGCACAGCTCGGGGTTTTTCACCCTTCGACTGTGGGGTGACAGAGGTTCTCTCCTTCCTACAGGAGCTGCTGGATGAGGGCAGAGCCCCCTCCACGCTCAAAGTCTATGTGGCGGCTATCGCAGCGTTCTCTAAGTCAACGCTCGGTCAGTCAATAGGAAGGAACGATTTAGTCATCCGCTTCCTCAGGGGAGCTAGGAGGCTGAATCCTCCCAGACCTCCCTCAGTCCCTATGTGGGACCTCTCTACGGTTTTGGAAGCCATGAAAGGTGACCCTTTCGAGCCTATCCAAACGATCAGCCTCAAACATTTGTCGTTCAAGACAGTGTTTTTGTTGGCTCACGCTTCAGTGAAGCTCGTAGGTGACCTGCACGCGCTCTCGGTGAGCGCGACATGCTTAGAGTTTGGGCCGAACGACTCAAGAGTCATACTCAAACCTAGGCACGGTTACGTTCCAAAATCCCTCAACACACCATTTCGGGCTCAGGTCATTTCCCTGTCTGCCCTACCGGTGTCGAGCGAGGAAGGGGACGCAAGTTTTCTTTGTCCAGTAAGGGCGCTAAGAGCTTATGTGTCTCGCTTGTCTGTTTTTCGACAGACTGAGCAGCTATTTGTTTCGTTCAGCGGACGTTCAAAAGGACTGGCTGTTTCGAAACAGAGCCTATCCAGATGGATAGTTGAGGCCATAGCGCTAGCGTACACTGCCAAGGGCTTACAATGCCCGTTGGGTGTCAGAGCGCACTCCACGAGAGGCGTCGCCTCTTCGTGGGCTTGGTCTAGCGGGATTTCCTTACAAGACATATGTATGGCGGCGGGCTGGGCCTCACCGTCTACATTCATAAGGTTCTATAACCTGGAGGTTCCCGCCTTGCAGGCTAAGCTGCTGTCAGTTTAGACGAATCAGTGTTGCCTGATTAGACCACCGAGTTCGCGAGCGCTACGCGCCGTCGACTGCTTATGCTTTGGGCAGTATTGCGTAAGACCCACATTTCCCACATTAGTTCAGGCTTACCCCGCCTTGTCTATGTGATGTCATGTTACATTGCGTCTACGGACGCTACTATATATGGATGGAGGGATTCCCCTCTTGTTCCCCAGGACTCTCTGTGAGTCCCTCTGGTGATTGTGCACTGTAATTCCTGGGCTTTGCCTCCTGGTTTATTGGTGTCTGATCCCAGCACGCACGGCGTTTTACATTGGGTCCCCATAGCGTTTTTCAAATGCAGTACGAGAGACCTCTCGTAAGAGAACGTACTCGGTTACTAACGTAACCTCGGTTCTCTCTAGAAGAGGGAACGAGTACTGCGTTCCTTGCCGTGCATGCTAATTACTCTGGTTCGCTTCGGCGATGAAAAAATCAGAGAATCAGCCTTCCCGAGCTCCCTTTATAGGGCTAGGCCACGCCCATTTCGGCGGGTAGTGGCGCGGAGGGCGCAAAGCGTCCTCATTGGCCTGACGTCACCTCAGGCCTCACTCGATAGGCTGATGCAGTTGCCGCAGAGCGGCCAATGAGCGAGCGAGCCGTCTCGCCCATGGCCGTGTGCTGCTGCAACGCGCTTTGCAATAATTCAAAATTATAAGGATAATTTTTTGGCTTCAGTATCTCGTGGAAAAGAGGTTTTCCCCATAGCGTTTTTCAAACGCAGTACTCGTTCCCTCTTCTAGAGAGAACCGAGGTTACGTTAGTAACTGAGTACGTTTTACATGACTCATTTGTTTTGGTGAAGTGTACTGAAACAAACATCGGCTGGATCCCAAATGGCACACTTCATGTGGACTCACGGTCTTGTGGCCTTAAATTGCATGTGCTCGCCAAGTGTACGAGTCCGTAGGGTGTCCCATTCGACATTTCAATGCTCAGAAGTATGCTCGCGAGCGCCGCCTTTGTGCCCTCGATGCGGATTTTGGCGAAGCCTGCACTTTCGCACCCTCCACACGAGTTACCTATCATTGCGAATGCCCAATCAGATAAATGAGGGGAGGAGTTTCGTGGCTGTTTGACTTTTTGATGACATCCGCATGATGTCATCAAGCCTGTCCAAAAATACACTCTCGCATGGACTCGAGGCCAGTGCCTCCTAGGTCTGCACTTCCTGACGTCACCAATTGTGAACTTGAAGGAGGTCCACAAGGCCGGAGTATACTTCTCACTGCTGATTCCTGATGGTTTAGATAATAATTACTCCACGTCGCCCCCTGTCGTTTCAAAGAAAAGTACAACAGTGAGCGCGTCAAATATAAACACCTCATCCGTTTGGGGAGGAGTAGGGGAGGAGTAGGCGGTGAGTGTGGTGCACTTACCTGGCTCCATGGGTTCCCTGAGGGACTCGACGGGGAGGTGTGAGGAGGCAGTGCATCCTCAAAAAGCAGACTCCCCACCCGTGGTGCATGAGGGTGTGGCCAAGAGTGAGAAAGCAAAGTGTCGCTCACTGTCAGCACAGACCCAGTATGGCCCAGAGGTGGCGGAGTAAGCTTTAGCAGCCAGGGCTGCTGTCATCTGAACCGCCTTGGACAGGAGGCGAGAAAGATTCCGCCAGGTGGCGGGGATAAGGGCACCTGTGGAGTGTCCACGTAACCCTTGCCGGCCCCGCCATCGAGAGTAGTGAGAGTGAAGGAGGAAGTAGAGCGGCTTCAGGCAGTGAAAGGTGCCTTCCATGACTTCTGAACCTCCTCTTGCACCTCCAGGAAGAAAGCCACTGGAGCGACACGTGGCTTTCCCATGAACCAATCATCCAACCGTGAGAGCTCGGGACACTCAAACCCAACGGAAAGACATCTTGAAAAAGACGCTGACCGCCCGTGCTTGCTATTTTAGGGAACTGCTCTTTTAACCGAAATGCTGCACTGTATGCACAGCAAGCTGAATGCAAACTCCGCTGGAATGCGTCTTCACTCCAGCAGAGATCCCATGACTAGCTCCAGCAATTAAAATTGCGATTTTTAAGTATTTTTCAGGATGGCAGTTAAAATTGGTGTTATTTGTTCTTTGAAATTTCTCTTTCAGAGGTGAATTGGAAAGAGCGAAAGTGAGAAATGCCGGGCCTATGTATACCCATATGTCTGGATGGGTGTGACTCGGCATGAAATCTCACTGGCCAATGTTCATTGGCACGTTCATGCATGTTTTGCAATGCGACCTCAGTCTGAACCACCATATCGGAATTCATGTGACTTTTACGTCACTCAGAGCGACATTCGTCACAACTCTACACTCATGGGAGTCACTTCAAAGACTGTACACACCCCAAATTATCAAGACAGTTGTGAAGGGTAGTCAGTGGGAGGACAGTGATGTGCCAGAACACATAAGTATTACAGTGACAGCTCTATGTACAAGCAAAACATGAGGGCTCGCATCATAAATGTTTAAAAACTCTGCTCTCAATTTTCATATCCTCTTCTTTGTTTTTTATATTGCCTGCACATAAATTTGGTTTCGCTGGCTTTGGTGTCAGATCACACCATAAATAAACACGTAATCACTTACTTTAATGTCGTCCGTGTTTACTTCCGTACAACAGCTTGCTGCCTGACGTCTTTTTATCGTTCTTTTGCGCATGCGGGTAAGTCCAGGACCATGATCTGTTCACACTGGAAGTTGATACTGGCCACATTTAAAACAACAAAAAATCTGATCTGAGCAATACATCGGAATTGGGGGGGGGGGGGGGGGATGTGTGTCCTGATGCTTTGAGAGAGCTAGGTGGAATGCTTCATGGAGATGGTCAAGCACCTCCTTGGATTCTCATCTGTCTCTGCCTCATGATCTGAATTGACATCAAAACCACTTGACAGTATGAACCTTCTCCTTCTCCTCCAGCAGGTGGAGGTTGTTCGTGACTGTCTGGGGGTGATGAATCCTCTAGCAACAAGAACTCTTTGTGGTAAATGACATGTTCTGTATTGTACTTAACAGCCTCAAACTTGCTTTGGGGGGAGAGCAGGCCAGTAGTCTATCCTTTAAAATGAGGATGATCACCTGTGTTTTTTTTTTCTTTTTTTTCTTCTAGCAGGTTTCTTGAAGAAGACAAAACTCAGCCAGGTCAGCAGTAATGCAGCCTCAGTGATTTCAGTTACTGACAGTAGACATGGTAGAGGCAGGTCATATACCCACAGTTGGTTATTCACCTTTCTCGTGTGCTTTTAGGCAGTAGGATGCATTATTTGTGACCACTGCCACAGTACGGATCCCAGTGTTGCCTGGAAAAAAAAGTTTAGTAGTTTACTATGGGATTATTTTTGTGCCTTTAATATTGAATGTAACTTTTCAAGAAACAAATGAAAATATAAATGCACACTGAATAAAATGTTTTTGAAACCGGAAAACAATAAATCGCAGACAAAATTTTTAACTGTGTTTTTAATACACTGCATGTTTTGCTGTTTTATCCTCTTTCTTTCGCTGATCTGTACTTAAAAATGCGCTTCTAGAGTTTTAATTTATGCTTCTGAAGTTTTCGATTATGCTCCCTGAGTTTTCGTTCACCATTCTGGCACATTTCTTTTGTGGGGGCGGGGCTAACAGGAGTGTGTTCTCATTAGCTACTGAGTTTTTGATTGACAGATTCTGGACCTGGAAGTGAAGACGTCAGTGTTGTGTTTTCATGTGAGGATGTTAGCGTCTGTAAGCGGCTTCCTATTTCATTTTAGTAATATAGAGTTAGGAGTTTTGTTTTTTATTTTTTTCTGTATTCATCTTCTACTACTACTTTGTCAGCATAAGCTTTCAGGAGCAAAATTCTTTTACGCGCGAGAGAAAATGAATGTCTAGATGTATAATTGTAGTACATTAAAATAAAGTCCAATGTTTTGGGAGAATATCTGTTTGTTCCTGATAATGCTATTTAAAAAAAAAAAAAAAAAAAAAATCCTGCATTTTAGGATTTGATTAGATTGTGATGAAACAATTTAAAGAGAATACTAGTGTCATATACATGTGTGTGATATTTCCAGCCATCAAAGTCTCACTCTAACCTGATAATCAAAAGTTAGCAACCCTGGCCATCACACTATACCCATTGTTAGTATAGCACTTACACCATCACAATTAATGATCACTCAATTCTGAAGAATTCAAACAATATGAAAATTGCAACCAGGCTTGCTGTCAGATGGTACAGACCTTCAAGGATATTTCATTATATTCTTTATTGTCAATATACGTATGCAAGTCTTGGATGTTGTGACAGGAAAGACCTCAGTATTCTCATAATACACATATAGTACTAAAAATGCACAAGTACATAATATACAAAATTTGTGTAAAATTCATATATATTTGAAATGATGCAATGATCATTTGATCAGTTCTTGTTACAGTAAATGTGACAAAGCAGTGACTGTGTAAATTGTAATGAAGTACATAAGTCTTTAAACAAATACTCCACCCAAAAAATGAAAATTCTCTCATCATTTACTCACCTTCATGCCATCCCAGATGTACAGTACTATATGACTTTATTTCTTCACATGAACACAAACAAAGATATTTAAGAAAATAATCCATCACCCGTGAACCCGGGACATATACAGGTATACTGAAGCCCATGGTGTATATGACAGTTGTGCAATGAATGGTTAAAACAGTTTAAATTATTAGTATTTTTATTATCTGTTGTTTTACTTCAGAAGACATTGATTCATCCACTGGGGTTGTATGAATAACCCATCACAGTCACTGTGTGTGTTTTTTAAAGTGTCAACTTTTAAATAACCATTCATTTGCATTACTGTATGGACTCACAGATGGATTCTCTTCATTTGTGTTTATCTGAAGAAAGAAAGTCATATACATCTGGGATGGCATGAGGGTGGGTTAAATATGAGAGAATTGTTATTTTTGGGTGGACTATCCCCTTAACATTCATATGCTGACGGTATGCTAATCCGAGATCAGCATAGATTTATAAGAATAGTGCAACCTATTGTGTACTTGTGAACTTGGTTTGTCTTAATCTAACACTCCAAATAAATTAAAATATATGCATAATATCAGGTGTCTGAAGATCAAGATCCTAGTCATTCATAAGTCATTCATTCATGTGTCTGAAGAAAGTAAGATTCCTGTCTGATAGGGACAGTGGATCTCTGGCAATACACCACTCCATCCTCTGGGTCAGCATCAGAATTTTGTTTATGGAAAAGTTGCTCAACTCCCTGCAAAATGAGAAAGGAGTAGTATTATACTAGTCTAACAACTGCACATCACAAATTGAAGATTTAAACTATTAATTTCAAATAAATTAATTTATCGATTAGCCTGTTTGAAAAGGATTTTCAGGGTACTAAATAAAAGTTGCTAAAATGTCACACATGATGAGAATTCTATTATTAATTACTGAACCTCCTTATGTCCTTAGGTTTTACAGCTATGAACAAGCAAACGTGATGTAATCAAAGAAAGACTATGTAATTGTATGCATATAGGTTGTGTAATGATTCTGCTTAATAAAGAAAACACTGCTGTATAATGGTGTGGGCTCTCAATGAGCTCTAAAATACCTCTCCACCTTTTTTACTAAAAAAATACAGACCTACCGCGAGTCTCCAGCATCTCCATTACACTGATAACGATGAT
The DNA here is from genome assembly GCA_022828995.1 of Vimba vimba. NCBI lineage: Eukaryota > Metazoa > Chordata > Actinopteri > Cypriniformes > Leuciscidae > Vimba > Vimba vimba. Next base: position 23,988,502 of record CM040818.1, read on the forward strand.
GATGATGATGATGATGATATTATTCGTCTGAGCAATTCCTAGGAACTCATCTCAACAATGTAGTGTAGCAGCAGATAAATACAGATAAAATTTAAAAACAAAACTCCTAACTTTATATCACTAAAATGAAATAGGAAACCGCTTACAGACACTCACATCCACACATGAACACACCAATGACATCTTCACTTCCAGGTCAAGAATATGTAAATCAAAAACTCAGTAGCCAATGAGTACACACCACTGTTAGCCCCACCCCCACAATAGAAATGTGCCAGAATGGCGAACTAAAACTCAGGGAGAGTAAACTAAAACTTCAGAAGCGTAAATGAAAACTTTGGAAGCACATTTGTAAGTACAGATCAGCGGAAAAAGAGGAGAAAACAGTTAGCAAAACACGCAGTGTATTAAAAACACAGTCAAAAATTTTGCCTACGATTAATTTTTTAATTTTATTCAGTGTCTATTGATATTTTCATTTGTTTCTTGAAAAGTTATGTTCAATATTAAAGGCACAAAAATAATCCCATAGTATTCCATGAAAAATAATTTTGTGAGAAATTAGTGGTAACCTGCAATGCAATCGAAGAAAAATTACAATTAATTGCATAAACCTATATTTTTATACTATAAAAAATAATAACATTTCCAACGATGCATCCTGTGGTAACTTTTGCATACAAACATATTAAAAGACAATATTCCAGCTTAATCTATTGTTTCTATTACAATTTTACTTGTAAATTTAATTTATGATTATGATAGTATGACTCACTCACCCAATGTTTAAACTGAAACATCTCAGTGGTGCAATCAAGTAGAACAGAAAGTTTATTCCCAAGGATCCTGTGGAGGACTGTTTCTACAGTATGGTACAACCATTTGATTGACAAACTTACTGTCCAATGATTCTAGGTGGCCATTTGATTGACGAACTTACTGTCCAATGATTCTAGGTGGTCTTGGAAATGATTGGCTGGAGTTTTTCGAGTCCTGCCCGTTACACAGATGATTAAATTGCTTAATTTTCATTTCAGTGCTTCTAACTCAGTGGCTGTAAGTGGGTTAGGAATAGGATTTCAAGTGATTTTGAAGAAATGGACAAAAAAGAGAATCACATACCCCACCTTTAACTAGAAACAGACATAACTTCAGACTCAGTGTGCAAACTCCTCAACAATCACACGCCTTGCAGTGAGCTTACTTTGATATGCTCTTAGTGTATAACCTTTTTTAAGTGGAGTTTAAGTGGTCATCTCAGGTATTCTTTCCACAGTGTGTTGGCAGAACTTGCTGTCCAGATTCCTAGTAATCAATACTGCTCTTCTATGAATTTAGAAGTTAGTGCCAATTTTTAACTGAGTTTTTAACTGACTTAGTCATCTCAGATGGCCACTCCAATTTATTTTTTTTTTTTTGGAATGTAGTCACTTAACATCCCACACAATCCCCTGACACAAACAAAAATGGGAAATAAAAGTTTATCTGCTCATCCTTTTATTTGGCAATTAAATGAAACCATAGCTGAGAACTGGTATTTCATATGTTCACACTTACAATTAGTCAGATAGAGTAAAAGAGTATGCGTAATTGGCGTGCTGTCCGGGGGAGGGCTCTGAGCTCAGAATGTGCCCCGAACCCAGAGTACTCCCCCGTATCCCTGGCTGGAATAGGAACCAGCCAGGAGTGAGGAGTCAGGGTGTAGGAGGGATGCAGAAAAAAAAAAACTGTCAAGGAATATAGGTGAGTCAGCTATATATATGGACTCCCCTTGTGCTGATTGGTTAGATCATTTGAACATGCTCCTCCCGAACTTTGCTAATAAAACATCATTTAGAATGGCTTTTGATTAATTTCATCCATAATTTGTGCATTTTTATCAATTACAATAACTGCATTCAGTGATACCAATCTGAGTTATTAAGAAGGTTGGGTCTCTCGCGCTGACAAAGAATACGAAAACCTACCTGAAATGAATAGTTTTTGGCAAGTAATTGTATATGCTTAGACAGCATATCATCAAAAATGGAAATCCAATCTCATCCTTGTCCTTAGATGAACTCTGTTTACAGCTGAGCTTGGTTTGCGCAGCCTTTGCAGGATAAACAGAGACATTGCCAGAGCCCTATATTTTTCATCGAACTTTTGGCACTGATTGGGCGGCTCTCCACAAATGGTGCAACTGGGGGCTGTATTAGAGCAAGCTGGTGTAACAGGCACACACATGAATAATTGAACATTGTGGGCCTTCTCTGATAGTGCTTGATTCATCTGCTGCCTCAGACCGGGATGAGGTAGTGCCAATTATTTTAAAACCATTGACCATTCTTTCGCTGGGAAAAGTCCTCCCAGCCTCTCCCTCCACTATCATCTCTGTTCTGTTTTTTTCTGTTCCACGCTCAGGCTCTCTCCGGGCTCAGTGCAGTATTGATCACACCACGAAAGCCTTGCTAACATACCTAGGTCTGGTGTTAAGGCTAACAAGGTGAGAAATGATAATGGAAGAGAACGGAGGCACGATGCGTGAGGGGGGCCATTCTGACCTCAGCCCGCTATTAGTATTCTCTCTATAAGATCATCCAATTTATTGTTCTTCTGGGGATTCGGGAGAAAGACCTTTCTCTCTTCAGCCCAGCTTAACTTCAATGTTTAGCTCATCCTTTTCCTCGCAAAGCCACGCCCTTTGCAGAAATAAAAAGAGTGTGAGATGATGAAAATATGTAACCGCTCATTAATCCCTAGCATTTGACTATGGAAGGGTTAAAGACAATGGTATGAAGATGGGCAGCATCAGGAGATTTGTGGATAGACCGATTTGGATGAATGCAAAGATTTATATTCAGGCTTTCTACAAGCACATATTTATTCACTTGGCATCTGTAGAGCTGATCCGACCCACTATCTTAAAGGGATTAGATCAGCGGCAAGGTGAACAAGAGGTCACTTATTGTTGACAGCTAATCAAGAACACAGCGATCAAATGTGTACTGTATCAAAAATAAGACAGGAGCCAAATAAATTCCTAGCACCTTATATTATTGTATTATTATTGTTCAAGGTTTGATTTTGCACTTGATTTAAATGTTTTAAGTACTAGTTTGTATTCCATTGTCCGTCATTTTGTGATCCAGGGTCACAAATAAGCCTTAATTTTAGATAATAGATGCAGAAGCCTGTGGGACCTTCAAGCGATGATGTATCTCATTGGATGGATTAAACAGATGCATTCTCTGCAGGGTTGTTGTTGGCTTTTCATCTGAAAATACCTAAGGCCAAAAAGAAAGCAGATAGCACATAGTTTTAACATTGTGGCTTGGCTTTCTGAATAGTGAATTTAAAGTTGGTGTTAGTGTTATTTCAAATTGATGCTGTCTTGCCTAGTTAGAAATCATTCTGATTATACAGTAAGTGTTTGCAGACACAGTAAAGTAAGTTCAAAATCAAATCTTAAAACTCAGTTAAAGCAACTGGTTCTGCAAACACATTCATATTGAGATCTTTATGACCACAAATTAACACATTTGTTGGCATAGCACAGATATATACATTTCTTGCCCACGGTTAATATTAATTTTGATGTTATCACATTGGCCAAATATTTTTGAGTGTGTATCAGCAGCTCTGTTGGCCAAAGAATGCCCCCAAAAAAGTGAAAGTACGTTGAGAATGATAATCAATCAAAATGGAATTCAAAATAAAAACTATTGGAGAAATGGGACGCCATATATTTCATTTGGGGATATTTACAGTACTGCAGTTGACAATCTTGAAGATGGATTAAGTACAGAAAGGAGGAGACTAGAATAATTTGCCAATAATCCATCAAGTCATCCAACAAATAAATGAGTGCAGTGAGACTATCCTCACTCTCTATGAAAAGGAAATATTTAAAAAGATTTAACCATTTCGTCCAGTGAAACTCAATGTCTTCTTTGGCCTTACTCCACCAGATGGAGATGAACTCATTGTGTATTGTCATGAAACATTAATTAGTAGGTTTCAGTCTAATGAGATTAATATCATAAGGGAGACGTTATTTAATGCAAGAGCAAACCCTCACTGTGAAAGGGCACATTTGTCCTGTCATTACAATATGACAAGATGTGAAGGGAACTTGGTCTTTGTACTCTTTATCAGGCAATGACTAGAAATAAAAGTTGATGAAAGAAAGTGAAATACATGCACAAACGGGCTTAAAGACACCTGGGTATTGGCATGACGAGTCTGAGAGGAGTTAAAATGAAGAAATCAATTACAACATACCTGACCCATATTCCACAAATGCCCACAATATACACACAACAGACATAAACCTATAGCTGATACATTAAGTGAGAACATGAGACCAGTATAGAAAAGAAAGACACTCAAAGACTGCGCTCTGATGGTTGCTATGGTTATCATATCTCACCTGACTGACCTAAACTGGTATGAAAAAGTGAGGCAAGAAATAAGGTGTCTTGTGAAATGGACATAAATGCATTCCACAGCCAGAATTACAATTGATTTTTACCTCTCGTAAAATTCAATTATCAGAGTATACGATCAATACGGGTATAATTGTTCCTGTCCCTGATACCAGCATATCAAGGGCCAGTTCATCTTGTTGCTCTCTTCCATCTTATTTGATTGTGTGATAATTGGTGCACTAATAGAATTTAATTTTAGACCAAAGCAGTGCTGCTCTGCAAGGTAGTGAATCATCCATATGCAATTAGGGGATAACCTGATTTTATCAATTTTTGTCCTAAATTTGTTAATGGCAAATTAGATTTTAGCATAATTACAATTTAATCAAAATTAACCAATCTAAAACAAGTATTCAGGCCTAAAAGTGCTATCAATATAAACATCCTTCAAGTTCTAAAAAACATGGTGCCATTCTATTATAAGCAGTATAAGATGCAGGTTTGTAGCATGAACAAGTTGAAATCAGTCTTTGCATTTAACAATCAGATTCCATACAGCTCTAGTCGGACTCATGTTGGCGGCAGGTTGCCCAATTCAGCATGTTGAATTGGAGAGAGAGATCGCTTTGGGGTGAGTTTCCCAAAAACATCTTTAGCCAACTAGGGTCGCAAGTTCCATTGAATTTTGTTGGTAATGAAGGAACTTGCGACCCTAGTTGGCTTTGGGAAACACACCCCAGTTTGGCTGTTCAGTTTAGCAAACGAGTCAGTCCAATAAAAACGAAAGTGATGAAAGCAAGCAAAGAAGTTAAGACGGCACACACAGTAGGCTGTTCTTATTTACGTTATCTTACGTCATCTAATACGCAAATATTTTCATAAGCTCCTGGAATGAAGAAAGTGATCAGCATGGTTGATATTCAAAATGGAATACGGTTTGTATATCTGCAGTCCTAGTTTCGATTTCCATTTTTTGAATGACGAATATAGACTATTGATACCTGCTGATATAAGTAGCTTTCGCACTGGGGGAACCTTTTCATAGTTCCTAGAATTAATGCCGAAAGTACCCACTTTTTGGCGCAGGAACTGGGAACAAATAAATATCTAAGAACGTCTTTTGGGGAGACTAAAGTAGCTTCTACTTCAGAGTAGTAGACTTCTATCCCAGCACAATAAAAGTGATGTAAGTGTATTGATTGATTGAAGACAAGCCATACGAAACAGTGCCCAAAAACACAGCTCCGATCACGGCATCCTCCATTCTCCAGATGTTGAATGCTGTGCCTAAATGATGTTGCTGTCGGCCGGCTTACATCACTTTAGAGATCCTACTGGTAGTGCGAATGGAACCAGGAAAAAGGCCCTAGGGGAACATTTAGTTCTCTGAGAACTGCCCTTGTGGCTAGTACCTATAACTAAGTTCCTGTGCGAAAGCCCCTATAGACAGTTATTTCCTTGCACGCAGGCGCAGAATACACATGCTAGTTGGCAGTCGCCTGTAGTCATTTTGGTGTGTTCAAGCACAGCTTTTTGGCCCAGACATAGCCGACGTGAGGTGACAACACAGTCATGTTTTGATGTCGGCTTGGTGTGTCACAGACAGGAGATTTCAAACTTTATGATAAAGTGCACAGATCCCAACATATTACGGAGAGAATAGGAGAGAAATATCTCTAGGAAGGAGGTTTCCCCTTGCAAGAAACCCCCTTCCTAAAAATTCCTTAAAAAAGGCACATTTAAATAAAGACCCAATTTAAAAAAAAAAGAAAAAAAAAGAAAAAAAAAGTGTAAAATATTATTTGAAAAAGATCTGGCTTCTATTGAGCTTCTATTTAATGTTTTATTAAGATACTATATATTTTTTTCTACCAATTAGATTATTGTTAAATATATAAATCTGAATAACTATTAATAGACAAAAATATAAATAAATAATAACTGGGTTTAATATCATGATTTCCGACCAGTCTTTAGAAAGCAGAATGAAATAGTAATATTGTCAAAATCTGTACATCCATTTTATTTTATAATCATTTTACTTTATGTTTTTCATTTTGCACACTATTTTTTTTCCTTTAAACTTTTCCACCCCCTAGTACTCCCTAGACCACAGTCTAAAAACCAATGAACCGAAAAATCCCACTATTTATTAGTGGCATACCCTCCAAAATTTCAACCCAGCAGAACTCTTCTTAAAACCAGAGTAACTGAACATTAAAAATTAATGCATTTCCCTTACTCCCTTCTCTTGGAAACACATTAAATAACACTTAACCGTCCGATTAAACTCAATGATTAAACAGTAACATGCTGGGAAATGGAAATCCTCCTGCCCAGTGTCTATAAAACTGTTCCTTTTTTTTTTTTTTTTTTTTTTTTTTTTTTTTTTAAAGCAGCTTGACAATATTTTTTACAATATTTAAGTTAAGACACTTGTACTACAATCTGCTTGTTTAGAGGTTAAATCAGGGCATTGCCACAAAACTATATCTGGCTTATAGAAGAAATCAACCTCAGGAGGGCTATTTTCTCCCACATCATTTCCTCTAGCTGGGTTGAGAGTAAAGAGTTTTTTTTTTTTTTTTTTTTTTGGTTGGAGATGACATGGTGTGTTTATCACAGAGCTTGCATTGCAGTGCTAAATAAAACATACACACACTACCAAAGGCAACGCAGGCCCCTGTGCTTTGCTCTAAACCTTGGGTGGGCTTTAATCCTCCTTAACATGTTATGACAACAATGTTAATTGAAAGAAAGAAAGAAAAACAAAAAAAACTAAAAAGGGAAATTCGAAGTTACATTAATTAAATTAATAGGATCACTATACAATTATATATATTATTCTTTCACAGTGCAGCCTTTTATCTTTTATTCAGTGTTGGTGGTTATCGCTGAGTTAAAACATAGTGTCAGTTCTACAACTTCTAACTATAGCTACTAAAATTAGTAATAAAAACAGAGCTCCCAGAATAATCTGTTTCATCACCTTATTTCCCACCTGCATCTTCCTCCTCATTAGATTACAGGAATACTAAAGCAGGAAAAAAAAATCTATAATGCAGTGCACAAGTAGACAGACAATATTTCAAAAGAAAAGCAAACATGGTGCATACAAAGTAAATATGTATGAGGAGACATGTATATTAAATACATATATGTAACATAGATTTCATTGAAAAATATATACATATTAAAGTGTGTTGGATTTACATGATTTAATCTTATACATCAGCCTCAGATGACTCAATTAAGTTAAACATAATTTGTTCATGTAACTTCATCATGGAATGAAGTCATTTTAAGTGACCTATAATTAAGTAGTCTCAAAGTGAATTTTAGAGTGAATTCAGGCATTCAATTTCACATATTCATTCATCCAATTCAATTTCATATAGTTTAGTGTCACACAACTGAATTACAAGACTGTACTATCTAGTTAGCAAACTTTTAGCTAGCAATAGCACACATTAGCATCTAAAAAGCTATAATGGTTAGCATTAAAAGCTCCTTCAGCAAAATTAGATGTATCAGTCCAATAAAATGCTCTCTTCTCCACAATGGTAACCCAGTGTAATTTAAATGGTTCTATTAATTCCAACATAATTGAACATTAAACATTAAACACTACACACTATCAAGTCTCCCCCTTTTCTCAACTTGCTGAAAAAACACAAAATAACTCTTAATTTCCTACATACTCTCTTGATTCAGCCACATGCAAAGCATGCTGGGAACTAACAAGTACCGCCCAGTTTCAGTTATTGCAACACAAATCATTCATGTAATCCCAACACAAACAGATTAAAGGGATAGTTCACTTTGAAATAAAATTTTGGTATGTTTTAGCTTACCTCAAGGGCATCCAAGATGTAGGTGTCTTTTTTTCCGCAGTAGTTTCAATTTTGATATTTTTAGGTCAAACCGTTCTTGTCTGTCAGTCATATAATGCAGGTCTATGGTCATTGTCTCTAAGAGCATGCACAAAGTCCAAATTAAAACAATTCCCCATCGTCCAAATTAAACAATTCCCCATCGTAAGTACACATTGATGGCCTAAGACACAAAACGAGCGGTTTGTGTGAGAAAACGAACAGTATTTATATCGTTTTTACCTCTTGAACACAGCCGCGTCCAAATGATCTGAGGGCGCGGGCGGGTATAGATATATACACTAGATGTCGCCTTGGGTACGGTTTCGTTCCAATGAACTGCAGTAGCGAAGGCGACATCTAGTGTATATATCTATACCCGCCCGCGGGTGGGTATAGATATATACACTAGATTTCGCTTGGCTACGGTTTCGTTCCAATGAACCACAGTAGCCAAGGCGACGTCTAGTGTACATATCTATACCCGCCCGCGCCCTCAGATCATTTGGATGCGGCTGTGTTCAAGAGGTAACAACGATATAAATACTGTTCGTTTTCTCACACAAACCGCTCGTTTCGTGTCTTAGGCCATCAATGTGTACTTACGATGGGGAATTGTTTAATTTGGACGATGGGGAATTGTTTTAATTTGGACTTTGTGCATGCTCTTTGAGACAGTGACCATAGACCTGCATTATATGACTGACAGACAAGAACGGTTTGACCTAAAAATATCAAAATTGAAACTACTGCGGAAAAAAAGACACCTACATCTTGGATGCCCTTGAGGTAAGCTAAAACATACCAAAATTTAATTTCAAAATGAACTATCCCTTTAAGTACACTTCAATTTGACATATTTAAGTGATTGTCATCTTCCAATGTAAAACATTCAGTTTTCCTATGTTCATAGTGTTAATGTTATGTTCATTTGTGTAGTGTTCATTCATTCCTGTTGTTTCTTAAAATATTTTTATTTGTTCATTCTTTGTCACACATCTCTCATTGGATTATGAACCCCTGACAATAAACAGTTCCTCTTATGTATTAAGCCACACTTTACTCAAGTATATAAGTTACACTATTCACACAGTCTAATTGTACAGTACATTAATTAGTTTGTCATTTCTGAAGCGTTTATCATAATGTACATAGGTGACTTCCCTTTATTGCAATAAATTGATCTTTGGCTGTTCCACCATGTTTGGTTGTCAAACCAATCCATTTCCTGCATGCTCTGTTCAATTTTTTTTTTCTCCAATGAATTAGTGTACTCTACTCACTAAACTATATTTAACTGCATTAAGCATGATGCATTTCAAGTAAGTGGCACTGTCTTAAATGCTACTACTATATCATTTTACAATATTATTATAACTCAATTTTCAGTTTTCAGATCCAAACAATGAATGCACTGGGCACAAAGAGCTTGAGTAACATACAAAATTTAATTTAGCAAGGAAATAATACATCTTGTTAGCCTGGATGTCAGCTGAACTTAGCCCCGCCCACAACATTTTTAGCTATTATGCCCGAACCAAAGCTGTTCGGACCAATCAAATTGTCGGGAGGGGGGGGGGGGCTTTATGCAATGATGGACAGATGATCAACATTAACGTAATCATCCACGTCACCAACGAGCGCTTGGGTTGAATTTGTTTACAACAAAGATGACTGCCGTTGGAGAATTGAGATTTCACACTTACAAATAAGTCAGATGGAATAAATGCATATTTGGCGTACTGTCCGAGGAGAGGGCTCCGGGATCGGTATTCGGCCCGAACCCAAAGTACTCCCCCCATATTCCAGGCTGTGGAAGAAAAGGCCAAGAGTGAGTGGAGGGATGCTTAAAACTGTCAAGGAATGTTAGGTGAGTTGACAGAGTGAATAAATATATGCTTCCTCTCATGCTGATAGGGTAGACATGGTAATTGTTTGATGACAAGTTGATTGGATTGATTATTTGAACGTGCTCCTCCCGAACTTTGTTTATGAAACATTATGTGTAGATTCCGCCATCGCGTCTTTTATAGAAGATATCGACAGCGCATTAATTTTAAAAGAGGAACAGAGAACCGCGATCAAGGCATTTGTCGATCAGAAAGATGAATGAAGATCATAGGTCACTTACTCCATTGCTCTGATTGGTTGTAGGTCTATCCAACTGAGTGCAGAGACATTTTCCTTCCTGCTTCGGTTGAAACACGCCCCATAATCACAGCCCAATGGAGCAGTATCAGACTCATATTCTGACTAGAATCCGAGTATGACGACGTCAGGCTAACATCTTGTGCCTTACCTTTAAAAACATATATATGATGATAATTTTATTTTGTAACTTTCCATAGGCTAATGTACTTATCAGCAGTGGGGTTTGATTGTATGATGATCCAATAAATCTATATAAAAAAATAAATAAAAAATAAACCAACAAATTTAGCTAGGAGTCATGATACATCTTTTTTAATGATTCAAATAATAAGCCATATATATGTAACTAATGGTGCGTTCAAGTCATCTCGTATAGATCGTATTTACGAGTTGAACGCACTTGAACGCCACCACAATGTCGTAAATACCAGTGGGGAGCTCGGGATTTTCTCTAAGCTCCGATCTTTACGAGTTGGGGGCGTGTCAGTGATTAACATGGCGGAATACACAATACATAAAGGTATTTAGCTGTGATATTGTCAGGCTTTTCTATTAACAGCTCAGTTAGCTAATCGCCAACAGAGAATATGATAGTAGGCTATTATAATATAACAATGCAACATGTAACGATGTGTTGGCAGTGGCTTCATAAATTAATTAAAAACATAAAAATACAAAGTACACCTGATGCACATTTCTTTGTTCTTCATTTTCTAGAACAAGAGTTTAAGAACCTTACTGTATTTTTGTGTAATTAATTAAGAGAAAGTACTCCGCCATTTTGCTCCGACGAAAGTGACTTGAACGCACATGCCGTTATAAGCACGACTTCCCACCTCGTACGTACGAACTTCCCAGGAGGACTTGAACGCACCATATCGCCTTAAGAATTACCCCCACATTACAAAGTTTGGTAGAAATGCATATTCTCTTTTATTTGATTGGCTACTGAATGAATAAACCTCACCCAAGCACAGGTACAATGGGGTTAATTGAAGGGTGTGTGTGCTCTGAATACGATCATTTTTTTTCTTTTTCGGTTTATGATGTTGTTCCTTTGGGATAGCAAATTCCGAAATATTTTTTGTTATAAAAAATAACTCCCGTGTCTGCTCTGGAGAGAATTTACCATTGAGTTTGGAGGACTTTGATTAACTGATTTCTGGAAAACGAGACATTTGGATCGTCTAAAAGAAACAGCTGGAGTTTGCATGTGGAGATCATTGATTCAGGTCACAAGTCATTGAGGTACGCTTTATTTATCGTCTTGGCTAAGTTTGTGATGATCTTTTCTGTTTTCACTAACATTACAGTTAAAAGTATTGGTTTTATTGAGTGAAAGTTTGGTTTTGTTCTAATACTTTCCATTATATAGCCTAACACTTTTGCAATGTAATATCACCAGCTGTAGGGACAAGGTCACAAACATATTATTTTTTACACAACAGTTCCTTAAACAGCAAGTTAAGCAGCTTATTTTAGACATTCTATTGCCAGTTAATTTGTCTGTTTTTTTTTTTTTTTCTCCGCAAACGAAAGTAATTCAAATGGCGTTTTTCCACTGCATGGTGCGGTACGGCCAGGGGGTCAGGGATTCATATTATTTTGAAGTTTCCCCGGGCGCCGCCATTGGCTAGCAGACCATCACCTGCTGTTAGCATTCCATTGACTCCCATTCATTTTGGCGTCACTTTGACAGCGAATAACTTAACATCTGAGGCGTTTAAAGACTCCATTTGTCAATTATTTATTTCTAAAGAAACATGAAAATGTATAAAAGGCTCCATTACCTTGTATCTTACGTTATGGCCCCGTAGAAGCAGTTTTTGTAAAAATAGGCTAACGATTGCGTCATAACCACGCGACTCTCTGTCGCACAGTAGAGAGATTACCGTATGGACGGGAGGAGAAGCTCGCAGGCAATCGGGGGGACGTGGAGGCAAAATGACAAAGTAATTAATCAGAATACTTAGCAAAAGTTACTCCTGCTCCTAGCTCATGGACACCTCCTACTCACACTCTCCGTCTCTGCAAGTTTCGGAAGGGAATGATTCAGATTTCGCTTGGCACAGCTGCTAGAAGACAGACGGGTTGCTCACGTCACATCTATGTCGTCAAAGCTCAGTTTGAGTCTGCGCAGTACGCTTGACCATCAGGAAGTTAGTGCCTCTAATTGACTTCACTTGTCTCCGTTGAATCCAATGGGGTCGCTGTGTCCAGTTTATATACTGTCTATATGGCATGGTTCGGTACAGCAAGCAGCAAAGTCTAAGCAGAATCAGCCATTAAGTCCCAATTCAGAGGATGCATACTTTGAAGCATGCGGATATTGCGCAGTTTGTACTGGACTTTTTTGAAAGCTAGGTTACTGTATTTAACTGTCTGAAAACAAAACATGGTTCACAACTTGTCTTGGTCCGTTTATGTACATAATAAAGAGTATAGCATAAACTATAAGAAAAATTGCATCCTAGTAAGATGTCAACATTTGAACTGCTTTAAAGTTGTGTTTTTTTGTTTGTTTGTTTGTTTTTTAAAATATTTGTATCATAAGAAAAGCTATTAGAGTAAGTTGAAACACAAAACTTGCAGCGTGCAATGAATTCAGGGCTAGGCTGCTAAGGATCTATCGGTGCTACCTGGGAAACGAAGGACGCAATTCGAGGCTGCATTTGAAGGGGCCTTTGAATTGGGACAGCCTTCGTTGCAGTGCTGTGATGCAATCAGAATTTGAAGGATGCAGCTACAGTGATGTTTTGTTTATCAATGTATTTTAACGAATCTGTTGAATGCATTATGTATGGCTCACTTGATTCAAAACTTACACACTACTAGCCCACTATTTCTGCAACATTGAACAGGATAGGCCTACACTGTATTGATGCAAAATGTAGAATATGCAGCAGAATATGGAAAACGCTTAATGTGCAATTTAGTGTTTTGTATTCATTATATATATATATATATATATATATATATATATATATATATATATATATATATATATATATATATATATATATATATATATATATTATTGAATTATAATTACAAGATTTTTGAATTGATCTCTTCTAAACTCAGAGATGTGGATTCGAACTCGAGAAATATTAAATTAGCACACAATCTTGGTGTTTGTCAATAAAAACCCTGCAAGCACATTATCTGCTTTACACTCAGTTTGCAATTGTAAAAAAAACTTTTAACAAAATGTTAACAGTTTTCTATGTGTCATTTAGAACATCAGCTCTTGTTTCAATTGGAAAACACTGCCATTTAAATGCCACATTCATTTATTGATTACCTACTACACCCAATGTGTGAAAACATTTATACATTTGTTCACTTAGAAATCAAAACTCTGTTTTGAGAAAGAAATGCATTATTTTTACCCCCTTGCATCTGTTTATTTTGTAAATATATACTGAATAAAATATGCATAAGTCAAGCCACCTTTATTTCTGTAGTGCTTTATACAACAACAGATTTCCAAAGCAGCTTCACAATAGTAACAAATTCAAACACTGCTGTAAATCAGCTCTTACAAGCAAAATAGTGTCATTATACAGCTCAAGTTAGTTCAGTGTAGATTCAGTTCAATAACTGTGAAGTTATCAGTTGTGCATGTGTAGCAGGGTGGAATAACTCCACCTATTGGGAGATCGTGCGCATGCGTGTGGCTTATTGGCTGCCCTTGTATGGAGTATAAAAGAAGTGTGTTTTGGCGACCGGATATGCGTCTTGGTATTGCCGTCATGTCATCTGTTGCCGCCGACGGTTTAGACTGTGTCCTTGTCTTCCGTCTGCTGTGCGCTTGCTGTCTACTTATCATAGGTATGTTCAGCCTCCTTATAAACAAGTATTGATCGTGTTTCGCTGTTATTTGTTCTATTTTTAGTAAATATTTATAGTATGTTATTTACAGCGTTATGTTTCGGATCGAGCGGCTGCATTCCCGCATAGTGTGCGACCATGAATGGGTTGTTTACGATGACTATGTTTCGGATCGAGCGGCTGCATTCCCGCATAGTGTGCGACCATGAATGGTTTGTTTACGATGACCATCTCTGCGGTATGTATAATTATAGCTTTGTTTAGTATTTTTTTTTTAGTAATCTGTTATTTTCTTTTACATATTCTTATGCTCTGCAGATCTGAGGGTCCTCCCCGCCTACTCAATGGGATTGAGCGTCAATATTAACTCGTGAAGCGCCTAATTGTGACTACGTTGCTGTTTTGCCTCTACGTTTAGTTTATAGTAACTGTGCACGTTGTCGCGGTGTCGTGACGCGTCGGGGCTGGTGCGGCTTGCTGGCTGGCCCGTCTTCACCAGCTGCCACTTGCTTGGTCTTCTGATTGTGCATCATTGAGTTTATGAATGTTTATTGTTTTTCATACTTCATTCTGGGCATTGTAATTTATAACTGCTGAGTCTGAGTGAAGTGTGTGTTTTTAATTTGTCTTTGTTTCCTTAAGATTAGTTATTTGTATTTTGTTTTTGTTTGCTGTGTTATACTTGTATTGTCTTTTATAAGTTTGTTGGTTTTGTATTCATTTCCTGTGCAGGAGTTGGGGGTTTCTGGAGTGGGGAGGCTGGCTGTTAGCGTATGGTGTGTGGTGATTACACCTAGTGCCATGTGTTTTCTTGCATCCAATCCTCACGTGTGGGTGCGGGCGTGTGTTTGGGTTATTGGGGTTCTTCTAATTGAGGCAGCTAGCCCGTGTCTCCAGGTACCTCCGCTGCTGGTCAACCAACTTACTTTAAATTGAAGTTTGTGGTTGTTGTGTCTGGTACATGTTGTGCACGTTACTGTAAAATTGATTCTAAGAATCTTGTTGTGATGTTTTAAATTTTTTTACTTCCAATGTTGATAAATAAAAGTGTATTTCTCTTTTTCAATATGACTCACGTCTCCTCACCCATCCTTTGATCAACGAACCTGTGCGCCCTTAGGGCTGTTAGTCCCCAGTACTCTGGGGTGGCGTAGTCGACCATTGTTGCCGTTATTGGCGTCTCCTCTGGAGTTGCTCCCCGCCCGCTTGCCACACATGCATGCTGTATACAATGTATTTGTGCACATGCATGTGTGAGTGCTATGACAAACTCCTGTACACTCCACTGTACCCTGAAGAAGCAAGAGTAGTGTTTTAAGTTTGTCATATCCATGTGTAGTTTGGCGTGTATTGTATATAGCTAATCATTTAATGGTTTGTATGTAGAATAACTGCAAAAACACCAATTTTAGAATAGCTAAAATAGTTTTGAATGAAGTGTTTGCTTTTGCATTTTTTCTTTTTGAGTTGTGTGATGTTATGTATGTTTTGTGGTTTTGTGTGTAGCTTTTCGAGAAAAGGAGCCATAGTTTCAGTAATTGTGTAAAAAAAAATATATATTTATTTATTTTTTGCAAAGAATATTGCAGTGCTTTTTATAACCAATTTATCCGTGTGCAACAGCCTTCATGGGAAGAAGGTGCACTAACACGGCCTCTGTTACACGTGAACATTTTTCTTATTTTATTTATGTGCCCTTGTAATCTTTAATCAAAATAACTTACCATCACATCACATGAAATTGCAGTAATTAGTGCAAGTGTCAGTGATCCAATCAATACCTGATGGACAAAATCAATTCCCCTCCTACATTCTTTCTTGATCCTAATTTTTTTCTTGAAGCCATTCCACTCAGACATACCTCCATCCCTCAGATGGGGAAGAAAATTAATCGCAACTTCCATTTCATGTTGATTTTAAGTGTTTTAAAATGTCCCAATTCACCCTTCGCCAGGAGTTTGATTGACAGGCGATCTGACCAATCATAATCTGACATCTGCCATTTTGACAGACAAAGCAGTCAGGAGAGTTAGGCCCTTTCCCAAATGGCAACCTAAGCACTCGCGGTCTTCCTCCGAGTCTGCACTTTAGTGACGTTACGCCGCTTTGACTGTTGGGAAGGAGTCTATTGCGGAGCTCGCATCGAGGGCGCAAATCGACCGCATAGGGGGGCGCTCGCGAGCACCCTTCTGAAACCTACGGTCTCCGGGACTTAACGGACACGCGCACGCGGCAGCCATTGTAAGTCCACAAGACCGAAAGTGCATATGAAGTGTGCCATTTGGGACAGTAGATTAACGTCGGTGGACTTGAACTTGAAAAACGACGTACTGACGCCTTTCTGCTGTTGAAACAACATTCCTTCAGATGTTCATTCATGTTTATTTGATGCTTTAAATTAACTAGAAGGAAGATATGATCGGTTCACGAGCAGCTTTAACTGAGGTGCTACAGCGATCTGTCACCAAACATTAAAGAGACACAAAACGGTTTTGTTTAAATAAAATTAAAAAAAAAAATCTTTCAAAAATTGACAACATTTGAAAGTGTCCTGTCTGTCGGCTCGTTGTCAGTGTCCTCTCTGCTCCGAGATGTATTTTAACGTGTATAACGTGTGGCGTGAGAGCGCCATGGCTGTTCGGACGTAGCAACAGTAACTGAAGAGAATGGTTCTTTGCAAATGGTAAAACATTTTTTTTGACAATTCTCTTTGTCCCACAAACACATTTTTCCACAAACACATTTGTCCAAAGTCGTGAATTTTATGTGTCTCAAATCAACTCTTGAGGAGGTTTGAGTGATCAGATTGCTATTCATCCTAATTGCGTCATGTAGCCTACGTCTTTTACGTTATAAAAAACATGAAGTGACATCAAATGACTTGTGTAGTTGACTATTTTTAAGATTTCTTGAATTAGCTTAAACATGGCAACCATATTTGCCATTTAGTTTGTGGTGTAACTAACTACTAAACCTGTGGCTATCGGTAGATGTGATTAGTCTCCTTTCTCTCTCATCCAGCTTGGAGGGAGGATCTATGGGATACATAAAGCCTTTGAAATGTTTCTACACCCATCTGCTGACTTGTACCATTCCTCAACTTTATCTCTAATTTATTTGATATCGGCTCTCTGTCTGTTGTGGATCATTTGCTTTGAAATGTACGTTAAAGCAGTGAAATCTTCAAGAAACATCTGCTTTTATTCTGAGCAAAAAAAAAAAAAAGCACATCGTATCAAAGGTGAAGCTGTTTACTTGTATGATCATTAATTTGAATGATTATAAGTATACTTAAACATTTTGACTAAGGGCCTGTACAAGTACAGTCTTGGCCATTGGACACATGCACACAACAGAAATGAAGAGCACTAGACTGTTCCAAATCTAAAAAATGCCAAAGCTCACTGCCCTTATTTTCCACTTTGTTTAATTGGATATTGCATTCAATTTGGTACTAAAACGAAAAGCAGAGTTCCTCAAATCAGGCCCTGGAGGGCCACTGTCCTGAAGAGTTTTAACTCGCTTACCTGCAATTTTTTAATAACTCTGAAGACCTTGATTTAGCTTGTTCATGTGTTTTTGATTAGAGTTGGAACTAATCTCTACAGGGCATTGGCCTTTTAGGACCGAATTTGAGGAAACCTGGCATAAAGTATTTCCTGTATTTGGGCAGAGATGAGCATGTGTTTTGTAAAGCATTTTCAACTAGGCCTAGTCTTTATTTTTACTAGTCATAATTGTTTTAGACAGACATTTAGAAGTGCAAATGTAGTGATGTTTGTGATATGTGTTAATATGAGTTGAAAGCCCACCCTTTCGTTTCGTGGCTTCGTACTATGCAGGTATGTTTTTAACTGTGTAGCTTAGCTGTTTGATCTTTGTGTTATTTTGTGACAGTATACGATTTTACTTGTGTAGTGTGACATTGGGCTACCAAGGCTGGCTGTGTGTGGAGTGCTGTTGGTCTTGGTGTGGTGTGTCTTTATGGCCCTCATCTGTGTGGTACCATAGCCAGGTCAGAGCACCGACTGTTGCTTTTAAAGCCACTAAAGAAGCTACTCTACGATCTCTGTATGTGCCGTCGTGAGTATTGCGTCATTGAATCGTGGTAGGTAATTGTTTGTGCGCTAAATAAACTTGTATGCCTTTTAAATTGAGATTTGAATAAATGTTTGTTGTGTTTTAAGGTCATCTGTGCATGTTTTAGGGCAGGCTGAGTGAGAGCAGTCACCTTAACGCAGCTCTCTTCATATCCCTCGCTCTGAGCCATGCTGTTGCTTTTGGGGTCCAATCATCATCCAATCACAAAGCCCAAGTGGGCTTGAAAGTTCCTTTTTGGTTTTGTTTGGATTATTTATTTGTTTTTGTAGATTTGTTCGGTTACTGTCACCGACTTATTGATCATGACCAATTTTGACTTTTCTTTATTTACATTTTTCCTGTTTATAAACGTTTGGTTTATTTTCTTCCTAATGTGATTTCTGTTTCTTTTTGTTCCTTTCTTTGTAGGAGCTGAGTGCTTTCTGAAGTGGGCTGGTTATTTGCTGCACAGGCTTTACTTCACCAAGGGTTGTCATTATTGCTGTGTCATTATTTGCAGTGAATCTGGTGGGTGTGATTCCGATTGGCGTGGTGTCTCTTCTGTGTACCTGGTGCTGTCATACCAGCCCGTACTTCAAATTGGAAGCCTCAGCCCTCCTGCAATTATTGTTTTTGTTTTGTTGTTTGTTTCATTCGACCACTGGCAATTAGGGATGGGACGATACACCTATCTCCCGATTCAATACTTTCACGATACTTAGGTGCCGATACGATATGTATTGCTATTTATTTTTTTATTTTTTTATTTTTTTATTTTTTTATTTTTTTATTTTATGTATTTTTTTTATTTGTGATTGTGATTCTACAAGTATTGCGATTCAATATTGCGTTTTTACATTAGACCATGGGGAAAAGTTAAATCATACACTTATACAGACTATAGCTACATGATGTACAAGATGAGTCATATTTACAAAAACATTTTCATACACAAAAACAAGCATCATACAATACTACATTCTCTTTAATAAATGATTCAATAACAAATACATTTTTTAACAGTCACTTGTCGCCACCTAGTGGCAAAACAACGTAATCGTTAAATGCGTTATTTTAAGCGCCAAGTTTCTATCAAAAGCTGATTTACTCTAATTTTGATCGCTATCGTAGACATCAGCGGCAGTGGCAGCGGCACATCCAACACAGGGTCAGCGGCAGCGCCAACACAGCTTTGAATGTTGCAATATGATTTGGTCAAAGTTTAATAGACAGACGTAATGGAAGAAGATCGCGTGGGTGTTTGAATCGAGATCACAGTCTTTTAAAGATGAATCATGCAGCTCGATTGTCTTATCTCTCTCTCAGCATATTAGAAGCGCAAGGGCTTTTCAATGCATTCCGTCTCACGACGCTTTTACGTGATATTACGTCACTCGACACTCAAAGATAACGACATATTTCATCCTCTGTTAGAACGAAAGTGGCCAACTTCGGTCAACCTCGTCTATAAGCAAGGACAAAAATAAAGAAATTTAATTTGAATTAATATCGATTCTGTAATAAAAATTTAAAAAAATCTATTTTAAAATCGTAAAAAAAATAAAATAATCGCGATACCTAGGTGAATTGATTTTTTTTCTCCCAGCCCTACTTGCAATGGTGCTGATTACGGGTCTTAAATGACTATTGGCCAACTATTGTAACTTTAATAAGAGCAACTATTTTTGTACGGAAACTCAGGCCTCTTGCCGTTTCTTAAGTGGAACGTTTGCATTAAAAAAACGGTAATGAGACAAGTTTGCAAAATGCACTGTGGTTGTATTATTCTCCGATCAGTTTTAACTGCATTCTCAAGAGTGATTCTAAAGTCACCATGAAATCAAAATGGACCATTCTTGTTTTTTTATGGAATATTGCAGTGTTTAATAATTTATCTGTGCACATTTATTTTTATTGTTCATGTGCCCTCATAATCTTTAATCAAAATAACTTTCCCTCCCATTTGCAACGAGATCTCTTCTCTTCTTTGATGACATGTTTCTCAGCTTGAGGGTGGGGCAACCTATCACTCCATCGATGCTATTGTTGTGATCCATTGCAACTTCGGTTTCATATGTATCAATCTTTGCTTTCATGTCAATTTAGGCAGGAATTAATGACTTGGTGCGGAAAAGTAGTTGTCCTCGTATCTTCACGCAATCCTGCACTCTCTTAATGATGAAGAAAACCACTTATTGGATTTGCTGGTACAGTAGTGTCACAGCAATTTCAGATAACCTCCACAAATGAAAATATGCTAAACTTTTCGCAGACGGGAAAAATGCTTGTCATCCCAACGCTTCTATTTGTGTGTGACAAGTCTCATGCACTGAATCCAATAGATTTGATGCTGTGCAAAAAAATAAATATTTTTTTTTTAAATCTAAACCTCATCACTGAGCTGGTAAATAAGATATTTGGTTTTTGTCACACATAGATACAATGTAAAAGTCCAAACTTGCTGCTAGGTGACATTTGGTTGTGGAACCGAACAACAGAAAACATCAATTGATCTTATCTCAAATGTAGCAAATTGTATAAAGACCAAGAATATTAGAAACTAATATACATAGAAATAACATTCTGAGATGCAAACAATAATCTTTATGAATAAATCATTGTTAACTTTGGAGATAACAGAGATGCTTGCCAAATTCAATCCAATTATGCAAGAACATAGAGATTCTAGAAATGGCAAAGACAGCACAACACTTTTATTTGCCTTTTTAATTTTATTTTTTCTTCTTTATTATTAATATTAATATTATTATTATTATTTGGGTTTGTAGTGGAGTGTATAGCATCTACAACTTCTATGTTTTTTTAATGTGGATTTCTCATGAGGACGTTGTCCCTTGGATTTCCTATTAGTAGTTGAGAGAGAGGACAGTTTATGAGAGCGTGTTTGGCTAGTATGCATTATAATGTGACATTATGTACAGCAACATTGTGATTTGTCACAGTACATTTTGCTTGCTGAAGAAAAAAAAAAAAAAGTGTCTCTTTACTGAAAAGGCTGTGTACTGTCGAAGCTACTGTCAAATGACCAGATTGCTGCTTTGTGATAACTGATAACCCTTCACTTGGAGATTTAATAAAGAGAAAATGTTTATATTTTGAATTACACGCACCTTGTAACCGTGTTACTATATTTACTCTAGCCTGGTGGAGACTATTCTGGTTTATAACAATGTGATCAAGTTGAGAGACCATGCATGTATCAAATCAATGAAAGCGATTATTAGCGTGTTCTGATCAGTAGCTGATTGTTTGGAGTGATTGTTTGGATTTTGTCAATAAGGGGAACTAAACAATATTTTGCTGTGTGTTTTTGTGCTGGTACTTTGGCTGGTTTAAGCCTGTCATACACCGCTGACTCTTATGAAACTATGGCATATGAAACACTTCATATTCTGTGCAGTGGTTAGCTCACAGCAGGAAGTTTTGTTGCAATATTTGTCCCCTAAAATATTGTTTACCTTTTATAAGGGCAATTCATTTCTAACCATATTGAATGTTTGCATCAACTTGTTATACCTAATAAATAAATTCAGAATAATACGATTCTGTTACAAAATCAATTTAAATCAGTATAAACAAAATCCATCTTTGCACTACAGAGGTGGCAGTGCAATTCATATGCTTTGTTCAAATGGCATCCATTAGACTGATTCGTTCAAAACACGGATTCATTCATAAATTAAGCATCGTTATGTATTTTTTTTATTTTATTTTCGTTGACAAAGAGAGAGATCGACTGATTGCGTGCGATTACCTGCGTCTGTCTTTGAGTTCAAGGCATATATATTCGTGAAAAGGTTGCCGTGTCCAAGGAAAGTTCAATATTTGTCGTATCACCCTTTTAACGTTTAAGGGTATTTACTATGAATGGCGTCAGCGACAGTGTTGGTCAGCATTCCCTCAGCGCGAGGAAGCCCTGGAAAAAATATATCAGCGAGTCACGCATTGAGTCAATGCCATTATGGCGTCAGCTTCAGCGTTACCAATGTGACGCAATGGTCAGCTGAGCCTTGAAAAGTGGAGCTTTTTTTTTGAGTGAAAGACTGTCACTCAAAGACAGTCCGTTGCCGTAACAATGTAACTGCGTGCTGAGTGACAGCCTTTCTGTGTGCAGAGACACTGTTTAGTTTCGGTTACATTGGTTACTGAAAATGTCCTCGTTTTTGTGCATGCTGACCACATCGTAACACTTATTTATATAGCAACAAATAAATACAAATAAATAAATGGCGATAATACCGCATATCGCGGTATTGAGCATTGTTATTACAAGGGAATTTTCTTCACCATGACAGCCCTAATTAGTAATCACCCAGACACTTACACTGACTTTGAGTGGCAAAGTACCAACAACATGTGAGAAGTGGCAGTATGTAAGAAAAAGTTAAGGTACGCTAAAGATTTAAATATAGAAGTGTCAGTACTGCATACCAATGATTTGGTATAAATTAAGAAAAAAACTCATGAAGGGAAAATTTCCCTGTACATCTTGAATATCGGGGGCATTCATAATCTGACCTGTGATGCAGAATGGAATCATGATCACATCTTATAGAGGAGAACTGGGCCCAGTTTCTCCCTAGGGTTTTTTTTTTTTTTTTTCTCCATTTCTGTCACCTGATGAAGTCTGGGTTCCTTCCCACTGTCACGTCTGGCATGCTGAGTTGGGGACACTTAATATTGAGCAATTTTATTGATTTGACTGCACTGACACTATCAAATGAGTACTGAACTGAACTGGATGACATAGCTGCTTTATGGAATGAGCTATTAATTGAGGAACTTTACACAGTCCTTGAACCAAACTGAATCAACACTGAACTGACTTCAGCCGAATGATGACACTATTGTCTTTTTAGAGCTGCTTTACTTTCCTATTTATCACTGTAAAGCAGGGACGGACTGGGGCTAAAAAACAGCCCTGGACTTTCTCCCAAATAGGCCCATCATCTGGCCATTCGCCCCTAGCCGTGCGCTACAGACACTATAGCCAGGATGTCCTGATACTATGCCACATACTGTAGCCTATCAGACAAGCAAGTAACATCTCAAAATCAATCATGATAATTGGGGTTGTGTTTATTAATGAAGCCTCAGCCTTCAAATAAAAACAAAAAATTTGTACAATGCCATTACATCTGCATTGAAAATAAAATACAAATAATGAAATGTCACTGCCCACAGAAACTCCAAATTACACAAACTTGTAATTATAAAACATATAGTTACTATATACCAGGGGTCTCCAACCTTTTTGTAGGCTACCTCAAGGGATACAATAATCTAGAAGGGCTACTTGTTTGTTATACTCAAAAATATTTATTATATATATAACATGGTGCTTTTTAACTTTACCTTTAACTTTTTTGTTTTTTTACTTTTCACCATAATATGCGAAATAATAAAATATTTTGAGATCTGGTTCTGGTTCAGACAGTTTTAAACAATTCCTGAAAAATTATATATTATATATATATGAAAATATATATTGATTTTTAATTCTCTATAAACCTATAGTATGTGTTATCAAAAACAAATATTTAGTATTAATATAAATGCAAAATAAATAAACTGCCATAACTTCTAAACAAAAACATTACTGCATTACGTTTAATAACATTATGTTTAATAGCAACTTAATAACTTTAATAACATGACTATATATAAAAGCATTTTTAATATGAATATATACAGGCACATTTCAGCCAAAAAAAAGTTTGTTTTACTAGTTTTACTACAGTAAAGTTGTGGAGTGAATTGTTTTCTAACTGGTTTGTTGTTTCGCCTGTTTTTTGCTCTGTTTCATCTGTCTTTTAACTAATTTGAATCACATAGTCATCTGTGGGTTTATAATAGAGAATTCTGCGCTGAATTGAAATGCTTCTCAGTGGATCGCGCAGCTCTGTGTAATAATGTTCGCGTTATCGAGATCAGCCCTGCTTGCTTTGGCCGCGCACAGATCAAACAAGTTTCGTTCCGCTTTTTGAGCGTTTCCCATTTGATGTTTATCAGACGCAACTGCTGTATAGCCTACTATAACTTATAACTATTCAAATATAATGTAAGCAAATTTAAAAGTGCAATAGCTAGGTAAGCCTTATAAAACTATTAAGTCAGTGGCTAGTAGGCCGACTCTTTTTTTTTTACACGTAGCATATAAGTGATCGTATTAGTGCCCCTGCTGTTGGCTGTTCATATTGCTTTATTAGACTTTTTTTTTGTGCCGACGGCCCTCGGTTGGACGGCCGTTCTGGACTTTTCCAGAACGCACAGATTGTCAGTCCGTCCCTGCTGTAAAGCTGTTTTGACAATCTGTATTGTATACAGCACTGTTTAAATAAAGGTGACTTGACTTTCTAACAGCATTGAAATAGTGTACATCACATAGTAAAAGTGTGCACTCTTAACCCCCCTATGAAGCTAAGACTGGAAACAAGGATGCCCAAATAAGAAATGAGAAGCACAACTAGACACCCACTTCATGGTAAGGCCAATGTTGGCACAATATTCAAAAAGGGGCTTGAGGTATGGGCCCTATGGGTTTGTCCATGGGTTCCATGATAGCCCTATCTAAATAAGCCCCAGTAGGAGATCAAAATAGGTTTAACCTTGCATATTTTCTATTGATTCTTTTTTAGAATTGATGTTACACTAAGGAAGAAAAGATGTTGCTACTTCCGCTTCAAGATTAAAAGCAAACCTTGAAGTAAACAACATCTTTGAACTATTCCAGGGCCAACCCAAAATAGCTAAACTACGCCACAACCTCTGCTCCACACCCAATCGCCCAGAGTGCTTTTTCAATGGGACCTCAGCATGCAATGCATTGAATAGAAACCACATGTATTATTGAGAACAAAACACGGCACATGCATCCATATCTTCAGCATAGTGGAAACAAGGGTTGAAGAATTGGTGAACTGTGCACAAAAATGGCAAGCAGGCATCTCGGCTCATGCAATTTCACAGTTCCTAAAAATAAATAAATAGTTAAATAAACAACTCTGTGTACAAAAAAAAAGAAGCTGGGTTGGAAGTGAAAAGCACATGGAAATTTTATAGGGAGAGCATTATTCTGCTGTGGTTAGCTGGTTTTGAATTCGGGGAGTGGTATTGTTTTGCGGAAGTGTGGGGGCAAATAAATGTGCGTGCGTGCGTGCGTGTGTGTGTGTGTGTGTGTGTGTGTGTGTGTGTGTGCTTTCTGTCCACTGATCCCTTGTTGTTATTGCAAGTAAAATCTGTCTGTCTGTCCGTTCGTCCGAAGGAGAGTGGCATTACAGCACAGAGACACTCATACATACTTCAAAGGCCCTGGAGCATGTGGCAAATTGCCTTGTTCAAGGGCACAATGATAGTTCCCTGATTTGATTTGAACCATGGCCTTCCTGTCAGGGGCGCAAGGCTCTTACAGCAGAGCCTCTTGGCACCTTTAAGTATCCTTTTCAAATGTACCAAATAAACCCATATACTGTATCTCTAGCGGATAGCACTTACTGTTGAAATGGTTGCACCTGTGTAACAAACACCAGTCCATAGAAATAATTAGCTGTCAGATATATGCTTATCCAGAAACAAATAGCTTACCACGCTATCTATGATGCAAAAATGAAGCTGCAGTGTGTTAGCTTTACCTCGGATGTACATCAGTCCTGTGGGTCTAAGCCCAAACAATAATTTGAGATGGAATGTAAATCTGCCTCCTCCAGTCCCTAGTGCAGAAGGTCTAGACTCAGAGACTAGTAAATCAGGCAGAAGGGCTCAAATCTGAGGAGAGATGAACACATCTTCACCAGGGTTAGCTTGGTAACCCCTAGCATGACTGTGAACAACTAGATACGCTGGGGAGAAAGAGAGCGTGTTTTCCCATAGTACTCTGGCTTATGTTAGTGGCTGGCTTTTTGCTGATGAAATATTTCTATTTTTAAATCTCAATATATTGTTTTGAAATATATTGCTCTGTTTGCTGTTTACAGTACTTTTTTTACACTGCAGAACTACATTACGGATCAGCAGGATTAAGTTTTAGGATTAATTATTGATTTTCTGGGAAGTGAAAACCACTGTGAGCAATTTAACATTCCTTTATAGTCAATCCTTTGTCAAAGATTGAAGACATTTTCTCATTTCTTCATCTAGTTTGGGTCACTTAATTATTAATAGAACCTAAATTGCTGTGGGGAAGTTTCTTGAAGGATGCATGTTTACAGGGTTGCTCAGTTTTGAGCACACAGGGGAGGGTTGAAAAGACTTTCTGATGCACCATGGAAACACGCAACTGGAGAGGAATTTTTATTAAGTAAGATTAACAATCATCTGTTTAGGACTGATCACAAATTGTTCTAGACCACAAAGTGTCCACTTGAAAATTTACAATTGATGACAAGACCTTTCAAGGTCTTCAAACCATTCTAACCAATCCATGAAATCAACACATAAAAGGTGGTGAAACAATTTTATTTTAAACCCTGCCATAGCTGTTAAATTTTTTGAGCGATAGCCAGCGCTAAAAAGGTACAGGAGTCAAGGTTCATCTGGCATAGAGAGACTCATAACTGACCTGTGGCAGATCCATCATAATCAGCTCTCTCCCTCTGTCTCTCTCTCTCTTGCTCTCTCTCTCTATTTGTGTCAGAGGAGAGATTTAGTAGGACTAGTTAGAAATTAGTTAATGCATTACCAACAGTAACAATGTAAATAAATGTAGATTTCTAGTAACTAGTGTTTACATTATTAATATAACAGTTCTTGCACTATTACACTATACAAATGACTGACCTCTGGATGTATTTTTTTATTGGCCTGTGTAATTCCCAGTGTTTATATACAAATTAAAATGTTTCATCTTGATTAATTAAATTAGTGATTTTTTTTCTTTCTTTTTTCATGATCGTTTCCTAGACAAAAAAAAAAAAAAAAAAAAAATCAGGCTCCACTCCACAACTCTAATTGATGATCTGAAGTAATGTTTCATCAGACAGAATGGCTTGCCCTCAGCCATCGGAGTAATGCATCATAAATTCTCAGAGGCAACAGATGCTTTTGGCTTAATACACCCATAAATAACACATGAAAATCATTTAGAAGAAAAGGGAAAGCGAGAGGAAGTGACAAAAGTTAAGAAGCAATTACATTTTTCTTTGCAAGATTGCACATTCACACTTGGCAATTGTATTAAAGAAAATAGTGAATTGAAAATGAGGCTTGCCATGGAAAATGCCTGATATTTTCATTAAAAGATTTGCTATGTTGTTTTAAACGACCTCAAAGCTCAGAGATCCACAATTCAAAGAGGAAATGTCACGGATTATTCTGGAAATAAAAGCTGCATCAGCAAACAGCAGGAAGGCAGGTATCAGAATGCATGAGGCTCTCCTGGCTTCACTTTACATACAAATTGCTGTCAAAATAAAATTGCCTATTTTAAATCAGAAAATATAGGAAGAACAAAATAAACGGTCACAATTGTCCAGTGAGGCAGAAAAAAAAGGAGAGGTTTGAAAGAAGCATGAAACGAGATGTTTTCTTCGCATTGTAGACTATAGCTCTGCCATTTCCACTTGGCTCAGAGGTCTACTCTGTGATCAACTTGTTTTACTGTAGTGGGTTTATCTTCAAATGTTGGTGTGGCAAGAAAGTGAAGTGATGGTAAAAAGGTGGAACTAACTTGGAAATCCATGCAGCTTCTGTACTGTTCATTGGAAATGTATTGTATCGTTTGTTGGAGATAGTCCTGTCAGGTCATATTTATTTGTATGGCACTTTTCATAATGCACATTGTTTTAAAGCAGCTTTACAAAAAGTCATGATACTAATGTTATTAGTAACTTATGTTATAATATATTCATGCCTTATAATCGCATACTTATATTTAGCAGATTAAAGCTGTGTGATAATATACACTGAACAAAATTATAAACCAGTCAATGAAATCCGAAAACCAGTCAGTATCTGGTGTGACCACCATTTGCCTCACATAGTGCAGGCCACTCAGAGGTAGCGTGCAAGTGGCATGCTGACTGCAGGAATGTCCACCAGAGCTGTTGCCCATGAATTGAATGTTCATTTCTCTACCATAAGCCGTCTCCAAAGGTGTTTCAGAGAATTTGGCAGTACATCCAACCGGCCTCACAACCGCAGACCACGTGTAACCACACCAGCGCAGGACCTCCACATCCAGCATCTTCACCTCCAAGATCGTCTGAGACCAGCCACCTGGACAGCTGCTGCAACAATCGGTTTGCATAACCAAAGAATTTCTGCACAAACTGTCAGAAACCGTCTCAGGGAAGTTCATCTGCATGCTCGTCGTCCTCATCGGGGTCTCGACCTGACTGCAGTTCGTCGTCGTAACCAACTTGAGTGGGAAAATGCTCACATTCGATGATGTCTGGCACTTTAGAGAGGTGTTCTCTTCACGGATGAATCCTGGTTTTCACTGTACAGGGCAGATGGCAGACAGCGTGAATGGCGTCGTGTGGGTGAGCGGTTTGCTGATGTCAACATTGTGGATCGAGTGGCCCATGGTGGCGGTGGGGTTATGTTATGGGCAGGCGTATGTTATGGACAGTGATCACAGGTGCATTTTATTTATGGCATTTTGAATGCACAGAGATACCGTGACGAGATCCTGTGGCCCATTGTTGTGCCATTCATCCACGACCATCACCTCATGTTGCAGCATGATAATGCACAGCCCCATGTTGCAAGGATCTGTACACAATTCCTGGAAGCTGAAAACATCCCAGTTCTTGCATGGCCAGCATACTCACCGGACATGTCACCCATTGAGCATGTTTGGGATGCTCTGGATCGGCGTATATGACAGCATGTTCCAGGTCCTGCCAATATCCAGCAACTTCACACAGCCATTGAAGAGGAGTGGACCAACATTCCACAGGCCACAATCAACAACCTGATCAACTCTATGCGAAGGAGATGTGTTGTACTGCGTGAGGCAAATGGTGGTCACACCAGATACTGACTGATTTTCGAACCCCCTGAACCCCCCGATACAGTAAAACCACATTTTAGAGTGGTCTTTTATTGTGGCCAGCCTAAGGCACACCTGTGCAATAATCATGCTGTCTAATCAGCATCTTAATATGCCACACCTGTGAGGTGAATGGATTATTTTGGCAAAGGAGAAGTGATCACTAACACAGATTTAGACAGATTTGTGAACACAATTTGAGAGAAATAGGCCTTTTGTGTACATAGAAAAAGTCTTAGATCTTTGAGTTCAGCTTATGAAAAATGGTGGCAAAAACAAAGTGTTGTGTTTATCATTTTGTTCAGTGTAGTTTACATTTTGCAACAATACAAACAATCAATCAGTTGAGATTTGCCATATCGCTTTACATGAGTATATGCAGAGAAAATTGGATATACTTATTTATCCAACCTTATAAAGAGCTCTGGGATAATATAGTTTACATTAGTGAAAAAGTGGCTTAAATACAGACCAGAGAGCAGCTATGGTAAATCTCATGGGCGTAGTGAAAAAGTAAAAACATGTTTAGAAAATAAATAAATAAATAAATAAACTAAACTAAACAGAAAGAGGCCAATACCTGTAAACAAAACTGACAATTTTAAATGATAGGTTGAAGCAAAGGGCAAATTAAATGCAATGACAGCTACAAAAAGCAAACCCCATAAATGAAAGAAATAAAACAAGTAAATTGACTCAAACCACAAGCAAGAAATACAAAGAAAACCGAGACTCAGCAAAAAAGTGAAAATAAAGCAAAACAAAATAGAAGTGGTAATACAGGAAGCAGAGTGACTCAAAGTGTGAAAAAAATAAAAATAAATTTCAAAATGCTCCTGTACAGACAGACACACAATGTTTTCAATGCAAGGAAGAAAGATAGCAGCGTTCTCAGGAAGTGCACAAGTACAGCCACATAGCCCAACATAAAGCACAATCTGGCATGTAGATCAGCCTACTTTAAATGAATCGGTTTGTTTAAAAAAGTTTGTTTAAAAAAAAGTCTAAAACTGTAAAACCTAACACCTTGCAAAATGGACACTAACAAGTTTGCATATTGGTGCTCCAATCACTTGTTACACCGTATCAAATCAGCCAGGAAGATAATAGTTGACGCGAACTATAGCTGGATTACCTAACCCAGGCTCATTGGGAAAAGCGTGCCTGTGGCAACAAAATGATATTATGCTGCTTCTTGCACGTTTCGTGACACTTTCAAAGTGAAATGTCTAGTGAGTGGTACTAAAAGCTTGTTCAGTTTTATCTGAAACAGTTGAACATGAATCTGACAACATTATATTATATAGATTGTTGTATGAATTGCGACGTATAATTGCGACGTAATTGCGACGTATAATTGCGACGTAATTGCGACGTATACGACGAATAACGTACCAACTACGCTAAACTCTAAACACACTGATAGCGTTAACAAAATAAAAGCACATTTGTTTATGCAACCATTCCATTTTAATTTGCTTCTGCAAGTCTTTTAGCTCTTTTATCATGACTTGTTTCACAGGACTCATACCTGAGAGCACCTCATACCAAGTCAGCTATGTCAGAAAAGCCACACATATGGAGCTAGTTATGTGATACAGATGACAAAATGTATTAGTTTACAAATCATGCACTATGGTTAAAATATCTTGCGGTTATAAAATAGTATTGTGCAAATAACCGTCATTTTAAATCAATATTTTGCTACTGTAATCATTATTTGTGTGAGCAGGAATACAAGTTGTTGGTATTTCACTGCCTCTACTGTTCATTGAAGCTGGAAACTGGTTTAAGTGAATTGTTTGTGTAATTTTGCAAAAAATGTAGGTAGAGACATGCTTTTACAATGAGCCTAGGCTGGGATTAAAAAGCAAATCATCGATTGCTGAGTTGAAACATAACTTTTGGATCCTGACAATGTCTGGTGGCAGAAGGTTTGGTTGCTGAACATTGGCACATGTCCATGTAGTACACAACCATTTAAAAGTTTGAGGGCAGTAATTTTTTTTTTTTATTATTATTTTTTTTTTAAGAAATTAATACTTTCAGCAAGGGTGCATTCAATTGATCAAATTGACAGTAAATATGTTTAAATTGTCTAAAAAAAAATCATAAGCAGCACAACTGTTTTCAACATTGGAAATAACAAGAAATGTTTATTGAGCACCAAATCATATATATATATATATATATATATATATATATATATATATATATATATATATATATATATATATATATATATATATATATATATATATATATATATATATATATATATATTGTGCCTGGGCCCACACATTTTGACCCAGGCCTATAGTGAGTAGTGAGTCATTTTCATTCTAGTAGTTCATCCAATAAGCAGCCCGAGGAAATCTTTGAGTGAAAGCTTCTCAGCCAATCAGCGACTTCGTGTGGACTCTTAAGCCTGCCCACAGGCTGCATCGTCACCAGTAAGTGATCCAGTAAAATGAATGAAGTTGGCGCGCAAGCTTTGAAGCAAGCTCAATGAGACAGACACAGACGGTAGCTATCAGCTAATATGAAACGCAAAGCAGCTTGTTTTCATTTAAATTCAGCAAGAAACACTCCGAGGAGCAGGGAGGAAACTCCTGCCATTTTAAGTAACGCGGTTACAAGTG
Source organism: Vimba vimba (assembly GCA_022828995.1). NCBI lineage: Eukaryota > Metazoa > Chordata > Actinopteri > Cypriniformes > Leuciscidae > Vimba > Vimba vimba. Next base: position 24,020,501 of record CM040818.1, read on the forward strand.
ACGAGTTACCACCCTGCTCGGCCGCCCTCTCCCCATCAAGTCCTCCCGTAGCCACACAGGTAGGCTACTGAGTCGCTGTCCTCAGTGCTGCAGAAAAGCGCTGAAACAGAGATGAAGGGGAACCCTTTTTTTTTGTTGTTTTTGCTTATTTTAACTGTCCCATCCAGTTTTCTGGAGGCCCACCTACAATCAAAATCCTGGCGCCGCTAGTGTTCAGGGTCGACCCGGATCTAGCCTATATCTAACACGGATGGATCTCTACTTGTCACAATAACATAAAACTCTCCTGATATTAGAGTAACAATTACAGAAGAATAAAATAAAGCAGTGGTTCTCAACTCCAGTCCTCGGGACCCGCTGCTCTGCACATTTTGTATGTCTCCCTTATTTAACACACCTGCATCAGATCATCAGCTCGTTAGGAGAGACTCCATGAACTGAACTGAGCGTGTCAGATAAGAGAGACATACAAAATGTGCAGAGCAACGGGTCCCGAGGACTGGAGTTGAGAACCACTAAAATAAAGCATACATTGTTACCTTTTGGAGCTTGGAAGGGTTCCGTTTGAACAGATGTTTTACACCATCATCACTGTCCTCGTCAGAGCTCATTTCCCAGTACATTCAGCATCTGGCTCATATTCACAATCTCAAACATATTCTCAAAACTTTTTTTTTTTGATCACTGACAGCTTCCTCAACAGATCCACCATCAAGTGACAGTGACACTAATATTTGATTGTGTTCAGTTTGCTCATGCAGTAAATTGCTGAGCCATTTCAAGTTTTGCTGATGATACTTCCTATTCTTTTGTTTTCTGCTTATTCTGTAACTATGAGTGAAACGTCACTTCATCATTGTCAATTAGACAATGAGCTGAATTGCACGTATTCAGTCATGAAATATTAAATTATTGTTGTACAGAAAAAAAAAAGTACTTGCACTGTTACACACCTCGGGTCGTTAGCAAAAAATAATGGGAAAACAGGCTTTAAAAAAAAAAAAAATTCTTGTTACATTGTCTATAATGCACAAATTGAGAACTACTAAGAAGGTTGATGTCTAACTTGAACTGAATGAATGAGGAGAGGGGTAGTGAATGACGTCCCATGTCACTAAAGACCTGAGGTATGCATTGAAGGGTTAAACATAAAAAAAATAAAAATAAAATAAAATCTTACCAACACAAAACATTTGAACTGTGTATCTTCCCTAGTATTCACAAAAGGAGGGTTCTAACAGGCTAACGATAACCTGCAAGCAAAAAAAAAGAGCGTATAATCAGACACAGCCTATCCTGCTACATTGGTATGGCTTCAGACAGCGTTGAGACGTGGTGTCAGTGTTGACATAGCGGGTCAGTGTTGCTCATCCCTGTGAAATCTGGATGGGTTCCCTCCCACTGCCCATTGACACTGACAAAGGCTGTGAAAAATGTTCCTGTATGTAGCTGAATCACAAGCTCCAGTGGTCAGGGCAATTTTGATGCATTTCAAGGAGTGTGTACTTAACACTTGATCACTCTGGTGGAGGTTAATGACACTCCGTACATCCAAATCTGACGGATGATGGCTTGACCTTTCCAGAGGGCAAAAGGTCAAGGCTGTGTGTGTTGTGCCAGCCTTTGCTAAGGAGCCATTAGATGATCTCGCTGTCTTTCTGTTCATCTTAAGACAGATGAATAGCATAATGTCATTTTTACATGGATAATGGGAGCTAATTGCTGTGATATTGCTGTCCTGTGGCATAGTGACATCTTTTGATCTTTTAATGGGCAGTCTGAGCAGTAGAACAGTCTCTGTTTCACTGACATGCTCTTTCGTTCAAAAGACTTTCATTTGGGAGTCTTTAAGACTTAAATCCAAACACATAGTGGTCCCTAACAGTATCTGCATGATAAAGTTATCTCTAGTACAATATGAGCATATGGTGCTACAAGTCTCTGGTTTATGAAGTTATTCTTTGAGGCATTGAGGTTATTCTTGACATTAAGGTTTAATTTGTTAACATAAGTTAATGCATTAGGTTTCATGAACTATATGAACAGTACCTCATACTGTATATTAATCTAGATATGTTGACTTTTAACATTATGCAGGTAATATAAGTGAACATTAATGTGTTAGAATAAAAGTGTCAGTTAAACATTTTATAATATTAACAAATATTTCTATTTCAGATATATGCTGTTCTTTTCAACTTTTCTATTTGTCAAAAAATCCTAAAAAAAAATATGCATCACTGTTTCCACAAAAATATTAACATCAAGAACAATGATGGATCTGATGGATCAGGTGACACTGAAGACTGGAGTAATGGCTGCTGAAAATTAAGCTTTTGCCATTACAGGAATAAATTACATTTTAAAATATATAAAAATGGAAAATGTTTTAAATTATATTATTTCACAATATTACTGTATTTTTGATCAAATAACTGTACTGTGCCTTGGTGAGCATACATTTACATAAATGTACCTAAACATGTTAATTGTTAGTTCATAATACATAATACTACTTAATGCATTATTTATTGTAAATTGTTATTGAAACACTAATGTTATGAAAACCCAAACAATCACAAGGACCAGGCAAAAACTTTTTTTCTTTCTACAACGTAATTGTGGCTGGTAGGTGTAATATGATGCCTAGGAAAGACATTGGATGTATAGCAATAGACCTTGATATTAATTTTAATTTGATCCATTAGAACATGGAGCAGGCATTACTCTCGAAAGCAGCCTGCATTTGTGATGGAATTCATAGAAGACATACCTTATGATAAGTGAGGGCTCACACATCTAAACAAATATTGATTGAAATTAATTGCTGAAAGGATCCAGTTACCAGCAGGCAGGTGAAAAGGATGAATACAGAAAAGTAAAGAAGGACATTTATCAAGGGCATTAGGAAGCAAGAGCCCGGTTTTCAGCTGAGGACAGAGCACTTTGATAAATTGGCACCCGGGCTCATTTGGCCCGAGAATAAGAGAGCGACGCAAGCATATTTTAAACCATTAAGGGCTAAAGTTAGCCTCCCTCTACCTGCCATCAATCATATGCCTCAAGCTCCTTAGCTTGAGCTAAAGCTTCACTGCTGCTGAGGTGCTGCAGATGCCTGCAGAACAAATGTTTCATTTTCATTTGATGATCAGTGTTGCTGCTACAGGGACCTGCTAAAATGGGAGAACAGAGGAGTGAAATAATGTTAATTTAAGTCTGCGCTTACAGACAGGCCAAAGCTAAAAGATAACTATTGTTTTTTTGAGGAAACGATGCACAAAGACAGAACAACGTCTGTGTGCATTGCTTGCAACAAGTTTAGATAGTACTATTGACAACTTTGTTTGCAAACGTCAAGTCATATTAGGACTGCAGAAAATAAAACCGAAATCACAATATGGCTTAGTGAGATTAGCAAATCGCAAAGGCTGTGATTTAATTAAATTGATATATGCGTTGCATGTTTCAGAGTGAAACATGACTGTTCTTTTACACATGAGCAGCTCATGATCTGGTGTTTGTGGTGTCTCAGAGCAGCTCAGTTTGTGATAAATGCTGCTCCAAATGAACTAATATCTGCATGTGCTCTAAGGTTTGGTTGCTTATAACATGCATTTGGGAACGTAACTGGCACTTCCCAGTCAATATTTTATTGTCATAGTTATGTTATAATTACAAAATGTCTAGCCAAGTTGTGCAGCCCTGTACAAACAAACAGAAGAACACGTGGATTTTTTTTTTAAAGACCCCCTGTGGTGAAAATCAAGTTTTTAATGTTGTTTATACACTCACCTAAAGGATTATTAGGAACACCATACTGTGTTTGACCCCCTTTCGCCTTCAGAACTGCCTTAATTCTACGTGGCATTGATTCAACAAGGTGCTGAAAGCATTCTTTAGAAATATTTGCCCATATTGATAGGATAGCATCTTGCAGTTGATGGAGATTTGTGGGATGCACATCCAGGGCACGAAGCTCCCGTTCCACCACATCCCAAAGATGCTCTATTGGGTTGAGATCTGGTGACTGTGGGGGCCATTTTAGTACAGTGAACTCACTGTCATGTTCAAGAAACCAATTTGAAATGATTTGAGCTTTGTGACATGGTGCATTATCCTGCTGGAAGTAGCCATCAGAGGATGGGTACATGGTGGTCATAAAGGGATGGACATGGTCAGAAACAATGCTCAGGTAGGCCGTGGCATTTAAACAATGCCCAATTGGCACTAAGGGGCCTAAAGTGTGCCAAGAAAACATCCCCCACACCATTACACCACCACCACCAGCCTGCACAGTGGTAACAAGGCATGATGGATCCATGTTCTCATTCTGTTTACGCCAAATTCTGACTCTACCATCTGAATGTCTCAACAGAAATCGAGACTCATCAGACCAGGCAACATTTTTCCAGTCTTCAACTGTCCAATTTTGGTGAGCTTGTGCAAATTGTAGCCTCTTTTTCCTATTTGTAGTGGAGATGAGTGGTACCCGGTGGGGTCTTCTGCTGTTGTAGCCCATCCGCCTCAAGGTTGTGCGTGTTGTGGCTTCACAAATGCTTTGCTGCATACCTCGGTTGTAACGAGTGGTTATTTCAGTCAAAGTTGCTCTTCTATCAGCTTGAATCAGTTGGCCCATTCTCCTCTGACCTCTAGCATCAACAAGGCATTTTCGCCCACAGGACTGCCGCATACTGGATGTTTTTCCCTTTTCACACCATTCTTTGTAAACCCTAGAAATGGTTGTGCGTGAAAATCCCAGTAACTGAGCAGATTGTGAAATACTCAGACCGGCCTGTCTGGCACCAACAATCATGCCACGCTCAAAATTGCTTAAATCACCTTTCTTTCCCATTCTGACATTCAGTTTGGAGTTCAGGAGATTGTCTTGACCAGGACAACACCCCTAAATGCATTGAAGCAACTGCCATGTGATTGGTTGATTAGATAATTGCATTAATGAGAAATTGAACAGGTGTTCCTAATAATCCTTTAGGTGAGTGTATGTCTATGTCTGAGAACATGGTTTGTGTAACATTAGCAACACATTATTAGCTGTTTGATAATGTAGTCAAGTCAAATTACTGTTATGTGTACAATACTGCCCTACAAAGGGAAAAGACCTTAACTTGCTAGAGTGTGGAACTGAGACAATTTTTTTTTTTTGTCCCGCCAAATTAATTATAGATAGGACACTGGAAATCTGGCAATTAAATGTTTTTAGTAATGAAAATGATCTACATAAAAAAATCTTGAGCTCAAACCTGACTTTTGACCACTATTTTAAAGTTAGTGAAGAAGTCATACCAAGGCAAAAGGCAGTAATGTGGAATACATTATCAATATTTGGTTGCTGATCACCATTAACAAAATAATTATTGTAACACCTGTATAAAATCTAGTGATCATGGCATTTATTTTGTATGATTTACAATTACTTATAGCCATCTACTTATTACTATCCTGTGCTTTTGGTTGCATTCTGATGGCATAAACACATTAGACATGACAAAATACCTCCATAGTGGTAAATATATCTTCAATTGGTACCGAGTGGCATAAGACTTGCTAAACGCTGCAGTAACTTCTGCCTTGGTTTCTCATGGGCTTTTGGAAGTTACTGTTAAGACAACCCATTATTTTCTAGAAAAAAAACAATGGAATTGACTCAAGATACTTATCCACATGATAAAGGAGGTCTTGAATGTGCCAAAAATATCAATAACTCATTTTCGACCAAAACCAAAGTTATGGTCTTTTGCCTTTGCCGGGCAGAATACTGAATTGTAGACGACCATTTATAATTCACTCTTCTGCTGCTTTTTTTCTGAATCAGTTTCTGGTTCAAACATATATGGCTGAATTAAACCAATATTTGCACTTGCCATTGTGCAGCTTTTTCTACAGTTGACTGGTGGATCAGGTATCCTGAGCTGGTGTGATTGAGCGGAGGCAGTGATCAATTTGTATTTTCATGGATCCGCATGTACTATATGAAGCAAGGGTTTAGAGTTATATTCCAAGCATTTTCACACTCACACACACACACAAAAAAAGTTTAAATATCATTTTGATTATTAACATGATTTGATTAGTTTTAAGGGCCGCGGCACCTGGGGGTACGGATAGACGAGGCGAGAGAAAAGGAGATGGAAGCATGAGGAGCGACAGAGACAAGAGAGGGGAGAGATGGAAAAAAATAAAATAAAATTTAGTTAGATCTTTTTGATAAAATCTGAGAGCTTTCTGACAGTCTACGTAACTACCACTTTGACGCTTCAAAAAGTTATTCGAAAACTAATTCATATGAATCGAGTGGTAGGCCTAACGTCCACATTTTCTGAAGAGACACAACCGCTTTAGGCAAGGCAAGGCAAGTTTATTTATATAGCACATTTCATTCAAAGTGCTTTACATAGAAGAAATTAAAATAATAAAAAGAAATAAGAATAATTAAAACAGTTAAGAAAAATAAAATAAAATACAGTACAAACAGTCGGACGAACAGTGGCACAGTGCTCATTCAGTAAATGCATAGCTAAACAGAAGTGTTTTGAGTCCGGATTTGAATGTGACTACTGTAGGAGCACATCTGATCTCCTCTGGAAGCTGGTTCCAGCTGTGGCTGGCATAATAGCTAAAAGTGGACTCGCCATGCTTAGAGTGAGCCCTTGGTATTTCTAGCTGATATGATCCTAATGATCTGAGTGATCTGTTGGGTTTATATTCAGTGAGAAAATCTGCAATATTTTGAGGTCCTAGGCCATTGAATGATTTATATACTAGTAAAAATACTTTAAAATCAATCCTAAATTTAACTGGGAGCCAGTGTAAAGACCTGAGGACTGGTGTGATATGTTCATATTTTCTGGTTCTGCTCAGAATCCTGGCAGCAGCGTTCTGTATGAGCTGCAACTGTCTTATGGTCTTTTTGGGAAGGCCAGTGAGGAGTCCATTACAATAATCCACCCTGCTGGTGATGAAAGCATGAACAAGTTTCTCTAAGTCTTGTCTGGAAACAAAGCATCTAATTCTTGCAATATTTTTCAGATGGTACTATGCTGATTTAGTTATTGCTTTGACATGACTACTGAAACTAAGGTCTGACTCTAGTGTCACACCAAGATTCCTGACTTGATGTTTAGTTGTTTGACCCCTAGAGTGAAGGTATGCGTTCACCTTGAGAACTTCATCTTTGTTTCCAAATGCAATGACTTCAGTTTTGTCTTTGTTTAACTGAAGAAAATTTTGACACATCCAACTGTTGACTTCATCAATGCATTGGCCCATTGAGTCAATGGGGCTGTAATCGTTAGGCGATAGGGCTAAGTAAATCTGTGTGTCGTCTGCATAGCTGTGGTAAGCAATTTGGTTCTTTCTCATTATTTGGCTCATTGGGAGCATATACAGGTTGAACAGGAGTGGAGCAAGAATTGAGCCTTGAGGGACTCCGCATGTCATGGATGTCCACTCAGACTTATGGTCTCCTATACTCACATAATAACCTCTCCCATCTAAGTATGACCTGAACCATTTTAGGACTATCCCAGAAAGCCCCACCCAGTTTTCCAGCCTGTCCAGAAGTATGTTATGATATGATATATGCTTTATATGATGAACAGATTTTATTTAGTCTTTTATTTACATTGATCAGCTCAAACTTGCTGCATAACATGAGAATGAACCTTACTGGTTCTCGCACGTCAAGCGAACATGCTTTAGCTTCCGTTTACCACAACTGATGTGTGTGAATGTTTATATGTGAATAAAAGCTTAAATTCAGTCTGTTAATCATATAAAGTGATCATGTATTTTTAGAAAATTTGGATTAAACCGTTCACTTTATATGGATTAGTTTTTACAATCTCTTTATGAACGGTTTGAAGTGTCAAAGTGCTAGTTGCTTAGACTGTCAACGGAGGGTCCGAAAGCTCTCAGATGTCATTTAAAAAGTGTTCCAAAGATGAACAAAGTCTTACAGGTTTGGAACGACATGAGTGCAAGTAATGACATAATTTTAATTTTTGGGTTTTATTTTAAGGGTAAAGTTGAGATAATAAAAATGACAAGTATTTCAGAAAATGCAACTGAAAAGTCAGTGAATCACCAAAGTCTTCTGCCAGAACATAATATATTGGTTTATAGGAGAGGATGCAGCATGCGTGTTATTTGGTAGAAAATTGTCTGTTTACAGTATGTGTAAATATGTTGATGTTCATCCTGGAATCCTGTCAGGTGCTGACTTGCCATATGTTTTTTTTTTTTTTTTTTTTTTTTGTCAGGCAACCTTGAGGTCAAATCAGGACGATAAAGCAGGGAACAAAGATGACCGTATAATTGCTTGAGATTTATGTCTGTTCTGAAGCCTTCTATGAAATTGAATTATTCTTAATTCTCTCATTTAAAGCTGGTAATGGCTAGGAACAAAAGTTGCATTCATTTATTTAAGTAGTAAATGCAGCACAACACAAAATGACAAGCAATGTGTTCCTCCACAACCCTACATATCACTGACTGACATCTGTTCCCTGCTTTTAGGTTTTGAAAATGCATGAATGAAAAGAGGGGAAAATGGCACTTAATAGATTATAAAAGAATATAATGTAGGCCACATGGAATCTCCCTAGAAAATCATGAGGGGCAAAAATTTATACATAAACTATTTGACATTTTTACCTCCCAATGGTATTTACTTAAGTTGGATGAAATTGCTTTTGTGACCAGAAAATTGCTGTGGTTTGATGCTGAATGTCAGAGGAGGATAGTAGTTAGTGCTTTTCTGAAAGCAGAAAGGTAATGACCAAAGTAAAAATTGGGACATTTTCTACTTTGTTTTTAAATATAATAGAATATGATAAACAACTCATTGCACTTTTGGCTAGAAACCGTCAATTTATTTTGCATCACGGCATGTTGTGTGTTTTGAATACACTGCCTTTTGTATTTCACGCAATCATGAAAATTAATCTGGGCAGCAGACCATTTCAAGCTTAAAGGATGCAAAAGCACCATAAAATGTCATAAGAGTAGTCCATAATGAAGTATGCACTAGACTATATTTTAAGTCTTCAGAAGCCATATGATAACTTTGTGTTAGAAACAGACCGAAGGATTTCATGATGTGATATCTGATATGTGAACAAATCATTTTTTAAGAGTTCAATAATGAAATGATTTATTGTTTGAGTCCAATTATAGTGCACAAAATGTATGGACCAATGTTTTTTTTGTTTGTTTTTGTATTTAGTGCTTGAAAGCTTCAGTCCAATTCACTGGGAAAGAGTGACTGGCACAGTCTGGATTTCTCCTTTTGCAAAGCCTGAATTTTATCCTTTCCATGAAAGAAAATCATACAAATTTGGAATGGGATTAGTGTAAGTAAATCTCCTTTTAAGTTAAAACAATGAAAATGGCTATCCTTAATAAAAATGGCAAGGAATCATAAAACAGTTCATAAAGAGCACTAGGAGAAAGAGATGGATATCCTATAAAATAAATGATTACTGCCATGTATGGCTTGATTGTCACTTGAGTTAGACATTAATGATTATTGACTGGTTGAAATGGAGCTGTCAAAAACTCCATTGCCTTAAATTACTGTGGCCTTCTTTGATATCAGTGGATAAAAGTGGATAAAAACAATGCATCTGTGGCCTGAGGCTAGACAAGTTTTGATGAAATGAAATCCCAACCTTGTTGCCCCACAAACTTGATTTAAAGTGTATTAGGAGAGAGACTTTGAAGATGGTGGTTAAAAGGTTAGTTCACCCAAAAATGAAAATTCTGTCAGTAATTACTCACCCTCATGTTGTTCCAACCCCGTAAGACTTTCGTTCATCTTTGGAACACAAATTAAGATATTTTTTGATGAAATCTGGGAGCATCCCACGCAGACGAAAATTAATAGTTGAATAAAGTTGGTTATTTTTGTTGTTTTTTGTGCGCAAAATGTATTCTTGTCGCTTGATAAACTTAAGGTTGAGCCATTGTAGTCACTTGGACTATTTTAACAATGTCTTTAGTAATTTTTTTGGGCCGGCAAGTTTCGATCCCATAGAATCCTATGGAGGAGTGATCCAGCTCTCAGATTTCATCAAAAATATCTTAATTTGTGTTCCGAAGATGAACGAAAGTCTTACAGGTTGGAACAACATGAGGGTGAGTGATTACTGACAGAATTTCCATTTTTGGGTGAACTATCCCTTTAATTTAAACATTCTTTGAATTGTGACCTAGACCTCTTCCTTCTAAGTGCTTGCTGCTATAATAGTTTTTCATCCACCTGTTAAATCATAGGTCAAAACTTCCCACGTATAACAAGAGTGATTCGTAATATGGCTTACTCATTTGTTTCTACCATAACTCTTCATTCAGGTGTATATCTTTTTTGAAACTTTTTTTGAAAATCTAATCAAGTTGAGTTCATAATACTACTGGAATATCTATTGCCTCTCAAAACAGTACCTTTCAGCAATCAAAAATTAAATTTTTAAAAAAAATTAAGATGTATAATGCATTTAATTTGGATGTTTTCATTGATTAAAAAGCACCATAAAAGGTTTGTGATGACTATTGATTACATATAATCTTTGCATACTCCCATCAAGTTTATTGTAGAATAAGTATCACAGAATGAACAACTCACGTTTTTTGTATCTTTTGCAATGTATTCTTAAGGTTTTGGCGGTGAATCCAAAGAGCAAATGTGGTAACACTTTACGATAAAGTTTAATTTGTTAACATTAGTAATGTATTACCTATCATGAACTAACCATTAGCAATACATTTGTTACTGTATTTGTTATTATTTCGTTAGTTAGTAAAAATACAGCTGTTCAGTGTTTGTTCACTTTACTTCAAAGTGCATTACCTATAATGTTAAGAAATATAACTTTTGATTTTAATAATGTATTAGTAAATGTTGAAATTAACATTAACTAAGATTAACAAATGCTCAAGAAGTTTAGTTCATTAGTTCATGTTAACTAATGTAGTAAACTAATGTTAACTAATAAAACATTGTAAAGTGTTACCACAAATACTAATGTAAAACAGTGAATTGTAAAAGGTGATTTAGTGATTTGTGAGACAAACTATGCTAACCTTGTCTCCTGATAAGACTCTTGGATTTTACTTCTAGTTTCTTCTGATTCCTTATTCAAGGGACTGGAGTGTGTGAGCGCAAGTTTGCCTTCATGTATAATGCATTTTGTGAATGCTGCTGTTTATTGGGTTATGCATGGTTCTCCCAAAACAGCCACACAGACTGCTTAACCGATACTGAGGTTTTAAATGAAAATGACATTTTCTGCTCTGTTTAATTTGGCTAGAACCTTCGACATTTGCAAAATTTCTGAATTGAACTTTGATATGTTGCATTCCATCTCCCAACATCGCATAGCAAAAACTGAATGAGCAAAATGCTAAACGTGTTTTTTTTTTTTTTTTTTTTTTTGCAAATATTAATTAAGTTTATAAGGAGTAATTCAGGCATTTTTAAAAGTAAAACATAACTATTTAACTTGTGCTCCAGTTGTTTTAAGGATATTACTGTCATTTCAACAGGTCTGAATACATGTTCCATTTTCAATAAGGATGAAGTGTTCTACAATATGACAATGAGAGATATAAACCCAGAACCTCATTTGGTTCTGGCACCTTCATTTCCAGCCACCTGACAGACATGCTTCTATAGACATGTTCCCCTGTGGTTTATTTGTTTAGTTTTCAGAACTGGGACTGGTCTATGGTTTAGAAATGTGTTTCAGTCTGTTTGTTTCTTTTTCAACCTCCATTAACACTTGGCAAAAACCTGCTTTCAGAACATTGGCCAGCACAATGTCTAGCCAACGGAGTGCTCACACTGGCCTTGAAACATCAAAAACTGGGTCTGTCTGAGTGTATACAAGACAGACTGGCAGGAAACACTGATTAGGAGTCAGAGATAAATAGAGCAAATTAAAGTATAGAAATAATTTAGGAAACAAATGTTCAGTCACCAAACACGCAAACCCGCACATTTTCAACTCCTGGCACATGACAACTTGATGCAACACAACAGACGGGATGGCATAATTGGGTTCGAACTGCTGAGGTCTGGCTGAGGCAACACTAGTGGGTATGACGCAGATTGACACAAGTGTTGAGAAGTTTGGAACCAAAAAAGCGTGGGCAAATCTCTTTTCAAGTCACCGTAGACATATGATTGGTTTCTAACCATGCCAACTCTCTGCGTGTTTGTTAGCATTTCAAAATAAAGCCAAAACTAACAGATGATCAAGTTGTATAGAACGTTTGACCAAATTTAAGCGTTTCTTTTTCAAGACTCCTTTGAGTCTGATAGACTGGAGGAATTTATCAGTTTATACTCTTCTATCTATGGTGTTTAATTTACTACTTGATGCTTGATGCTTTTTTCTATGTAAAATTAGAGATTTCCTGTTATTCACTACTTCTGGAAGGTAGTAATTCACTACTTCTCTTCACTACTTTCTTTCTTTCTTTCTTTCTTTCTTTCTTTCTTTCTTTCTTTCTTTCTTTCTTTCTTTCTTTCTTTCTTTCTTTCTTTCTTTCTTTCTTTCTTTCTTTCTTTCTTTCTTTCTTTCTTTCTTTCTTTCTTTCTTTCTTTCTTTCTGTCTGTCTGTCTGTCTGTCTGTCACACCCCTCACATTTCAGTAAACATTTTAGAATATCTTATCAGGGGACAATACTATAAAAATTAAACTTTTTAGAGTAGTCAATGTGCTGTTTGTATAGCAGTATATATTTACGGTCCTCTGAAAATAACTCAGCATACAGCTATTATTGTCAAAATAGCTGGCAACAAAACTGAGTACACCCTTAGTGAGCATTTCAAAACTGTGTCCAAAGTGTCAATATTTTGTGTGAGCATCATTGCTATCTAGCACTACCTTAATCCTCCTAGGCATGGAATTCACCAGAGCTGCACAGGTTGTTGCTGGGACACTCTTCCACTCCTCCATAATGACATCATGGAGCTGCTGGATGTTAGACACATGGTGCTTCTCCACCTTCCGCTTGAAGATGACCCACAGGTGCTCAATAGGGTTCAGGTCTGGAGACATACTTGGCCACTCCATCACCTTCACCTTTAGCTTCCTCAGCAAGGCAGTTGTCATCTTGGCGGTGTGTTTGGGGCCGTTATCATGCCGTTCGGCCCAGTTTCTGAAGGGAGGGCATCATGTTCTGCTTCAGAATGTCACAGTACATGTTGGAATCCATGTTTCCCTCAGTGAAGCTCAGCTCCCCAGTACCAGGAGCATCTTGTGGGACGGAGGATGCCTTCCTCCTCCTCCTCTTCCTTCTCCTCCGTATACAAGAGCGCGGCGGTGCTGCAGCCTCTTTGGCCACCACTGGGGGCATGACAGGGAGAGTGGACAGCTCTGGGACAACCGGGCCTGGGACCACCGAAGTCGGGTCCTCCTGGACCACCAGACTTGAGACCCCCAAAGTCGAGTCCTCCCAGACCACCAGACTTGAAACCCCCGAAGTCGGGTCCTCCCGGACCACCGGACTTGAGACCCTGGAAGTCGGGTCCTCCTGGACCGCTGAATTGCGTTTGCGAGGCGGTGTGGGAATAACTGACTCTGGAGAAGCTGCAGCAATAACTGCCATTTCTGGGGGAACTGCAGCTTTTACAGCCACCTCTGGGGAGACTGCAACTTCCTTAGCTGGAGGATTCCCTTGACGATCGAGGGATTTCACAAATTCCTCAAACGTCAAATGCTCCAGCCCTCTCATTCTCTAGAAGTTGATGGGCTCATCAATGGCGTAACTAAACAAGTCTTTAAAAGCCGCATCACCAAGCCCCAGTCCCTCTGCAGCAGCGTTGAACTTCAGGGCAAACTCCCTCACGTCAGTCCCCTGTTGATGGAGGGAACTCAAGGTCCTGAATTGCAGCATGCGTTCATAGAGAGGGAAGGAGACAGGGGAGACCGGTGGATGGCGTGAGTCCTTTTTCCATTGAATCCTCATGTTGGCTGGTTCGTGTCACGAGTGGATGTAATAGTGAAGCGAGGTTTCAAGTGCAAGAATGAAGGGTCTTTAATAATAAAAATGAAACAAAATACAAACAAAAACTCCCCGTGGGGAAAAACTGGACCGACATCAAAATACAACAGAACTAAGGCAGGAAACTGGAAAACGAGGATACATATAGATGACGAACCAGCACAGGACTGCAAAGACAGGAAGAATAAATAAGGAAGCAAACAAAAGAGGGTAACGATTATCAATAATGTATCAATAATCAGAAAATGTATCAATAATCAGATAACAAGATGGGAGGGGCTAGACAATCAACAGGAGAGCACATGGCTTGTCATGCGTTGCCTTGTGCCATGTGCTCTCTTCATGGATTCAGTTCCCCTCACAACAAACAGGACTGTAGCACAAGCACATGACAAACCGGCAGTGTCAGAGCTCTGTCACCAAACCAAGATGTAAACTAGACAGAAGTGACAGAACCCTGACAAGTTAGATGCCCCTGTACATAGGTCACATTTTTCCTTGCCTCTTTCCTTCTGAAATTTCTAATAAAGCTGTATGCATCTCTCTTATATTTTTAGCAAATACATAATGTAGCCTAGGAAATGCATTTATGACCTACAAAATTCACTTTTATTCCCCTGCAGTAAATAAATAAGTACTTGTCTGACATAAAATGTGTGTTTGTGGGCATTCACCAATGCAAATTAACTTGCCTTCTTTACAAATAAAAAGTATTCGTATTTTGTATTCTATTCATCATAATATGGATGGTTTTAAGCATTATGAATGTTACTCATGCTGCTCTTTAACTTCTATTACAGAATGGTACCTGCCTGCTGTTGCAGATATGGAAAGTTTAATGATATGATTTCCATGATTGTGGTGTCATTCTGGAATGCTGCAATGCACTTATTATAGGGACAATAATTGTCCCCCTGGAACAACCTGCCATGTTCTTCCTCGGAATATGTTTTCCTGCATAGTCTGAGACTGAGAAATGGGTTGGGGATAAATCTAGACTGTGTTGTGAAGTTTCAGAAACTGAATGGAAATATTTACCATCAGAGATTCAAAATCACCTTTTTTTAAAAGGGGGGTCAAAGCTTAGGGACTCATCTAAAGATTGATAGAATAGTTATTTGCTTTGGTGCTGAACAAGAGTCAGGATGCGTGTAAAATACAGAGATTCTTGATGGGTTCGTTAGGAATGAGCTAAAGAGTTAATTGAATTCTTCCAGAGTTCGGTTGTCCACAGGAAGTTTTGAATGAAGTTAACTTGAAAGCTTGTTTTTGGAAAGCTTGTTTTTGGAAAGTCAGAAAGGTATCCATCTCACAAGGGAATGAGCAAAGATGTTTTGAGCAGTGAACTCTTAAAGCCCTATCAGTCACACCCATTTTTGGTGAGGTGACCATTCAGAGGTGCGAGTTTTGAGCGGGAGAAAGTTTCTTTGTTCTCCCTTCATACCTTATTTGCATGTTTATGGTGGTCAGGAGAATTTGTAGTTTTGCATCAAAGTATAGTAAAAATAGTATGATACATTTTATAGTAACATACTATACAACATCAATTGAGATAGAAGAGCATAATTTCAAAACCAAACAGATGGGGTAAAAGACATTAAAACAGTGATACATACTTATACCTCTGTAGATGTGGTAGTGAAACTCCAAATGCTTATATCCAGGTGTAACTAAGCTAATATGGCGTAGGGACACGCATACACCACAGTGAAATACAGGGTTGGCAAACTCCGGTCCTGGAGAGCCACAGTCCTGCAGAGTTCAGCTCCAACCCTGATGATAACTCACCTGCCTGTAGCTTTCTAGTAACCTTGATTAGCTTGTTCAGATGTGTTTGATTAGGGTTGAAGCAAAACTCTGCAGGTATGTGGCTCTCCAGGACCGATGTTCACCACCCCTGCTATACAGAATGTGGGACAGTTTTTTGGGGGTAAAATTGAGCCAATGTCCAAATTAGCAAATTAGCAAATGAAATATTAATAATCAATAATAACTGGTCACCCTCCTCTCTACTGTGCTGTCTTTGAAGCTTAAGGAGAGCTCCAGACACCATCTCCACTAGGGTCGTCCAGGGGAGCAGAGGTGATATTGAGAAGTTGCTTTGCAACTCTTCTGGACTGGGCCAGTGATTTAGTTTAAACCAAAGGGAAAGGGTGGTGTTTTTTTATGATGCCTAAAGCACAATCAAGCATTTTGATCACATCCATACGCTACATTATTGCACAATCTGTTTATTGTACCTTTTCTTCCAAATGGTTCCAATCACACAAATTACAATAAATCATAGTATCTGAATTAAGCTTCTTAAAGGATTAACATGTTTTAGCGTACATTCTGTGGAGCAGAAGTCATTGGAATAAAGGCAGAAAAAGGAAAAAAAAAAGTTCCATGTAATGAGATTCAAGACTTTGCAGTAGGATATTTTTCCATCTCGTTTTAAACTATGCTGCTGAAACTGAAGCTAGTGAAACCATTTTCAAATTCAATCAAGAGCAATAGCAACACTATAAAAATTATACAGGGGTAGATGAGTTGCATTTGTTATTTTGATTGCTCCTTTGGAGAGAATGAGTGTGATGTTGATGTCAGGGGTATTCTGCAAAATGTGGCAACACAGACTCTCATGGATGAGGTGTGATGTGAAAATAGGATATTATTTATTCGTTTTGACAGGATGTTATTGAGAAAGTGGAACGAGGGGAGAATAGGCTTATGGCTATTCTGTCTCCGCAGAGATCTGCAGTCTGCGGTTTCTGATGTGACTGTGCCACTTTTGTGCATTTGTATCATTATAGAAGCATGTTAGCTTCACAAACTTTAGCTCTTTATTTCCATCCCGTTTTATGCCTTGGCACATTTTTCCAATAATAATAATAATGATGTTTACAATGCAAGCATATTCCATTTTTAAATGTTTAAGAATTGCTCCTGCACAATGACCTAAAAGTATAATACTGTGATCATGTGTGTCATTACTGTGTTATTACTAAGTTTTTACTTAATTTTTAACCTCTGGGATTGCGATTTTAGGTTGACTTAAACTTAATAAAATGATGTGCATTGAGTAATATTAGCTAAAGCTAATATTTTGAGGTGATGAAACCAAACCATTTTGTTTAAAGCGTAGGATTTAAAGCATGCATCTTAAGATTTTCTTAAAGCTGTTTTTCTTTGAGGTCTGTTTACTTCTCTGCTGTTATTCAGAAAGTGTAAGCGTTCATAACAGACACATCTCTCTGGCTTTATTTGCTGAGCACCAAGCCACATGGATTTTGCTCTCTCTTTAGCAATGATCTGGTGCCAGTCGTCTCCCCACCTCAGCTTTCTTTAGGCTTTTTAAAAATGACTTGGAGAAGATAGGGCATGAAGGAATGACTTGAAAAAAAAAACTGTTGTTATTATTATTATTATTATTATTATTATTATTATTACATGAATGCTGTAATAATATATATAGCAGCTCCAGAGATGTGGCATTAGATTTAGTATTCAGAGGAGATTTACCAATTTATATTGTGAAGTATTACATGATAAATGTCATATTAGAGCCAAGTATTGCAGATCATATTGCTTAAGAATAAAACATTGGCATCTCTGACCTTTACAGAGACAAAAGTATGCTTCACCTCCTAAATGTACAGTTTATTAGGTGCAGTTGTCTCAGAAGAAAATAACTCCTGCTTGTATTACTCAAACATTAATTTATTGAGGCAGATATGCTGCTCACACAGAATATTTAACAAATCCCACCGGAGCAGGGATTTCAGATAAGCATATCATGTTGCCTCTAAACACGCATAAAATAATGATATCCTCAGAAGCCTCTAAGGACGCAGTTGCCTTAATGTGATCTTCAGTAGCGTTACATCAATGAGTATATAGTTTGAGGTATTTGATGGCTGTTAACTCGAATTTACATTTTGATCACAGCTTAATTTATTGGTCTCATGGTTATTCCAGTGTAATTCATTTATCAGATAGCTTTTAGAAATACTTGATTCTAATTTTCACAGCACTTCTGTCAGGGTTATGTTTAGTGTCATTGTGTTTAGTTTTTGTTTGTGTGCGTTTCCTTTGCTAGTTAGTCTCCATGGTTGTTGATTGAGGTACATTTGTTCCTTGTTCTGTTAACCCTTAGGGGTCGACAATCGCGCCAACGCGTTTTGCTGGATTTTCTTCACATAGTAGCAGAATAGACTTAAATTACTCTGTCATTTATAGTCATACAGAAAAAAGAAATATGAAAAAATAATCTGTAAGTGGAAGTCAATGGGGCCCATCAACTGTTTGGTTACTGACATTCTTCAAAATGTCGTCTGTGTTCAGCAAAAGAAAGAAACTCATACAGGTTTGGAACAACATGGGGGTGAGTAAACGATGACATCATTTTCATTTTTGGGTGAACTACCCCTTTAACTTTAGTTATTATTTGTGTGATAACTGTGATAATGAAAAATCTGCCGGTCATCTCTGCCATATAAACTCTAATGGGGTAATCAGGACCCCAACATTTCCACTGCTTTTCTGTAATGCTCTTTCTCTTTATTTACATACTGCCTTTGGATGGGAAATGAATGGCAATGCTTGCCAGTGCAGCTGGGGTTGTCAGCAGTTCCCTTTGAGCAGGTGTGTTATTTTGCTGTTTCTAATTATAACCTTTAATCAGGGCCTGCCTTTGATTGGTTTTAACTGTGATAACTAGAGGCGAAGAGGGGAGGGGGCAAGCAATCAGAATATTCTCAATTGGAAGAATTATTTTTGTTCTCAACAGGGGCAGGAAAAGTTGAAAACATTTTTTATCCTCTTATAAAGTTATGGATGAAACAAATTTGAATCATGATATGTGATTGTCCTTACAAGGTGAAAAGGGAAATGAAAGAATAGTGGCCAACTTTACTCTTTCCACAATAAGCCTTTGTTCTGTTTAGCAAAAGTGAGCATGAATATGTGGAAGATAGTGCTGTTTGATGGGTGCCCAGATGGCACCCTGTGGTGCTGAAAGAATGTTATATTTCTTTGTAGTGGTCCCGATGTTACCGTTTCTTTTACTCATGCATATCATTCTTCCCAGTGATCAAGGTAGGGCTTTAGTGATTTATATTACAAGATTCCTACCTGGGCAGCTTTACGTGTGCCTGAAGAGGACAAAGATTGCATTCATTCAAATTAAAGAAAGACATCTCTTGCATTACAGCTTGATGCAGGATATTTCTGGGTTGCCTTTTAATGGTTTAATTTAATTTGGCTTTGAGAGGGACTGCTATCTGGCAATTGTCAGGCTCATGTGGAGATGCTCTGAGAAGTACAAGGCTCTTATTGTTGATTTTGGTTTGCATGGTAAGAAACCTGCCTCTACCAGCTGGTCTGCGTGAGAAAGAGAATGAAACTTCAATCAGAAATCGCTTGTTCTGTCAATGAAATATTTGCGAATGGGACCGTGCTGCCAAAGCAGCCTTATTAGAGGACAATGTGATGCAGCAGATATTTCTTTATAAACTCATGGGGAGAAAAAAAACAAAAAAAAAAAAAAAAAAAAACATCAGCTGCTGAGTGTGTTAGTTTTCTGTGGCTCTTCTTGGGCTTTTTGAAGAATCCGGATCAACAAAAGGGAGCTGAGCCAGAAGGGAGACTCCCTGTTGGAATCCATGCTTTGAATTGGTAGCAAATACAAAAAGTTGTTTACATGTTCTCACCTCAGCCTTATGCTTTGAATAATTTATATTCCATTCATTTGCTCAGCAGAAAACTGCTTTTCATTAAGCAGCATATTCTAAATAATTAGACGTACAAAATGAGTCTTTAACATTGTTATTTATGAACAAACTCATCTTTATAATATGTATTAATAATGTTAATATATGAATATACCATTATTCATTGTTGTTAATTTAGTTTTTTATACATTTAATTTATAGAATGTTAATGTTAAAAATGTGTTGGTATACACTACTGTTCAGAAGTTTGGAATCAGTCAAATTATTTTTCAAACTAAAGAAATGAATACTTTTATTCAGTGAGGACACATTGAATTGATCAAAAGTGACAGTAAACACATTTATAATGTCACAATTATAATATTCTGATGTTATAATGTTTAAGCGTCAGTTCTGGCAGGTCACATTAGTCAAGCCTGCATCCACGTCTACCTATAGGAATACAATGCCTATCACTACACATTATTAGAATATTATTTTCAGAAGCTATCGCGTTTCTCAGGAGCTAATTACCCTCCTCCCTCCCAAGCTCCTCCTATCGTGCAGTCAGTATTGGCATTCTGATTCCCCTCTAAATGAGACTAAATACCCAAATTATGTTGTACTTTAAAATCTTGAATTAATGATATCTGCATGCAATACATTCATGTTGGTTCTGTTCTGTTTACCCTAAGGGGGGTTATTGCTGCTTTCCCTTCTCTATCCATGCTAGGCTGCATGGATGCTTAGGGAGTTCTTGCCTAGAACAGAACCATACCGCCTATGCTAATTGTCAATCATATTTGACGATAGTGGTCCTGGAAGAAATGATTTCTGAAGGATCATGTGACACTAAAGATTAGAGTAATGACTGCTGAAAATTCAGTTTGCATCACATGAATAAATTACATTTTATAAATATATTAAAGTAGAAAATAATTACTTTAAAAAGTAATACTTTAATAGTATTACTGTTTTTACTGTATTCATCAAATAAATGCAGCTGCCTTGAGCAGAAGAGAATTCTTCTGAAAACAACTCTTCTGAAACAAACACCTATACAAAACTCTCCATTCCCCAACTTAATAGCAGACCAAGTTTATGAATATTTATAGATAGCCATAAATCTGTGCATGCTTTGCTTTTTTCAGTCATATAATAATTTGATGACAGTAACTCGACATAATTACTGTAGAAATAGTTTAGTCATTGTACTGTCCTCTAATTCTTCATCAAGTGCTGAAAGTTAATGAAAGTGTTCAGCAGCCTGCAGGCCACATCAGTGAAATGGTGGTCCTTCTGCTGCCATCACACCATCAGCTGCCGCTGGCTAAAGACAAACTAATCCCTTTCACAGTGTGTGTAAATCACTGATCGCTCTCAAGATTGGTTTAGGAGGAAGCATCCTAGATATTTGATTTGTTTAGGAGGCAGCATCCTAGATATTTGATTTGTTTAGGAGGCAGCATCCTAGATATTTGAAAGGAAAGTTATTTGAGGGCAAGTTTGTTATTACAGCTTATGTGAACCAAAGCTAAGTTAAACAAGTTGCACATGAGCTTGTTGTATTGAAAGCTTTCAGGGTATGTGCTTGTGGTTTGTAAATGAGGGTGAATAGGTGTGCTGAGAGATGAAGAAGCGGTGAAGAGAAGCAGCAAGGGGGAGGCAGAGATATGATAGAATGCACTTGCTCCATGTGGGCTACACTCAATAACACTCAAGTCAACTTGCCACTCTTGCCCTTGAAACAATACAACACCCGCAAAATGAAAGGTAACTTTTCTTTTTAACATTATCTGTTAACCCTTAAATGCATGAATGTTTCACTAATCATTATTACATATCTGGAACCCAGAACTATATCTAACACGACCTGTCACGATAATATAAAAATCAAATCAAATCAAATCAAGTATATTTGTATAGCGCTTTTCACAATACAGATTGTATCAAAGCAGCTTCACAGTATTAAATTAAAATAAAATAATACAACAAAGTTTGTTTCTAGTGGAATTTATTGATTGATAGAATAAAATTAAATATCCCCAAAATATCCCAAACTGAGCAAGCCAAAGGCAACAGTGGCAAGGAACCGAAAAAACTCCATCAAGTGACCTAATGGTGTCCTAAAACTCCATCAGGTGACCTAATGGAGAAAAAAAAAAAAACCTTGGGAGAACCCAGGCTCAGTCGGGGGCCAGTTCCCCTCTGGCATTTATGAACTAGAGGCCGGATTGTAGTTTGAACTGTGAGATTAACAATATTATATGAATGCCTGGCCGAAAAGATGCGTCTTTAATCTAGTTTTAAACTGGGAGAGCGAGTCCGAGCAACGAACAGTATCAGGAAGACTATTCCAGAGTTTCGGAGCCAAATGTGAAAATGCTCTCCCTCCTTTGGTTGATCTGGATATCCTAGGTATGACCAAAAGCCTCGAATTTATTGATCTTAAGGAGCGCGATGGATTATAGGGTGATAGAAGATCCGTTAAATAGACTGGAGCTAAGCCGTTTAGGGCTTTATAAGTCAGTAGCAATACCTTATAATTAATACGGAACTTTATAGGTAGCCAATGTAGTGATGATAAAATCGGTGTTATATGATCATATTTTCTTGATCTAGTAAGAACTCTAGCAGCTGCATTTTGGACTAACTGTAGCTTGTTTATAGAGGATGCAGGACAACCGGCTAATAAAGCATTACAGTAATCTAGTCTCGAGGTCATGAATGCATGAACTAAATTTTCTGCATCAGAAACTGATAGCATATTACGTAGCTTAGCAATGTTTCTAAGGTGGAAAAAGGCTGTTCTTGTAACATACGAAATATGATTTTCAAAAGACAGGTTACAATTGAGTATAACACCCAGGTCTTTTACTGTAGAGGATAAAGTAACAGGACATCCTACGATGTCAAAGTTGTATTGTGAGAGGTTCTGTGGGCGGTTTTTTGAACCGATAAGTATTACCTCTGTCTTGTCTGGATTTAATAAAAGAAAATTACGCGTCATCCAATCTTTTATATCTTTAACACACTCTGTCAATTTGGATAATTTAGCGTTTTCATCCGGCCGTGATGAAATATAGATTTGAGTGTCATCAGCATAACAATGGAAACTAATTCCATGTATCCTTATAATATTTCCAAGTGGCATCATATATATTGAGAATAATAGAGGACCTAACACAGATCCCTGCGGCACTCCATAGTTTACTGGAATTATGATCGATTTTTCTCCATTTAAATAGACAAAATGGTAGCGGTCAGATAAGTATGATCTAAACCAGCTTAATGCTTGTCCTTGAACACCAGTATAATTTTGTAGTCGATCTAAGAGTATTGTGTGATCTATAGTATCGAACGCAGCACTTAGATCAAGTAAAACTAGTATTGAGATACAGCCTTGGTCAGAAGCTAAAAGTAAATCATTTGTGATTTTAACGAGCGCAGTTTCAGTGCTATGATGCGGCCTGAATCCAGACTGAAACTTTTCATAGATATCATTTTCTTGCAAGAAAGAGCCCAGTTGAGTGGACACGACTTTTTCTAGTATTTTAGACATAAAAGGTAGATTTGAAATGGGTCTATAATTTGCTAGATTATTATGATCTAATTGTGGTTTCTTAATGAGAGGTTTTATAACTGCCAGTTTAAATGTTCTTGGAACATGACCTAAAGATAAAGATGAGTTAATAATATTGAGGAGAGGCTCTTCCACTACAGGTAACACTTCTTTCAGTAGTTTAGTTGGTATAGGATCTAATAAACATGTTGTTGTTTTAGATGAAGTGATAAGTTTATTTAACTCTTTTTGTTCTATAGTTGTAAAGCACTGTAATTGTTCTTGCGGGGGGATAATTGAGGCTGAATTATAAGGTGCGATTGAGGATTGAACGTTTACAATTGTGGTTCTGATGTTTTCTATTTTCTCAGTGAAGAAGTTAATGAAATCATTACTACTAAACTGTAACGGGATGTTTTGTTCGGGTGACGTCTGTTTATTTGTTAGTCTAGCCACGGTGTTAAATAAAAACCTAGGATTGTTTTGGTTGTTTTCTATTAGTTTGCGGAGGTGCTCAGCCCTGGCCGCTTTTAGGGCCTTTTTATAACGTGACATACTGTCTTTCCACACAATTCTAAAGACCTCTAAATTAGTTTGTTTCCATTTACGTTCTAAATTACGGGTTTCTCTCTTTAGAACATGCGTAGTATTATTGTACCATGGTGCTTTAATTTTCTCTCTGACCTTTTTTAATTTAATGGGTGCAACAACATCCAATGTTCTAGAGAGAATGGTGCTCATAGTGCTAGTTAGTTCTTCTAGTTCATCTGTTTGTTTGGGTTCAGGCAGCAGCTGAGACAGATTAGATAAGCAATTTGAGAAATGATCTATGGTGGATGGAAGGATTGTTCTGCCTGGTCGATAAGGCGGCGCCGCATGACATATTACAGCAGTACGTAATATGCAAGTTACCAAGTAATGGTCAGTGACATCATCACTTTGTGGAATGATATCTATATCGGTTGGATCGGTTCCATATGATATAATTAAATCGAGTGTGTGATTTAAGACGATGAGTTGGTCCGGTGACGTTTTGCTTGACCCCAAAGGAATTTAATAAATCTATAAACGCACCCCCTAATGCATCATTTGAATTATCTACGTGTATGTTAAAATCTCCAACAATTAATGCTTTATCTACATTGACCAATAGATCTGAGAGAAAATCTGCAAACTCTTTTAGGAAATCAGCGTAAGGCCCAGGCGGTCTATATACGGTAGCCAAGGCTAGAGATAATATGGATTTTTTTCTAACATCTAAGAGCGTAACATTTAGTACAAGTACTTCAAACGAAATAAACTTATAACCCGTTTTCTGAGTAACATTGAGAATATCTCTATAGATTGTTGCAACACCGCCGCCACGACCAATCAGACGGGGTTCGTGCTTATAGGAGTATCCAGATGGAGTAGACTCATTTAGACCGAAATAATCATTTGGTTTAAGCCAAGTTTCAGTAAGGCAAAGTACATAAAACTCTTCTGATATTAGAGTAACAATTACAGAAGAGTAAAATAAAGCATATTTGTGTTATCTTTTGGAGCTTGGAAGGGTTCAGTTTGAGCAGATGTTTTGCCATCATCACTGTCCTTGTCAGAGCTCATTTCCCAGTACATTCAGCATCTGGCTCATATTCGCCATCTCAAACATATTCTCAAAACTATCATTTTCAACATCTTCAAAAGCAATATTTTGATAGCTGAAAGCTTCTTCACCAGATCCACCATTAAGTGACAGTAATACTAATATTTGAATGCGTTCAGTACTTGCTCATGCAGTAAATTGCTGAGCCATTTTAAGTTTAGCTGATGATACTTCCTATTCTTTTGTTTTCTGACTGCGGTAACTATGAGCAAACTGTCACTTCATCATTGTGTATCAGACATTGCCTTGTGTAGTAAAGGTGAATTGCACTTATTCAGTCATCAAAGATCCAATTATTGTTGTGCAGAAAAAAAATATACTTACACTGTTACACATTTCGGGCCATTAGCGACCCTATTCACTTTTTTTTTAGGGGTGTGATGAAATGTCGTGACACGAGATCTCGCGAGACTAAAATGTGACAAGATTTTTCGTTGAGTGAAAAGCTGTCTCGTGATATGGCTATGACGGAGCGTGAGGGTGAAATTAGCATAGTCTTAGCTTAGCAAGTCTTAGCTTAGCAAGTCTTATATTAGCAAGTCTTATCTTGTAGAATACACACTCCGCACTGAATCCAAAAGTGAAAGTAAATGAGCTCCCTGATGCACACAAATTAGGCCACATACAATAGCCTGTCTTTCAATATCAAACCTATCTCTGGACTGTGTAGTCGTGGCTCTGGTCTCTGTTTGCACTTTGAATGTTGAGAGTGTACTTTGAATATGGTTGCACTTGCACTTATTGTTTGCACTTAATAAGACTAAGAAAAAACTGTTATACTGATTTTTATTTCTATGTTCAATTTGTGGAAAGGAGTTCAATTAGGAGGTCACACACAGCCTCAATCAGAAGTTCTGTAAGCTCATAATTAATGTACAGAGAGGAGTCAGTTGAGTTTGTGGCAAAAACCTGTTACAGTGTTTGTATATTGTTGTCTTTCAATGCATTTGATAATTCATACTCATAAAACAGAACATTCATTATATTCATTACAATATGATTAGTTAAAACATTTCAAAATGCACCTGCAGACTATTTTTCCAGTCATGAATTATGTGAGGATTTCTATAAAATATTGTGCAAAATCTCATCTCGTTCTCGTTTACGCAATCTCGTGTCTCGTCTCACCCCTACAATTTTTACAAAAAAAAGAGAAAAAAAAAAGAATGGGAAATAAGGCATTCTTTTATAATGTAATTACTTTTTTTCTTGGTATATTGTTTATAATGAATTGATTGAGGAATACTAAGAAGGTTGATGTCTAACTTGAACTGAATGAATAAGGAGGAGGGTAGTGAATGACGCCCTGGGAATGAAGACCCTAAGTATGCATTTAAGAGTTAAATTAATAAATATATTAGCTTATACATACATTGTGCAATGTATTTTTAATAACTTAAAGCATTAGTATATTTTAGTTATGAGTATTGGTGCCTAGTTGTCTTCCGTCATAAAATGAAGAGTCACAATTACATTCATTCTATAAAATAAAGTATTTTGCATTCTGATTTCTAAACAATTAAAAATGTCCCCCCCAAAATGATACAAAAAACTAACATTTTCTGGTGTCCTTTGTGCTCTGCTTTACCAAGAGCAGCTTCTCTTTAGCCCACCTCATTCTTTTCACCACAGTTTAGCATTTCAGAATTGACTGCAACAGTAAAATTGGAGGCTGAATGAGACAGAAATGCATTTTGTTTGGTTTCTGCCTGACTGAGAACTGAATATCAGGAACACTGGATGTTTCCAGCCAGGCCAAATGATATGAATACATCAGTCATGCTTAAACAGTCTGAACATGAACTCCTATCCAGACAGCAATGCTGCTTGTTTTCAGCCATCTCTGTTGACACGGAGATGCACATTTTATAGCCTGAATGAATTTGCTGCAATAATACATCTAGACAAAAATGGCATAGATGTTTGAGCTTTGAGGGATTATCAGTATTATATACCTTTCTAAAGTCTGTTTTTATTGTATCTTAAGTGGCTGCGAATGCACCCTGCATGATCATTAATTCATTGAGTTAAATTTGAGAACTGAATCAGTGTGATTCAGACCAATTGTGTAAACTGGATCAACCAATTAATAAAAAAAAAATAAAAAAAAAATAATGAAACTGCCTCTCTTTAGGTTCATGTAGTTAATAGGTAGCAGAGCAGATGTTAAGATTTCTAATATTAGCCGCTTTCCGACCAAGTAGTTACAGGAACTTAGTTCTAGGAACTGTCCACTTCTAAACAGTTCTAAGAACTACTCTCCCCCAAACTCGGTTTTGCTGTTTGCGTTCGCACTGGCCAAGTGGCCATAGGAACTGGTAGGAGAGGTAAGGGAGTGACGCAAGCACGGTGACTTTTATTTTGACGGCGCGACGGACCTTTATTTTGGCTGCGCTGAGAACGCCAGAGCAAACAATGCTCGCATTCTCTGTGTTTATTTGTTAACGATCTGTCTAACAGTACTGTTTAATATGTTATTAGATAGAACTGTTATAGAAAGTAGACAGTATATGAAAAAAATGTTATTAGCCTATGCCGTGTGGTTGATGTCCAGTGTTGCTAGCTGGGCAGATAAACATAATCATGTTTGGCTTGGTCCCCTCAAAGTTGCGTTGGATTTTCTCTTCAGCATAAATGTTTAGAGACCCATCTAACACGCCGACATCCGGGTACTTTAGCCAATAGTTCTAGGAACTGTGAAAAGGTTCCTCCGGTCGGAAAGCGGCTATTGTCACAAAGCTACACTACCATTCAAAAGTTTAGGCTCAGTTTTTTTTGTTTTTTTTTTTACTTAGAAATTAATACTTCAGCAAGGATACACTGAACTTGATTAAAAGTGACAGTACAAACATTTAGAATATTAAAATTCAGTTTGAAATAAATGCTGCTCTATTCATCAAATAATATTAGGAAACAATTAGTTCATGGTTTCCAAAACTGTATGCAGCACAACAGTTTTCAATATTAATAATAAGAAACATTTATTGAGCAGCAAATCAGCATATTATAATGATTTCTGAAGGATCATGTGATACTAATCCTGAGGATGTAATCAGACCTTGGAAAGAAGCTACTGTGTCCTTCTCACATAACAGGGACTACACTGCAGCCTGATATTGTGTTGTGGTTTGACTTTTCAAAGAGCGTTCTGATGCTTGAGTTCACCGTCCTGTGAGAAGAACAGATGGAGGAGGCTATCAGAAGGAAAAAGAGCAAAGTGAAAAATTAAGAAACAACTGTCAAAAGAGAGGTTGGTGAGCCAAGGTAGGTGTCGACGAAGTAGAGCCATTCACACCACCCCCAACGCAGCAGAGAAAGCATCCAGGTGGCTCTAGTTAAAGAGGGCAGATCCGTGGGTCGCTGCTAGGGCACAGGGCGGAGTCTGATCAACCCTGGTTGGGTCACCTGGGCAAGGGTGTACTGTTTTTTCCTCAGTAAAAAACCCAAAACACCCTGTGAGGATTATCACTGAGGATGTGCCCTAGTGCAGCATTACAAAGATGTTTCTGATAGTACACTGAAGACTGTGGTAACGACTAGGGGTGTAACGATACCCTCATGTCACGATTCAATACATATCACAATACTGAACTCACGATACGATATTATTGCGATACTCCAAGACATATGGTAAAAGGTTAACAAAAAATGTACTGTTGATTAAAATGCTAAGTTTTATATTATTGTGGGTGTAAATGAATAGGCTTGGTGCTGGGAACCAATGCACAGGACAATAGTGACACCAGAATAAAAATATTCGTGATTATGAAGCTGAAAACAGAATTATTTTAGACAAATATGCTTGCACTCTGTCACTGACTAGATATATTTAAAATAATGTAGGCCACTTTTTACTGGTAACATAAGACATTTGGCATTATCAGGACCCACAAATATTCCCACATTGCATTATTATACATTATATTCAACATTATGTAGTTTAATGTAGTACTGACACTAAAACTCTGTAAACTCTCCATTTTTATTTTTATTTTGAGTGAAAAATCCACAATACATTTTGTCACTATTGACGATACATATTGTTGTATTTTTGTATTGCAATGTATTGTTACACCCCTAGTAACGACTGCTGAAAATTCAGCTTTGCCATCACAGGAATAGCTTATTATTTTAAAATATATTAAAACATTTTTTTTTTTTTTAATGATACTTAACAACAATGATGGTTTGACTAATTTGATCCAATAAATGCAGTCTTGATGAACATAACCATCTCCTTTCAGAAACATTTTAAAAAATGTCAAACCTTTGAACAGTAGTGTTTTATATGATTTTGTAGCGCATAGACAACACACTTTTAAGTTATAGTGTGTGTGTGTGTGTGTCTGTATATATATATATATATATATATATATATATATATATATATATATATATATATATATATATACTGTATATATGAGAGAGAAACATCTGAATAATTTTCAATCGAGAAAACCATGCAACTGCCCAAAAACAGGTCAATAAGAGGCAACCATCCTAAATCTCAGCAAGTGTTTATCCTTAACAATTAGCCTGGGACAACATTTGAGCAAGCAAAGAGTATCACAGAAAGATCAGAGGAGGCATGGATACTCTTGTTTTTCCCACACAGGTCAAATTGATGATGCTGGGTTCTTTGAGAGGAGCACTCTCCCTCATACACTGCCAAAAGGTTGAAAATTCTGTGTAATTTGCTTTGAAACATTTAGAACACAAACAAAGAGAAATTGCCAAGTCTTTACTTCTGCCTGACCCCATTTTCTTTTAACTTGTTGAGATTAAGTCACAATCAACAGCTTATGCGCTGAGAATAAAAAGGAGTTTTGCTTCGCCTGTCTGGCAGATAACTTCTCATCACCCAAAGGCCTATTCATGTCAAATGTACCTACAAATCACAGTCGAAAGGTCTGTTTAAACTAGTGGTTCTCAACGGAGGCGGTGTTCAGAGAACAACGGGGGGCGTTGGAAGCAAGATTTTTGAAAGGGGGGCGGGTTCAGGTGTTAATGGCGTCCACGAGTTTAAATGTAAATTATGTTGTAAAACATGCGCAGTGTGATGTCATATTGTATGTGCATGCGCGTCTATGGTGCGCGTAAAAGAATATGTCAGCAGCGCTAAAAAAAAACAAAAAAAAAAAAAAAACATTCGTCCGCAGCTGCTCTACTCCTGACGTCAAGTCCACCGTCAGTGTTGTAGGTAAGCACTAGGCAGTTTTTTTGTGTTAATTTCTATTGCATTATGAAGCAGTATCAAAAATGTCAAAAATATGATGTGCAGTCAAGTTCGGGTGTGTGTATGCTGTTTTTGAGTGTTCTCACCGATACGCTTGTTGTGATTCACGGACTTTTGAATTGTATTTTGACAACTTGATATTATTTCTTATTCAAAAGTTTAGAATGCCTAACATTCTAAAATCTTCCAGTTTAATGCGACATGTAGGCCTAAGCTATGTATCGTTACTTTTGCAACGACTCTTTTATTTTTCCAGTAGACCAGTGCTAAAAATTAATTAAACTAAATTCTATTTATAAGGTTTTACATTTTTAGGCATTAACTAATTCTAATCCCTAATGCCAAAATGTTATCTTTGTTCACCAAGTAATTTACTGGTCAGGCATTATTGTTAACTCGCAAGACAGTAAGGAGAAAATTACAATTTAATGGATAATTTAAATATATTCTGTAATCACATTTTGGTAATGTAGGCTATTCATTCCTCCATCACATCTGAGCACGAAACGCTGCTTTGGTAGTTTCAAGATATAAAAATAATTAATAATACAATAATAATTTAATTGTTTATTCTTATTTTTTTTTTATATATTTTTTTTTTTTACTGATTATGAACACAAATTAATTATGACAAACCAAATTAATTGTAGTTGTATTAATTTTCCCATTGATGAAAACAAGCTGATACCAAGGTATTTTAGGCCTACAATTCTAACATAATTTTTCATGAAAAATCATGATTGTATTTATTCATTTTTCGAAAGTAAGGTTAATGTAAGCAGCTTCTTGCAATACTCTCCTAAATGCGTAATAAAACCTAAGTGCAAACATTACTGCTTTTAATGACCGTCCTTTATTTTTCAGTGCATTTGTTTTTACAATATATGGCTATTACTGTTATGGGACTAATATTATAACTATTATTATGTAGTAGTGTAATGTAGACAGACACAACTAAAAGAGGTTTGAATTTTTCTTTGTTTAATTTGCACACTGAACATGGCTTGGAGCTTTTAATTTTGAACTCTCAAAGTGCACCAGATTGATGAATTTAACATTAAAATGCACAAAATTGCACATGCACATGCCCCCCAACCCCCCTAGAAGGCCTAAGGTCACCTACCACATATTTACCAAAAATCCTGTGAGAAACACATGTAAATATGTCAAGCTACTGTATATGAAAACCAAATTCCCTCCTTTACATTGAGGTGCTGATTGACAATCACACACTTACAAGCAAATCTATTCTGTGACTCATGATTTGACATTTGAAAACTGTTAAAATCCTATTCTAGGATAGCAAACTTCACATTAACAGAAAAAATGGTTTTATCTGTGACATTCATTAAATATTTATCACGTTTAGCTTGTTTCATTCTGTTCAGTGTGATTTCTAAAGACTGCAATATCCAGAACTATTAGAGCGGCAGTACGGGTGCATGTGTTTAGACGTGCCCCCATTTATGAGCAAATGAAGAGTTATTTATGAAACAAAACCTAGATGTTTTTTTTTTATTTTATTTTTTTTTATGCAGTTTTCTATGATGGAATTTAATCATTAAAGGTCATTGGTATCAAAAACATAATTGGTAAATATGTAAGATTAAGTCCATAAGATGAGGCAAAATGGCATAGAGCAATAGTACAGGTGTACATAAATTAGTTCATGTATGAGAAATAAACAAACCAACAATTCTGTTTTCATATGTCTCTAAAGTAGGGTGAGAAATTCATAGATACCAGTAGGCACACTTCTGTGTAACACTATGTATCAATAGTCCATTCTACTAACCGGGGCGTCGGACTGGGGGTAAAACCAGTACTGATTACCAGGGCCCCAAGGGGATAGAGGGCCCTTGAAAAGACTGGAATATATTTTCTTTTAACTGACTTCTTTTCAAAGAAAGGTGAGCACAAACTAGAACATGAAATCTATAGTGCTAAACTGCTTGGATATCTCCATGATCGTTAGTGCTAAAAATAAACTGAGACAACCCATTGAAAGAGCAGAACATACACTTTCAGATGTTAATTTGGTTATACATGTAACCAAAAGTGAGGTAAAGGCTAAATAAATAAACTGTACACTAACAATAGTGTTCGCATACAACACACCATTATAATAGCCTAATTTGAAACATGTTTAATTTTGAATTAATATGCTATCACTGTGATTAGATATCTCTAAAATTAGTAATAATAGGCTAATCAGTGTCATAGGTATCTTGGTAGCTCATCGGTAGTTACATATTATGTCAACATTATATTTATGTCAGATTTAGTTAGGGCTGTCACTTTACGTTCGAAAATCGATTGCACAATCGATTGGACCAACCAACACAAGTTTCGAAAACGAAAATAGGGAATCGATTTTAACGGTCTTTTAAAATCGGCCACAATGGGGCCATAGCAGTGTCAGTATACTTTGCAACAGTCAGAGGTGCCAGCACTAGTCCGAACGAAAGGACCTGAAACTGGTACGCTTTGCCCCAAAAAGTGAGCCAGAGGAACTTCCTGTGCCTCTGAATGATCTAAATATAAAAATACACATCCTTGAGATAGATAGTCACAAAACAATCACCAGTTCAAACCTAATAAAAGATGGACTTAAATGTCAAAATCTTGAAACCGCACACCCCGAGTGTGAGATCCAAGTGGCACAAGTCCAGAATCTGACATAAACCATTCTTCTTGGGCACTAGAAGGTTATAGAAGCCCGACTCCATCTGGGAAGGAGGTACCACCTCTATGGACCCCATCTCCAGAAGAGAAAGAATTTCCTGCCTCAGCACTGGGGCTTCTCCAAAGAGCACTGTCATGGGGAACTCTTCCGAAATGAAATGGCCATTACTAAAACTGGATGGTGTTCTCAACAGAGGCATCAGCCAGTCTTCGGCTGAGCCTTGGCATGCAAGGCTTGGCATTGGACTGGCCAACAAGATCTCCCTCGCTCAGCGGCACAGAAGTTAGACCACACTCAGACCAAAGGTAGTCAGCGAGACCTGCGGAAGCGGGAAACGCATGCGGGTTGATTAACATCTTGTCGATTTAACATCTTGCAGGCCCGCAAAGAACTGTCCCTTCTGAAGGGAGTCTCATAACACCTGAATGGTGTGAAAAACCCTTTCTAGAGCAGAACAAGTCTAGATCAGTGCTTCTCAGACCTGTCCTGGGGACCCATCACCATTGCACATTTTGAGAATGTCTCCATTTAACACACCTGATTCAACTCATCAGCTTAGTAGAGGTTATTAGTAGAGACTGCAAGACTTGAATTGGTTGTGTCTAATGAGGGAGACATACAACATGTGCAATGGTTCCCAGGACAGGTTTTAGAAGCACTGGTCTAGACAATTGGGCATACAAGGCCCAAATGAAACCATGGGGGCCTTGGACTGCGTCATACACAGGCTGTGCACATACGAACCTAGGACCATTTCTCGAACTTCAAAGGTTAAAGATTGTGGAGCGAAAGAGAGTGGCAGAACAGGTGGCCACAGTAAGAGAGGAGAATTTGCTTCCATGATTCGTCTAAACTCTCCAATGGGAGACTTGGCCTTCATCATCGAGCCGAACAATATAATTTAATGAATATTGTGTTCTAAGTTTATATATTTTATATCTAAATTTATATAATTTTAAGACCTATTGGGGGCCCCTGTACATTTACAGAGGCCCCATAGTGGGTCCGGCCCCCTGGCTGAGAACCACTGTTCAGTTTTACATAATGTATTTGAATTGAAAACAAAAAATAAAATAATAATGGCTGGTAAAATTTTGCATTCACCAGCCACTGTGCCTAGTGGGCAAAAAAGTTCCTAATTTTCTCCACTGCTCTGAAGGGTGAATAATGATTTCATTCCATGTAGTCGATACTTTCTGAAGACTTTAATGATGCACTGTCTTTAGTTTCTATGCTCCGAGCATTGTTTTACCATTAAAAGCAATGTTTAGATCAAGGTTTGTTTCTTTTACTCTGTAGACTCCTTACATAATATTTCTCCTTGCTTTGCTGCAAAGGACATTTCAGTTTTGCTTATTTGTTTCTACCTGTGAATATACACACTTAACATCCTAAAGGTAAAAATGATTTTTCCCCTTGGTTGCTGCTGCCATATAATTGCCAAAGCTCTATAACACCAGAAACTCTGTGCTTCAAAGTGGAAAAACTTGACCACACTGGTAAAGTTTGTCAATGTCCTATCAAAGGCAAATTCCATGCTGACAACAGCATTGCTGGGGTGCTCTTCACACCACAACTGTCCCGATGGTAAGGTGATCCTGTGGTGCCGAGACTGGCAATACAGTCCAACAAAGCAAAGGCACATGAAAATTCATGGCTGCTCATTTTCGACAAGAATGCAGAGCTCTATTTCTCTCCTTCTGAGAGAAATCCAAAGCCTTAATCCTCTCTGCTAAAGCAGTTGAGTGAATGATGCCATTCCCCTTTGCTCACTGTTCTTGCTGTACTCTTCAAAGTGAATACTGGCACCTCTTCACTCAAGAATTTGTTTGAAAAGCTTTTGCCCACTCTGCTGTCTCGCACTCTTTTTCTGTTCTTTCTGCCTTCATACAGGGCCACTTGAAAGATAAGCAAATGTTCTTTATACTGTGACACATGACAGAAGGTCCTCACTGCAGAATGTGAGGGTGATATCTACAGTACCTGGATGACCTTGATACTTGTAGGCTTGCTTCTTGATTTGGAGTCAAACATATAAAGATACTTCAGAAGTCATTATAATAAGCAATATATTAGTATCCTACCAACAGTTTATACTGTACACTTACACTATTGGTCAAAAGTTTGGGTAATACTTTATTTTGATGGTCCCTTTTGAACATTATTGTGACTAGAAGTAACTTTGCAACTGCATGTCAACTAACTATCATTAGAGTATAATAGACTGTCTGCTTAACATCTGCCAAATCATCATTATTTTGATGGCCCTCCAACGGACATGCAACTGACTATAAGTAACTTTTCAACTACATGTCAGCTTATTCTAACCCTACCAGTCTACTAATACTCTACTAACGCTCTAATGGGAGTTAGTAGACATGTAGGTGCAATGTTACTTTGTCAACAGAAAGTGTTAAAGGGACTATCCAAATAAAGTGAAACCAAAGTTTGATATATTACAATTATTATTTTTTTTAAGTCTCTTATGTTTACATAGGCTGCATCTATTTGATCACACAAATATTGTGATCATTGCACAATCATGTTTCTTCAATATCATTGCACAATGATTTTTAACGTTGATAATAAGAAATGTTTCTTGAGCAGCTTATTAGAATGATTTCTGAAGGATCGTGTGACACTGAATAGTGGACTAGCTGCTTTGCCATCACAGGATTAAATTACATTTTGAAATGTATTCAAATAGAAAATAGTCATTTTAAAATGTAAAAATATTTCACAATATATAGCTGTATATTGCTAAATACATATACTGTAGCTGTATTTTTGATCAAATAAATGCCATCTTGGTGATGTAAGGGAAACAGGTCAATTTAGCTCAAAGGGAATTATTAATTTTGAGTCACTTATTAAGAATCACTTATTTTACGGACTTACAAATGAATCGTCCAGTGTTCATTTGAACAGGCCAACTAATCAACTCTGCAGCGGATATTAATATGCAAGCTATTGTGAAAACCCTATTTATTAGCACTTTTAAGACATTAAATTCATAAGCACATAACATAAGACACTTCTCTTTGTCAAGACTTTTATTATTCGAGCACATAACACTAATACCTAACACATAAGAACACACACATATTCACACAAGCTGCAGAAATAAAGTGAGGAAAGAATGTGTTTTAAGAGAGTGAGATGATAAAAATCCCAAGTTTCTAGCAATATATGCATTTGCACTTTATAAGACCTGACCTGAACGAACCATCAATTTGACCCTTATATTGTTTCTTAGGCGGGGTTATTAAATTGTATATCAACGCACCAGTTCAGCTAGAATCTGGAGGCTACTTGCATTTATGTGTTTGGATTCCCTTCATCTGTGTTTTTGCTCAAAAAGGGGTTTTCCGGGTTCGTTGATTGGCTGGTGCCTAGCCTGGGAAAACCCAGACAACTCCCGGCAAATTTAGATTTGCTCTGCAAGTAAGTCTGGCAAAGAGCTCATTCAAGGCCATTTCCCCATGCTTCTTGGGAAATCGCGGCACCAATCAGAAACGTTGAGGCGGGCTTTACACATGACGATCGCTCTGATTGGTTTTAGGTCTAGCCTATCCAATTGCTCCCAGAGGCATTTGAGCGACGTCCGTTGGTGAAGCGCATCAACTTTTAAATGCATTATTATATTCAAATTGCAAACACATGAGGACAGTCTCCATGAAAGACCCACTGGCAGATGAACGTGCTACTACATTTTTCTCCGAAACGGTAGGAAATTAAATTAGATTTAACAGAGGATTTTAACTGTGACAAGATGATTGACAGGGCAGTTTACATGACGGGATGCACGCGACAGATAAAGTTCTCTTTATCTGGGATCTAAAGGAATCTTTAGGCACCTCATGAGCCGATCTATTTTTTTTTCTTATTAGTTAATTAATCTTATTAATAAAACTTATAAATATTTAATTACATATGTAATTATAAGTAGGCCTACTTTTAAAAATAATTACACATTAAAAAACTAAATGAATACAATTACATAATAATAATTTTAACTAATATAGCTTCAAAACAAATAACAAAGAGGGGAAAAAAAACATTACAAGCAATAAACAAAGAGTGCTTTTGGTATTTAAGAGTAGGCTGTCTGAACGTTTTCATCTCTTTTGAAATTATAAGATGTGGTTTGTCCTGTCTGTTTAATAACTTAAGATATAACTGACTGTGTTACATTAATTTTGCGTCATAAAAGCATTTTGAGATGCAAACATTTAACCACGTAGACGGAGTCTCTCAATCAAAGCGTGCGTGAGTATTTGAAATTGAAAGCAGCTTCTGTCGGTGATTTTCATATTTTTAATATATAAGCCAACTGCATTCCAAAAGACATATGATGCCTTCATAGAGCATTTGTAAGTAAAATATCAGCGAGCGAAGCACGCAAATGTCCTTCTAATTCGCTTCAACTTTTCCAAACTTTATAGCTAGGATGCAATTCATGAAAATTGGGCACTTCTGGAAAAGTTTTAGATTTTTGGCAGGGTGTTAGGTAGGCCTAAGGTTTTCAAAAATCCATGGATACAAGTTGGGGTGGCCCCCCTAGTGGCAGTTATCCATAAAATCCAAATTGGCCCCTGCCGAAAAGAGAAAAGGTTATATCTCAGCTTCCTTTAGTTTTAAATTGTTGTATAATGTATTTTTTTCTGCTTTGTTTGATACAAGGAATCCAATTCTGATATATTCTTCTTATTTTAAGTCCATTTCAATGTTAAATCTATTATCATAGTCATATTTAGCTCAAATAAACTGTCAATATCTCTGAAAAAGTCACATTGAAATATTAGTCAGGGCCCTAGACCCATATTTTTACCTCCAAGGTATGCTTTTCTTTGTTGATTGGACAGGTCACTATCACTATAGTGTCAAAAATCACATGTTGTGACCAAAAGGACCATTGTTGAGGCATGTC
The DNA here is from genome assembly GCA_022828995.1 of Vimba vimba. Taxonomy (NCBI): domain Eukaryota; kingdom Metazoa; phylum Chordata; class Actinopteri; order Cypriniformes; family Leuciscidae; genus Vimba; species Vimba vimba. Next base: position 24,058,281 of record CM040818.1, read on the forward strand.
TTTTTTTGTCAGTTGCGGCTCATTGAGAAATATAGGGACATTCTAAAACGCTTAGCGTGAAAAACGCTTAACATGGCTTACTGTACTAAGACAGTGATGTTAAATGACCAAACTCAGTACACAACATATTTATATATACCATACTATTGCGTTCAATTTCTGGGCTCATCTGATTTTTTTTATACATAGTAGTAGCCTATACAAATATGTTGTGTACTGAGTTTGGTCATTTAACATCACTGTCTTAGTACAGTAAGCCATGTTAAGCGTTTTCTTATAACGGTTTTCTATGGGAGAAAAATGCTTAACGTGTAATTAAACGCGTTTTGCGTTCAGTTTCTGGGCTCATCTGATTTTTTTATACATTGTATGGTATATGATGTGTACTGAGTTTGGTCTTTTAATATCACTGTCTTAGTACAGTAAGCCACGTTAAGCGTTTTTCACGTTAAGCGTTTTAGAATGTCCCAAAATATAATGTTGCGATTCAGCGGAAATGGAGTTTAATTTAATTTATTAGGGCATTCCTCAAGTGGAATGGATTTGACTGACGACGCTCTGAAAAGCGAACAGACATATGCACTGAATGTAAAAGTGAGTGGGTCCAATATCATTGGTCTTAAAAAGTGGGTGGGTCTTGTCCCACCCATATACAATGGTTCCGACGCCCATGGAATTGACCTATGGCTAAGCCACGCCTCCTCCACTCACTCGGGCAGTCAACATTCGGTAACAGGCGCTGTGGCAACTGTCACAGTTGGAGACATTTCACAGGAGGCAATTGATGATTTAAACGCTCGCTTTATACGCGCGTCCTATCCGCTTTGTATTCAAAATGTTCAAGCGTCGAAGTAGACTTACATGAATTTTACGCTCTATTCGCGTTTGGTGTGAACGCAGCATAATGAACAGGCTGCAATGTCAAGATTGCAATGCTGGAATGTGTGTGTGTGTCAGAGAGAGAGGCGCGGGCGCGATCGAACAGTGGAAACATAAAAACATACTCCATTTTGTTCATACAGGACATCATTAAAACTGCAAAGTGTTTAGCCTACTTATATTTGTGTAAAACACAACATTGTGCTTTTGTCAAACTGTACTCTTGTCAAACTGCAACGCAGCTAGAAGCTAGCTAACGTTACGTTAGAGATGTTAAAGATAACGTTCAAATACGTTGTTGACTTACCTTAGAACAGATGTAGACATCCTTGTTTAATTTATCCACGTTTAGTTGGTGTTGTGGTCTAAGTTACCGCATAAATTAATCCAGAGCAGACACTTATCTCGGTTGAGATGTGGCTTGGGAAAGGGTAAAAAATACACACCGCCGCCCAGCCTCTCAGGATACCTAGTGTTGGAGTTGAATGTACCCCATGCACACCGTTTGATCATTTTAAACTTAAAATGACAAGAAAAAACAGATAAAAACGAATGAAAACTGACTAACTGCAATGCATTTCAATGGACGTGGAAGCAGAGAATGTCCGAGTGTATTGGGTTAGCTATGCGCACTGTGATTGGCTCATCACATTTGGGGGCGTGGCTTAGCCATAGGTCAATTGTTCTTATACATTTTTAAAAATAGTATATTTATTCATGGTAATATGTAGTTCATGCTAATGCTATTTGAAACTTTTTTTTTTTTTTTTTTGAAAAAGCACTTTTTAACTGTTCTCTAAGGTTGTGTTGCAGATGTTCTTTAGGCTAATAAAAAAAATAAAAAAATGGACCTCTGTAAATTTGCAATAAACAAATGTACATTGAATTTCAATTGACAATGCAATTGAGATGTTTACTTTTGCTTGTTGGGATAATATTGCTTGTCTACTGATAACAACGTTTTCAATTTGAATTAGCATAATTACACAAGATTTATAGTTAATAAAATCTTTAAAAACAAATCACATTAATTATACATTGATTTCTCTTGATAAACAAGGAAGTTGAGTAAGACTAAAGCAATGAGTGTGGATCAGTAATCTGGGCCCGGTTTCCCGATAACGCTCACTCTTAGCCTGCTAAGAAGACTCGAAAGATATATCTTACCAAATTTGTTTATTTTCCTAAGTGTGTTCCCCGAACTATACCTTAGAAAGCTGCTTAAGATATACCTTCTTACGTGCGACGTTACCCGGCGCTGTCCGTGGCCATGGTGCTGAATTGTTTGAAATCGATGACTCGAGGATCAATTATTCTCTCGTGCAGGGGCTGTTTATGTGAAAAAGCGGTCATCTTTATAAAAGAAGCACTTCAGAAATAGTTGAAATTGCAATTTATTATGATTATTGGATATTATAAAAAATAATCCAAACTATAAATAGCCTATAATAGCCTATCCTACATATTTTAAAATTGTAACATATCCTATTGCTGCCACAATAACCTTTTCAAAAATTGACATGCCGCCTTTTCTTTCCCATTTTTGTTCGCTGAGGTGGAGCTGCGATGAAATATTGTTCTTGTGTAAATACTTTCCAGCATTTCAGTAATAAAAGTTTACATCTTGCGTACGGTGCTCGGCAGTGATCAAAAAGGAGTTAAACCGTGAATTTTGAATCTCTTGTAAACTCAGAGATGTGGATTCAGACGGCAATTAAATTACCACACGACCTGTTTGTCACAAAAACAGAAGGTACTAATTTGGCCAGGGATTTTTACGCGGATTGGGTGAGAAAAACACTGATATTATGGATTCGGACGGCAATAAAATCACAGACTTACCCCTGTAAATGTTTAAAATACCGGACGAGCCCATGAGAAACAATATTAGCGTCCGAGTAGGACTTAACTGACAATAGCCGATGCTTTCACTGGCCTTTAAAAGAGCGTTTTAATTCAATTCATAATATTGTATAATAATATAATTAAAAATCTAACAACAATCAGTGTAATGACATGATATATTCTTTGCATGAAAACACTTGAATTAGCCTAATTTAATACTGTCTGGGTGTATTAAAACTTCAGAATTATATTCATTTAGACCTGCAACAACGCTAAGAGAGAGCTACGAATGGTCCAGACCAACCTTACGAAAGTGTGACTTACAGAAGATATACTTAGCGTACGAACGTTTCGGGAACCGTCCCATAAGGTTAAGAGAGAGGTTAAGGAATAGGTTAAGAACTACTTAGAGATAAGAACGCTTTGGGAAACCGGGCCCTGGCCCTTTGGTATAAAGGAAATAAATTCGGACCCTCATCTATCTATCTATCTATCTATCTATCTATCTATCTATCTATCTGTCTATCTATCGATCTATCGAGAGAGAGAGAGAGAGAGAGAGAGAGAGAGAGATACACACACAAGAGAGTAGTGAGTGACTTTCTTTTTGTCTTTTGTTGTTTGATTAACATTAAGCACACAAGCAGGTTTATTGGGGCTGCTGTCACTTTAAGAGCTGCATGGATGTTATTCTTTCTTTCTTTCTTTCTTTCTTTCTTTCTTTCTTTCTTTCTTTCTTTCTTTCTTAATGGTTTAGTCCACTTAATACATAACTGTGTTTAGGTGAATACTCACCAAGATGGGCATTTTGACATAATTTTTTGTGTATTTGTGTGTATTTAGCCATATAAGCTGTGGAAGAGCTGTGGATCACGTGCTGTCCGAGAGGTGGCTATGTACTATCAGATACTAACAGATGTAGATATGCATATCACCAGATGTACATTTGCGATATATATCATGCAGCCCTTATTCAGTACAGCCACAGAAATGAGCAATGCTGGATGTGCAAGACTTTTTTTCTGATTTTCTTTTATACTGTGCCTTCGAGTGCATGAGATGTATTCCGTGATGATATAATTTGTTTTACAATATTTTTGTTGTTGAAAATACTACAAAAATATCTTGGGGGCATCCTCCAGTGAGTTCTAAAAACATGTCAGTGTGAGAGTAAAATGAACTGAGACTAAAGTGGACCAAAAAGATTTGGAGCTTCACATAGATACACTATGTATTTTCTATTTACATATGACTCTAGTGTGAAAGCTCCAATTTCATTTGAGATAATAATAATAATAATAGTTTTTCACCCTGGCTACAAGCTTTGCATTAGTGCCCCAGTACTACGCATTGATCTGATGTTTTTTGAGATTTCCTTTCGTTTAAATGTGGTGCACTTATTTTTTCAATTTGCAATATCTTTTTTATTATTTTATTCCTAAACATTGTTTCTCAAATTTCAAAAATATGAGTGGGATAATTAGTTGTAAAATGATTCATGAAAAATAAAAAAATCCTTATTTTTTCAATTTGCAATATCTTTTTTTTAATTATTATTATTATTCCTAAACATTGTTTCTCAAATTTCAAAAATATGAGTGGCTTAATTAGTTGTAAAATGATTAATGAAAAATAAAAATAAAAAATCTGATTCATAACACTCAATGTAAGTTAATAAATACATCTTCACTGAAGACTGGTAAAATGGGTTGTACAGGTAGGGTAAAGAAGACTATGTCAGTGTGAAAAATCTAACTCCTACACAGGCCTTTAAGCAGTAAATGTCCCCTTTGGAATTGAGGTGCTGTTTCAAGGAGAATGTAATGTCTTTTTTCACATTGGACACAAAGAGAAATGCTGAGAGCTCAAAGAATCATCAAAAACTATTCAGCAGTTTACTAGCTCTTGACCAAAATTAGCATACGGATGTTTTCTGTCTTCTGTTCTTATTTTTCTGCTGCTATGTTTTTATTGTTTTTAAGAGAACAAATGTTTAAGCTGATTCTATAACCACGACCCTAAAACTACTTTGCGTACATAGGACATTATGGAATTGGTTATTATCAGTGTTGGGGTTAACGCATTACAAGTAACGCGAGTTATGCAATCTGATTACTTTTTTCAAGTAACTAGTAAAAGTATTCTTTTTTTAAATATAGAACAAAATATTTGAGTTACTTTTTCAAATAAGTAACACAAGTTACTTTGTTTTCCCATTTGCTGACTGACACCTCTTCTGTCCCATTGTTGAGAGAAATCGGGAGTGAGGTGCAGAGGTGTTGTGTGTGCTCTGCGTAAACATGATGCTTATTGTAGTTAAATGTGAACATGCATTTACTCATCTCACTTGCATAAAAACAGATTCAGTATTCCTCAAAATGAACAAAAATAGTGAAATGCAAACTCAGAATAATTACACAAACCTGCAATAATTAAAGGTTAAGACAAATACACTTTATATATTTAATCTCACTTTATTAACCAATGTCTTTGTCTGCTGACCTTCGATGATCCAACTGAACCATACTAATAAGCATACATTACTTGCATTTGCATTTACTTAAGCCTGTGAAGGGGCCTTTACATTTGGCAAAAATAAAACTTTTGTTTTAAACAAAGAAGTAAGCCCAGCCCAGGTGAAAAAAAAACACACACACACACAAAAAAAAAACACATTACCTTCCATATAAGTAACTAAGCAACGCAATTAGTTAACTTTTTAGGGAGTAACACAATATTGTAACACATTACTTATAAAAGTAACTTTCCCCAACACTGGTTATTATTAAATCTTCAATTCTGACTTTTAAGCTGAACCACACAAATGTTTTTTTTTTTTTTTTTTCTCCTAGGATCCAGGAATTAGTACTGACATTTTTCTTGTACACATCCACCGATATAATAAGCTGTGTATCGTGCTTGCCTGCCAGGACAACGAGACATGTTCATGGTTGCGATTCCAGACAGAGAAAAATCGCAAATCAGACAGTGATCCTGGTATGAGCTTACATGCATGTGTTACACATTTGACTGTCTGAAACCTCCAAAATTTTATCACTGACAGCCAGCTAGTGGGATGTCAGGCATATATCACTTGGAATTATCTACCCACCAGCTCCCACTAGAGTAAGGAAGAATGAGAACAAAATAATAATGATAAAAAAATAATAAAATAAAAAAACATAGGGTACTCCATCTTTTTCTTTTCTTTTTTTTTAAAAAGCATTTCATGTATACACATTGACAGGTCCGTGGGGGAAGTCATCTTTTCTCTCTTTCTCTCGCTTCGCCAGGAAAGTCTGAAACAAATCTGTTTAAAAGTCGCAGGTAAGGCAGTGAAATTACCTGCTTGGGCTGTACTGCGTGAGTGGGAATTCCCAGTGGCGGTAGACGCAAGGCGGCCATGTCAATTGTTTGTTTACATAGAGACTTGCTCCAGGCAGTACGAGTGTGCCTGGGGAAGAGGCAGCTACTCATCACTACCCATGAACCACTGCCACAAGGACTGCCAACTTAACAGAAGAAAATGGAGAAAAGCATAGTAATGTCATCAGGGATGTTATGTAGTTGTACTTGGGAGCAAAAAGTACTGTCAGAGACATTTACATTTATCAAACCTGAAAACTGAATCACAACATGGCAGCACAATTTGACATGAATTTTATCTTTTTAAAGTCATTTTATACAACAAGAAAAAAAAAAAAAAAAAATTTGGAGAAAAACTGGATTATTTAATCTAATTTACTACTATTTTAACATTGAACATTGCCATTGAAAGTCATTGTTCATCTGCAGTGATTATCTATAATAGAAGGGTCATACAACTGTGAAATGTTAAAAAGAAATATAAGCATCTATTATTTGGGTAGCTTCTAATTTAAAAATGAAGTGTGAATTCAAAGCAGAATACATTTGTCTTATGATGTGTTTTACACAAATACTTTTTGCTCTTCAGTAAGTTGTTTGTTCTGTTGCACTACATCTTACAAAAATGCTGTAAGACTCATAATTAAATTGGATGCTTCTTGGCAAAGCTGTGACCTACAGCTCCATCATAACTCACCAATGATACATTTAATGAGTAATACTTCATAAAAGCACTGTATGCTATTACACAGATAGCAGTAGTTCAGTATGAACCCTCAAAGATCCATAACTCTTTCTCCATCATTAAGAGTTTCTGTCATTTATGACACAACGCTTCCGCCAGTTTTTCTGGCTATTCATGTTTTCACTGTTTTATGGTAGAGGGCGTTATAACACATCTTCTGAAATAGTACACAATCTCTGAATCCAAAAACAGGCGAAGAAGAAGCACAAACAAGCAAGAGGCTGTGCTTGTGCTGCGTTCCAGTCCAAAATTGTCATGCCCTTCACTCGCTAACTTCCCTCCGTCTCGTTCCACTCGGATGTATGTCATTGCTTACATTGCACGAGTGCCCACTACTGGCGGAAACTGCAATAGGCTGAATTGGAACGTCCTAAGCCCTTGATCACTTGGAATCAGCTGTGGAGTTGATTTATTTATTTTTCCCTTTAAGAATTTGTTAAATGCAGCATCCAAATGTTTATAGGTGTGTTTGGATTGTTTTTTAAAAAAAAAATAAATAGAATTAATATATCATAGTTGTTTGTTGTGGTGGTGATTAGATGAGATCTGTGGGGACGTCACAATCGTACTGCATTGTGGGACATATAGGTGCCTGAAGTGTACATATGAAGTAGACTCACTCCCTTGGTCAAAATCAAGGGAACGAGGGTCTGTCCATATAAACTTCCCTCGTCCACTTCACGAAGTGGAACGCACTTCAAAATGGCGGCAGGGATTCCCCCGAGGGGAAGTGCTTAGGGAAGTTAGCAAGTGCGTGTCTAAACGTGGACTGGGACGCAGCCCCGGACTTACTGCTACCCAGTGCATACTTGCCTACAATTTTCTTTTTTTAAGAATAGTGTGCAATATGCAACAAACAATGTTTCAGAGTAGTATGCTACAGTGTTACATTAAGTGGTAATGTATTTGGTAATTAATGCAGCACATCTGTCCAGTATTTTACCTAACAAATAAATGTTCTAACCATTTTTTTTTTTTTTTTTGATCTGCCTTGACTGTCCTTACCAATAGCCTTGATCTAACCCATACAACTATGTTTGTTGGTGTAAAGGCAAGTTGATTCGGTGAAATTAAATCATGTTTTTCATTTAAAATTAGTCATTTAGATCTTATGATGCTCAGAAAATGTACACTAAAAAAAAATAAAAAAAAATGTTAACTAAATTTAAACCATTTAAAACCAAAAGGTAAATTAACTGGTTTGATTAAAGTCAAAAATATAAGTATCATGTTTGAATTAAATTGACTTCTTTAGGTTAGCTCATTTTGAGGGTTCATTTAACAACATAGTTACAGTTACACCTGCTACTTTTTATTGTGAAGAATACTTCAATTATACATGGGTAAAAATAACTAATTAGCCTATTGCTGGATTTTCCAAAACATCACAAACAATTATGTTAAGATTTATGGTAGATTATTGTAGAAAATGACCTAAAATGTTGGTGCTGGCAAATTAAAAAAAAAATGCTGGTAGGGAAAGAGCTATATTATTACTATCAAAATCAAAAGTCTCTAAAAGCCATCTCTGTCAAAAATGAGATAATAATATTGAGTGAATGCTCTCTGCACATAGTATACATTCATCAAATACTTTCACTTAAAACTCACTAAATCCCAGCCTCAGCCCATTCAGAAATGCCAATACTTAGGTAGAAACCTATACATAGGAGCCTGATAAAAATGTTAATATTAAAGAAAAACGTTAGACGGACTTAGAGGCTTTTGCATCTTAAGTCTTCATATACTAATAAACCTTCATGTTCATTTATTACATTGGTTTGATGCATCCATAACATTCTGATTTCACCTAAGGCAGGAAAGCCTAGTCCCAAACTAAGGTCATGTTTACACCTGGTATTAATAAAGTCAAATAACGGTATATAAGAGAATCAGTGGTAATATCATTGAGTTCCTCTGAGTATTAGCCTGCCCTGGGCCAGGTTGGTTTCCCTGCATAAGTTCCCAGAGTGACTGAGCTTGAGCTAGGTTAAATGTGCTTTATGAAACCAAATCAAATGACAAGAAGTTGGACTAATTGAAAAAAGCCTGGCTTATTTGGTAAACTTGTTTTATGGAACAGGCCTCAGGCCATAAACTCTTTAATTTGTTGTGTTGATCATGACAATGACAACCTGAACAGATGCAAGGATAAAATGCTCAGGATAAAATTGAACGTTTTGTTTCTAAAGTCTCCAATGAATGATTATTAGGCTGTGTTATTATTGATTGTTTGAGTTTGACTGTGAATACAGGACACAGTCTGTCCGTCCATCCATCAATCAATCCATCCATCCAAATACATTACATATTTGTCATCTTCAGTCCACGAGTCATTAAACAGGACAATTGGTATGATTAAAGCATGTAATACACATGACATATTTCTGTGTAGAATGATCCGTTACTGTTAAGTCGTTGACCCTGAGCAGTGCTGATATTTACAATAGTTTATATGCACTGACAGCTGATAAAGCCTGACTTAAGTAAAACGTTTTAAGGAAACTTAAACTTTAATAGAAAGGAAAGGAAGCAAGATTATGAGGTAGACAATCAAACTACAGTTGCTTCAAAGCAGAAGCCTGAATGATTTCTGACTTTCAAGTCACCATTTCCTAGGACACAGCGTCCATTAAAGCTGAGAATAGCACAGTGTTTTGACTCCGTGCTCTTATTCTGTGGTGGAGGTCAAGATGGTGGTACTTTTACGCTGTCCTTTTTCTCTGTCTTTTATATGGATGATCAAAGTGTTCACGGCTGTTTAAGATGAGCGTTACTTCTGTGCATCATTATTCTCCCTGCAATTTAAGCATGAGACATTTGAAAGGAAGAGAAAATGTGTCAACGCAAAGAGGTGTAATTAAATTTGTTTGCATTCCCAGGAGTGAATGGGTTTTATGAATCCATTTCATATGCAGGAAACTAAATATTAAATGTTAATCGCTGGAATTCTCATTATAGTTTGCGAAATGAAAAGCAACCCAGGACTTTGTAAAAAAAATAGGTATATATTTATTTAACAAATAAGAAACCCTGTGACTATACAATTATGTGATGTTCAGTCCTCAGTCGGTCTCCTCCCTGCTTCTGTACAACATATGCTAGATGTAATTAGTAAAAGCAAAAACACTTAGTCTCTCTCATCATCGATGCAGAGCGCCCATGTCTGCAGCTCGGTGGCTGGATGTGCCCCTTGATAATAGGAGGAGAAATTTATTTCATTTGACTGTCGCACTGCAGTAGCTGAAATTAATTACGTCGCTGTTTGATGAAATATACTTGGCTGCCTCTATTGAAAGAATGGCATGTCACAGTATACTAAACCTCAACTCCGCAGTACTTGCAAAGAGAGCTGGGTAATGTTAATTACTTTTTTTCAGTGTTAATTGAGATTACCAGAACTGGGATATTTACCTTCACATCACACAGTGTGTTCAGAGATAAAACACCTATGTCCTCACAATGGGTCTCATTCAATAATTTTTTCATGGTTGTACCAAAGATTTTAAAGACGGTGCACTCGTATAACTATGAATGGGAGAAAGTGCACACAATATGGCGGAATAAGTCCCGCCTTCTAATGAAAACCCGTCATCGTGTCACTGCAGCTGCCGTTAGAACAGAGCATGTGAGCGGAGTGGAGCGGAGTGGAGCGGGAGCGAGCGGGGAGCGGGCGGATCTTGGACAGAGCGCAGAGCGGCATTTTTAAAAGGACGGAGCGTCGCCTTATTTCCCGCTCCAATTTCGCTCCGCTCACACCAGGAGTCTGAAGCATGCTCAGTCAAACCTAAACCAGGATCCATCTGTCTTGCACAGTCATCAACAGACTATTTTCAGTCAAAACTCGGCTCAATAATGGAGTTCAAAAAGTAGGCTACTTCAAAAAGGAAAATGAGAAGTCATACAGGTCAGGTGTACTAACTAACTAACAATGATAATGTGGTACAAGAAAACGAATGTGGAGACATCGTTTCAGTCAGCAAAGATTCATTTTGGAATCTCAAAAGACACATGGGGGAAGAAAACAAAAGGTTAGCAAATTGAATATGGTAACTTGTAACAAAGTGTAAATTAAATATAGCGTAATATTCAAACAAATTCGTTTTTTCATTCAAGTAGACCTAATGGTTCATTTTATTTAGCCGAATTTGTGTCGTCCGTAATAATATTTATATTATTAGGCCCATTTATTCGTTTAATTTTACAGCAGTTTGTGTGTATGGAAGCCAATTTAAATTTTAATCGTGCGCGTTGCGCAGATGTTCAAAATTCTGGCCTTATAGTTAATTTACTTTTAAAAAATGTATCATATTTTTGTTTATATAATTTTTATTTAGATTATTAGGCCCATTTATTCGTTTAATTTTACAGGACTTTTTGTGTATTCCTTCTGACATAGGCCTGTAATTTGAAATAAAACATTTCTATTTGAAAAATGTTGTTGTTACTCATTAGTTCTTTAGGAGGTAAGGCTGTGTTCTAAGCTAAAAGTGATATACATGTAGATTTTTTTCCTTTTTTGGAGCGAGCGGGGGGGCGATTTGAGTGGAGCGCGAAGCAAACCTCGTTATGCGCTGAGCGATAATGAGCGGAGCGGCCTGATGTAGCTCTGAGCGGGGGAGCGGAGGGGTGAACAGTTCCGTGAGCGATGAGCGGAGATTCTCACTGCTCCACTCCGCTCACATGCTCTGCATTAGAAGCTCCGGTTGCTATAGAAACATTCAGGTTTCTGAGACACTCACTTAGGACTGCACATGCATCCTGAAAATAAGCTTTTTTAATGCTATTTGAGCATAAGAAACTACATTTATGATGTAGTTGTTGTTAGATTTCATTGGTGAATTCAAATATGGAATTTAATGGTAAGCTTGGTGGCTAAGGGGAATTTGATGTTTCCCCATTTAAAGGGATAGTAGCTGCACTTTCATGACTGAAATAGCTGCTCGAGAGGCGTTTAAAAGATGGCCGCCGAATGAAATGACTTGTCTTAAAGGGACTTTGGTTGTACTAGCTGTATGTGTGCGGGAAAAGTGTTCATGGAACTGAAGTTTACACACACACACACACACACACACACACACACACACACACACACACACACACACACACACACACACACACACACACACATTTGTTATTACCATTGTTCTTACATTGATGACTAATGATCATTTGTGGGAGGGTGTTCATCAGTTAGAACTTAGCATAATACACACACATATACATTTTTATATATGGTCTTCCCACACAACCTTGTCTGTGCAATATGTCATCATCCATTATGACAAATTATATTTATTTCTCCCCATCATCATCTTTTTTCTAAAAAACAACAACAAAAAAAAAAAAAACAGTTGGAACAACATGGTCGTGTTCAACCATGTCTCTACCTTTCTTACAGAAATCAACCTCCTGGACAACAAACAGTATGGTTTCAAAATTTGGACACTCAACTAAGACTGCTCTTCGTTATTGAAGCTCTGAGACTGGCAAAAGCATCTTCCAAATCCTCAGTACTCCTCTTGCTGGATCTGTCTACTGCTTTTGACACAGTTAACCACCAGATCCTCCTGTCAACCCTCATGATGAAGGACCTCTTAGGAACCGCACTCCATTGGTTCAAGTCTGATCTCTCATGTAAGATCCTTCAGGGTGTCGTGGAGGGGTGAGGTGTCTAACACTTTGTCCCAACTACACACGACACGCGATAAAGGTATCTTTTCCATGTCAATCAGAGTTTTTGTCCTAAACAGCCGCGACGGCAACACACAATGATTTTATTTTAGAAATGGTTTCTATTTTTCTGCGAAAATCTAATCTCAGGCACTGTTTATGTGCCTTATTTAATGTTAAAAGCCTGTAATGTGACTTTGAATATCATTTAGTGCTCCCAGCTTTGTAACTGTTGTGGTAGATTTTTCCCTAAACATAACTATCTGGGTCTCGTCTACAAATCGACGTTCCCGAAAGTCTACTGTCGACGTTTAGTCTATCTGGGTCTCGTCTACAAATCGACGTCTCCATTCAATAATAGTCACCTAACTAACTTGTTCCCCTAAACTAGCTTACTTCCTAAACTAGCTTCCTTCATAAACTAGCTTCCTGCACAGGAATAATCAACAAACAGACTCAAGCAAATGTCCTTTAAATGCTTTAATCACGGCCAGGAGATCTTCCCGAGCAGTTCTCAGGCAATCTCTCCCAAGAAGCAAGGTCGGAGGATCTCAGACAAATTCCATTGAGAATCCCACTGTAAAACACGGATACAACAGTTTTTATTAGGGCTGGGTATTGACACAAATTTCACAATTCGATTTGATTTCGATTCACAAGCTTGCAATTCGATTTGATTCCGATTCAATTCGATTCGATTCAATATTGATTATTTTGGATATCAGGTAGCCTACAATACATGGCAAATTTTCTCAAGGAAAACAAATCTCTTAACTAATGCTGTAAACTATGGGAGTCAGTTGTAGCCTATTTGTAGCTATACAAACATTTAAATTACACTTTTATTTATTTGTATAATAAGAAAGTTATATGAAATATAAACATTTAAATGGTGGCTGTCATAAAAAACTTGCCAGATTTATTCAAACATTAAATACTGAAGAACATTAGAAATAAGAAAATTATAATGAATATGTAATATGTTGCATATATTTAGCAAAATGCTCCTCTCTAGAGTAAATTTTTCTAGATGACTAATGAGTTTATGGTTACATGGTTTTTCTGAGGTAAATGTCACGTTACATGACATTGTTTACAAGCTGTTAACTGACGTCTTTCCACAGCTGAAACACTGATTGAGCGATTCCATGTGACATGATACGGATTTCGATAAGTTGTACACACTTTCAGATGCTCATTCATGTTTATTTCGCGCTGTAACTGGTATTATTAAGGCAAGAGAAGTATTATTTGAAGAGAAGATCATGTGCGCTCCACGCTGCTGCTGCTCTTGAGCCGAGCTGCGCCAGAGTGATCTCACGCCACAGCGCCAAAACTGTTTATGTTTTTGAATTTCGTAAGAAAATGGACATAATTTGAAATTTAAGACTTTATTTCATATCAATAGTAACAAAGCACAAAGATTATTGTGATTTATTGTATGAGATGCGTGCTACAATGTTCCATTCATTCATCAAATGAAAACAGGATAACTAATCGATTCTTGAGATTTAAGAATCGATATCGGTTCGTAAAAATGATCTCGATTAATATCGAGAAATCTATATTTTTTACCCAGCCCTAGTTTTTATAGAATCGAGAAAACAAATAAGACTAACATGTCACCTTCAATATGATTGGTTCAATTGGTTCAAAAGCCTCAACCTTTTTCCTCTGTCACTGGCACAAGCAAACTCTGTTTTTGTGATTACTTAAGGTTTAAGAACTAGTAATCTGTCTAGTTTCACTTCCCTTAATTGTTATTTACACACACACACACACACACACACACACACACACACACACACACACACACACACACACACACACACACACACACACACACACACACACACACACACACACACACACACACTCTCTCTCAAAGTCAAAAGTTTTCCCCAAAGAGTTTGGACACATTTAAAAGCATATTAATGTCATTCCTGCAAGAAAAACAAATGATTAATTAAAGTTCATCAAAATCCATCACACTGTAAAAGCAACAATGGATAATTCACCTCAGATCTTGAAATTAAACAAATGGAAACAAGAACGTTCAAACTGAAAAAACAAGTGTATTCTTTGACAAATATTGTTTTAGTAACTCAGCCTATGCAATTTTAATAATGTTTAAATGGTGTAATATTTGTGAATTTGATTCCTACTTATACTTGTAGTACTTGTAGCCTACTTATCCATTTTCTTGCGAGTGCTGTCAATATTACTCTCTGGTGCTGTGCACTTGCCACGAGACTCCGCCCATACTCTGTTCTTACTGGCTGTGGGTTTTGATTGATTTTGACGCATCTCGCAGTCGCGTCACATCTAGTGTGGACAGACAAATTATTTGTCGCTTGAATCTTATCGCATCGTGTCTGGTTACGACACGGTGTAAGTCACAACATCTAGCTGGTGAGGTGCCTCAGGGCTCAGTGCTTGGACCACTTCTCTTCTCCTTTTACATATCATCACTAGGAAATGGATGAAGGACCACCAGCTTCAACTTAACCTTGCAAAGACAGGACTGCGTGTGGTCTCAGCCAATACAACACTTATTCACAGCTTTTCCTTTCAACTAGGTTTGTTAACCATAACTCTATTCAGGACAGCCAGGAACCTTAGCGTTGTGATTGTGAGACCTCATTTCTAGAACTGCCCAGTCCTGCAGATTTGCCTTATACTACATTAGGAAGATCAGGCCCTTCCTATCTAGCATGCTACACAACACTTTGTCCAAGCTCTTGTTCTATCTAGACTGGACATTTGTAATGCTCTCGTGACAGGCCTTCCAGCATGCACAATCAAACGTCTGCAAATGATCTAGAGTGCTGCAACTGATGTTTGTTTAAATAACAACCACTGGTTGTTTAATGTGTTATACTAACTGGGACCTTTCTTTCTTTCTTTCTTTCTTTCTTTCTTTCTTTCTTTCTTTCTTTCTTTCTTTTTTGTGAAAATTATCAAAAATGCTGCCGCTGAATGGCAACTTAAAAAGAAATCAAGTGAAAGAGTTAATAATGAGAGGGTTCTGGACCAGATAAAATGTGAAGATCAAGAGAATAATACTTCAATTAAATTCATGCTATTTAGAGTCTCTCAAACCTTTCTCCATGACAGATGTGTCACAAATTATTAAAAGACCCTCTGTCCTACAATTTCTTATCCAAGCCCTTACATGCCATAGTCCAGCTAAGAGCGTCGCACCTCCCTGCCAGCCGTGACAGCCTTTCCTATTGAGCGATTGTGATGAACCAAGACAGAGCTAATTAGCCAATGTCATCAAATGACATTCTAATCACATGCTTGGAGTAATTACCCCAGTTAAAGATTTCTTCGCGCATTACTGTTGTATGAAATGGATGGGGCTCTGAAATGAGCTCTTAAGATACATTTGGAAGTGTCTTGCAGTCTCTCACAGATATCCAAGCCTCGTTTTAGGCCCTGGGGGCATTTTAATTTGAGGACACACTACTAAGATAATTTCACAGGAAGCTTCTCACCAATGTGTGTTTGCTTTATGAGCCAAATGAAAGGCAGTTAGCAATGGACTGTGTTCTTTGTGCATTGCTTTTAATGTTCAGAGCTGATTCTATTTGGCTTTAGGAGCCATAACCAGAGAGAATGAGAAATATTAGGATGTTTTAAAGTATTCCTTAAGAAAGAATGTAAAGATACATTGTGCATGTAATTGAGGAGAAAAGCCACACTAAATTGACAATATGAAACTTTTATTTGTTTTTGTAGACTAAGAGAACACTTTTGCTCAGGGCCGTCTATTGACTCACAGTTAGAGAGGTGAGCCACTTCACGTCAACACTAGTGCTGTGTTTTGCGAAAATTACATTTATTTTTTCCTGTACCTTTAGGCCTTTTGGCAAGGTACTTAAACATTACTGTTGCCTTAAGGTACTTAAAGCTGAACTGCTGCTGTGACTGAGCTGACTGAGCTGTGTTATGACCCTCCTCTCATAATGGATATGTGCTTTTTTTGTCTTTGTTTGAAATAGTGTTAAAAAAATCCATATACCTGAACATAAATAGCAAGTGAACACGCTCCTCTTCAAGCCCATCATCTAAACAAGTATACTTTGAGTTGCATACTACTTACTGTCAAATACATAAACCTTCCTTCTGACAAATGGAGTTTGGTGTGTTTTCCTTTCTTTGTTTTTGCCCTGAGGTTCTTCAGTCGATTCTACACTAATAACTCCTGCTCCCAGTAGGTACCTGCTATCGAGTAAGCTGATTATTTTTCTCACTTCACATAAAACTTATTTATTAGCAGTTGTTACAGTATTTTCTGCAAAAAAAAATGTTTAGATCAGAACCATGCCAGGCATTTTATTCACATACTTGGAGTAATTATTACCCCAGTTAAAGATTTCTTCATGCATTACTGTTGTATGACATGGATGAGGCTCTGAAATGAGCTCTTTAGGTACATTTTTATAATTTTTTAGATCAGAACCACGACAGACATTTTATTTTAATATATAGGGGATGAGAAAATTCTGGAAGACTACGAGTGTCACTTAAAATTTAAATTATGAATTAATTAATTCATAAATACCATTGTAAATAAAGGGTCACTTTTTATATTTAAAATTAAATAGACATTTTAACTATGTTTGTTTAATTCATGTTTAAATTAACTGAATGTAACAATAAAATAAATATAATTTAAAAGTGTGGGGTCAGTAAGATTTTTTAAATGTCTCTTATGCTCAGTTGGCTCACCAAGGCTGCATTTATTTTATGAAAAATTAGTTATATTGTGAAATAGTATAACATTTTAAAAACTGTTTTCTTGTTTAATACATTTTAAAATGTTATGCATTTCTGTGATTGCAAAGTGAAATTTTAGCAGCCATTACATTAGTCTTTAGTATCACATGATCATTCAGTAATCATTCTAATATGATAAGCAACAGTTCATATTATTATCATGATTTCTGTCAGGACCACTACCGTCAAATATGATTGGCAATTAGCATACAGTTTGGATTGGCGGTATGGTTCCGTTCTGGGCAAGAACTCCCTGCGCATCCATGGATAAGCATGGATAAGAGCAGGGAGAGCAGCAATAACCCCCCTTGGGGTAAACAGAACAGAACCAACATGAAAGTTTGCGAATATATTTAATTCAAGATTTTAAAGTACAACATAATTTGATCATTTATTCTGATTCAAGGGGAATCAGAATGCCAAATCCTGACTGGGCGAGAGGAGGAGCTGGGGATGGAGGAGGGTAATTAGCTTCTGAGAAACGCGATAGCTGCTGATAATACTGAAGGAGCTTATATACACTCACCTAAAGGATTATTAGGAACACCTGTTCAATTTCTCATTAATGCAATTATCTTATCAACCAATCACATGGCAGTTGCTTCAATGCATTTAGGGGTGTGGTCCTGGTCAAGACAATCTCCTGAACTCCAAACTGAATGTCAGAATGGCAAAGAAAGGTGATTTAAGCAATTTTGAGCGTCGCATGGTTGTTGGTGCCAGACGGGCCGGTCTGAGTATTTCACAATCTGCTCAGTTACTGGGATTTTCACGCACAACCATTTCTAGGGTTTACAAAGAATGGTGTGAAAAGGGAAAAACATCCAGTATGCGGCAGTCCTGTGGGCGAAAATGCCTTGTTGATGCTAGAGGTCAGAGGAGAATGGGCCGACTGATTCAAGCTGATAGAAGAGCAACTTTGACTGAAATATCCACTCGTTACAACCAAGGTATGCAGCAAAGCATTTGTGAAGCCACAACACGCACAACTTTGAGGCGGATGGGCCACAACAGCAGAAGGCCCCACCGGGTACCACTCATCTCCACTACAAATAGGAAAAAGAGGCTACAATTTGCACAAGCTCACTAAAATTGGACAGTTGAAGACTGGAAAAATGTTGCCTGGTCTGATGAGTCTTGATTTCTGTTGAGATATTCAGATGGTAGAGTCAGAATTTGGCGTAAACAGAATGAGAACATGGATCCATCATGCCTTGTTACCACTGTGCAGGCTGGTGGTGGTGGTGTAATGGTGTGGGGGATGTTTTCTTGGCACACTTTAGGCCCCCTAGTGCCAATTGGGCATTGTTTAAATGCCACGGCCTACCTGAGCATTGTTTCTGACCATGTCCATCCCTTTATGACCACCATGTACCCATCCTCTGATGGCTACTTCCAGCAGTATAATGCACCATGTCACAAAGCTCGAATCATTTCAAATTGGTTTCTTGAACATGACAGTGAGTTCACTGTACTAAAATGGCCCCCACAGTCACCAGATCTCAACCCAATAGAGCATCTTTGGGATGTGGTGGAACGGGAGCTTCGTGCCCTGGATGTGCATCCCACAAATCTCCATCAACTGCAAGTTGCTATCCTATCAATATGGGCCAACATTTCTAAAGAATGCTTTCAGCACCTTGTTGAATCGATGCCACGTAGAATTAAGGCAGTTCTGAAGGCGAAAGGGGGTCAAACACAGTATTAGTATGGTGTTCCTAATAATCCTTTAGGTGAGTGTATGTATACGGTGATAGCGTCGTATTCCTATAGGTAGATGTGGATCAGCTGAGGGTCAGCTGATGCGAGCTTGACTAACGTGACCCGCCAGAACTAATGCTACGCTTGATTTCTGTCAGGACCACTACCGTCAAATATGATTGGCAATTAGCATACAGTTTGGATTGGCGGTATGGTTCCATTCTGGGTGAGAACTCCCTGCGCATCCATGCAGCCTAGCATGGATAAGAGCAGGGAGAGCAGCAATAACCCCCCAAAACAAAACCATATGCCAATATCCCCCAAACCCAACTGACAGCGCAATCTGGATGCTTTTGTATTTACCTGAGTGAGCCAAGGCAACAAGCATGTTGACAATACCTGAAAAGCTTGAGCAACAGCATGCTACCAACAATACCAGAAAGCCTTAAGCAACAAGTATGTTGCCCTTACCTAGATGGCCTAAACGAGTATGTTGCCAATACCCACATAAGCCATAGCAACAAGCATGTTGTCAATACCCGAAATGTTTAGCAGTAAACATGCATATTGCAATGAATGACATACCACCTGAAATGAAGAAGTGAAAATTAGATATCAAAATGAATCAGCTGCTTGCTTGTTGTATATCGTCCAGTCCAGTTTCTTTGAGTGACGGCTGTGAGCTAGAGATGAGAGATGGAGATTTCCTTTTCAATTATCTTTTTCATTGGAAATAAGTACTGAAGTACACAATACTGAAGTAATCCTGGTGGAAACTTCCGGTTCACACAGAATTAGCAACACATGTCATTAATACAGCTGGATGGTTTAATGTAACAAGCGTGATGCTGATGCTTGGATATATTTAGTCACAAATATGTAGATTTGAATAAATTCCAATCACTAGACAAGTTATTTGTTGACGTGTACTGCGTATACTGTCACCTGTCAATGACATCATAACCTTGTTATACTTGGTTGTAGTTTACTTCTGTAGAAAAGAGGAAAAAAAAATATGTATATATATATATATATATATATATATATATATATATATATATATATATATAATTATTATTATTTTTTTATATATAATATTTTTTACACACTACCCCCACCACGACTGAGAATGGTTACATCCTGATGTTAGAGGCATATGTTGAGCACTATAGATCCAATCTTATGGAGGAAGCATCATCCCAAGCTGGAGCAAGCAAGGACACATGGCAACAAGTGTGTTGCTGTAGCCAATTTAACAATTGTATGGGATCTATTGGGGGAAGCTTACACCCCAAACTGATACAACAAGCATGTTGTATAATCACAGAACTATTGCTAAAACTAGTGTAGTTTGACAGGGGAAGCATACACCCTACAGCAATAGCTCTGACTAGTGGCAACAAACTGATACGACAACCATGTTGTATAAATCACAGAACTATTGCTAAAACTAGTGCAGTTTGGCAGGGGAAGCATACACCCTACAGCAATAGCTCCGACTAGCGGCAAGAAAACTGATACGACTAGCATGTTTGTATAACCATTGGAATAGTATTAAATTTAGTGTAGTCCGGTCGGAGAAGCATACACCCTCTAGCTCTGAGTCAGATGCAGTGCACAGCTAAGCAATGAAATACAGTGTGCTTCCTCATTCATTAACATGATTTCTGTTCCCGTCCTACGGATTCCATCGGCTGTGGAGGTGAAGATGACGACTCCCATGATTCCACACTCCTTCACAGGACCATGAAGCTACGATGTTGTTGAATGTAATGTGTATTTTGCACAAGTATGTTACCGATATCTAGATAGCTTTAGCCACAAGCATGTGGTAACTTTAACACATTATATTGCAATAATCAGATAGAATAAAGAACAGGCATTTTTCCAATGCAACCAGATAGCATAAACAGCGCTTGATTACTACAGCATGTTGCTGAGGACAGTATGCACAAAATACTAGAAGCCGAAGTAACAAGCATATACTAAGCATATACAGTAACAACATTGCACTAGCAACCACCATACAGTACTGATAGCAATGTTGCTGAATGACAGCATATTACTGATGCCTGATAAGCCTAGCACAGCATGTGACAATGACACCAGGTATAAGCCTAAAACACAGCCATGTTCCAATTAACAACTGGGCTAAATGACCTTGAAAGTAAAACAACCATGTTACCTATAGCAACTAACAGCTTTTAAAGCAAGCAGTTTTTTATAGCCACTAGACTAGATAGACCTTAGAACAAGCCGTGTTTAAATAATAGTTTTTTTTTTTTTAATATACACAGCTTAAATATACCACCATGTTGAATTTCAGCCTATAAAGATGCAAGCCCTTAAAAAAAAAACAATGCATTAAAATGAAAGTAAGGTATACAATACACTATAGCTTTAAGAACGCCGTGTTTCCAAGAACTAGTTAGACCAAGCGTGTCCAATAACGCTGAAGTGAATCAACTGAATTGTGACTGTTTACTATGTCTTTTTTAAAGCTGTGCCACAGCAGAATTATTCCGTTTGCACCATGAATTGTTAATTCATATCAAGCAGCTGCTTGAATCTGTGCTGCATAGTGCTGAAAGCACAGCGTGTGCAATGCGATCAGTTGCCAATGACAACACATAGCAACGCACATAGCCAATATGATCGCATAAGCCTAGCAAGAGCATTTTAATGAAAACGACTAGGTTAGATAAGCCCAAGCCACACGTATAGCATTAGCAACAAGCATGTTGCCAATACCCTGATAGCTTTTAGCAATGAGCATTAATTAAGGACTTAGCTTAGCTTTGTGAAGACTTTCAGAGATGAATGGAGAATGAATCGCGTCGAAATCTGTGTCAAAAATGCAGCGAAATCTGGCAACTTAGGATCAATGCAGCAAATCTCGTGTTCAAGTTTACTATGAATCTGAGGAGAAATCCTTGTGGGGAACGAATTCCTTTTGCTAAATTCCCGACTGCACGATTCCTGATTGCACGATTGCTTGTGAGATGATGTTGTTTGCCGAATTTCGCCATTTAATTAGCTCCTGAGAAACGCTATAGCTGCTGATAATACTGAATGACCTTATATATACGGTGATAGTGTCGTATTCCTATAGGTAGATGTGGATCAGCTGAGGGTCAGCGCATCACAAAGTCTTCACCGCATCACAGCACAGAGACAGCGCTCATAAAGATAATAAACGATATTCGCATAAATACTGATTCAGGCAAATTATCAGTGCTGGTACTACTCGACCTCAGTGCTGCATTTGACACTGTCGATCATAACATACTTCTTGACAGGCTGGAAAACTGGGTGGGGCTTTCTGGGATAGTCCTAAAATGGTTCAGGTCATACTTAGATGGGAGAGGTTGACATCCATGACATGTGGAGTCCCTCAAGGCTCGATTATTGCACCACTCCTGTTCAACCTGTATATGCTCCCAATGAGCCAAATAATGAGAAAGAACCAAATTGCTTACCACAGCTATGCAGACGACACACAGATCTACTTAGCCCTATCGCCTAACGATTACAGCCCCATTGACTCCCTGTGGCCTTCCCAAAAAGACCATAAGACAGTTGCAGCTCATACAGAACGCTGCCGCCAGGATTCTGAGCAGAACCAGAAAATATGAACATATCACACCAGTCCTCAGGTCTTTACACTGGCTCCCAGTTAGATTTAGGATTGATTTCAAAGTATTATTACTGGTATATAAATCATGCAATGGCCTAGGACCTCAATACATTGCAGATATGCTCACTGAATATAAACCCAACAGATCACTCAGATCATTAGGATCATATCAGCTAGAAATACCAAGGGTTCACTCTAAGCATGGCGAGTCCACTTTTAGCTATTATGCCAGCTGCAGCTGGAACCAGCTTCCAGAGGAGATCAGACGTGCTCCTACAGTAGTCACATTCAAATCCAGACTCAAAACACTTCTGTTTAGCTATGCATTTACTGAATGAGCACTGTGCCACTGTTCATCCGACTGTTTGTACTGTACTGTACTGTATTTTATTTTATTTTCTAAACTGTTTTAATTATTCTTATTTCTCTTTATTATTTTAATTTCTTCTATATAAAGCACTTTGAATTGCCATTGTGTATGAAATGTGCTATATAAATAAACTTGCCTTGCCTTTCCTTGCCTAAATTATTTAAAGAAAAAAACCTTGGCCAGTTGCTCTTAATTCATTTCCCTTCTTTATTTGTCTGCAGAAATGAAACAAGATAAATTGCTTGCTAAATATGTATCCAGATGCACTTTGAATCCCAAAACAAGTAGCAAGATCATCTAGGGTTAATCGTTGCCCTCTAAATCCCACTTTTGCATCGCTACCCTGGGTGTGAGTTCTCCCTTGCGGCACCGCAGGCCAGCTCACGTACCTTTACCAGCTCGTATATGGCATCAAAATCTATATAAAGACCTGGCCTCCTCCCAACATCAACACTGGAATGCTTCACAAGCTAAAGCAATACCTGCTCGCCACTTACCCTGTTGCCTTGACAGCACCTGACCGCGTTCCCTCATAGAGGCATGATTAGTGAGGTGAAACACTATCTCTGAAAGACTATGTGACAACTCTGGCACTTTATCTAGGCCCGGGCTCAGTTGCCCTTAGCACCTAGGATGGGAAAGTATGGAAGTGTGGTAACGATGAGCTCTTAACAAGCTGTGTTGGAAATGGAGAAAGGCTCTTTAAAAATAGCGCTGGCTTCGTTACCCTCTATCTCACAGCCCTGCCATTGAGACTGAGCCATATGGAGAGGGCCCTGTGGGGGAGCCGTAACAAGGGGATATGACGGTGACATTACCTGAGTTTGCATTCTCAAGGCCTCGGAAGGATTGGAGGAAAGCTATTGAGACATGTTGGACATTAATTCCTTCTTTTTGAATGTATGTTGTGCTCCAACATGCATGCTAATGTGTGACAAATGAGCATATATGTGTGGGTGAGAGATCCCACAAGAGAATGAGATGGTCCTTAAGTATGCATCTATACAATAGCACACCAAACACATATATCAGTTTGCGCACTCTCTTGTGTATGGGGTGTGCGGAGGCATTATGCTAAAATATGACCGGGGGCTCATTAGGGGCTATGTTGTGAGGCCTGGTTGCCCTTGTTTGTGCGAGACTGCGTCTGTCTCCTCACACGCACCTCTGCTTCATTAGAGGTGACAGCGTCAGGCAGGGAGACTGCGGGCGGATTCACCCCCCACCTGAGATCATGTATAAATCAGTCCCCCAATGCAGCACATATACCCCCTCGCTCCCTCTTTTTTATTTTCTCCCGTGCCTTCTCTTTATGCTGAACCAGCGAAAGTCTTGCCACAGCTGATGCTGTTTGTATTTGTTTGTCCTGTCATAGCCCCCACTCTCTTTCCTTAAAGGAATGACAGAGTGTTCATCCTAAATATTATAGGAAGAAATACAGATGAACGATGAATTCCATTGTGCCTAAATGAGTCGAGAAGAACACATGTACGACAAGGATATTACACTAACAAAAAGAAGAATCGGGACTGTTAAAAGACCAATTCTTTTGTCTAGACCAATTCGTATATATTTGATTACAGTGGATTACATAACTATTTTCTCTCTGCCTCACTGTAAAAAAATTATTGATGGTTTAACGTCAAAAAGTAAGTACCTGGTTGCTTAAAATTTTGAGTTAGTTGAAATAAAAACATTTGAGTTAATACAATGAAGGAGATAACATACAATAACATACACTCAAAATATTATGTTATCTGAACCACATTAATTATCTAAGTTGATCTGACAAAAGATAAAAAGTTGTGATAACAAATCATGAAAATATTTGTTTACATTGCTGGAGGAACAACACAATTAAAGGCAAAGGGCAGAATTTCTGAGCTACTTGCAGCTCAAAATCGATGTACAAAAATTATTATTTTCATACCAGGTTCCCAAAGAGTTCTGGCTTCTATTGCTCAGATCAGGGTTATATTTAGTTTTATCTTTTAATTTTATTTTTGTTTTAGTCATTTGAATAACTTTAAATAATATGTATATTTTATTTCAGTTTTATTTAAATTTATTAAAAAAAGAAAAGAAAAACGTATTCCCATGATTTATTAATGTGTTCTCTCATTTTACTAAATCATAGCCGTGTTGAACTAATTAATTCCCTCGTTTTGATTTAACTAAAACAATGGAACAAATTGTTACAATGTGGCCACGATTTAGTAAATCAAGGGAACAAATTATATGCACAGGATTTAAGGGAAAAGAGAAAAAAGTCAGCACACCAAGGCTCAACAAATGCCAAAAAAAAAATATATATATCTATTAATAGTGGACACACAGGTAATGTTTCAAGCACGCAGGCTCTTCGTCAGAGAGTTTTTCTCTAAAAATACTCAGAGAATATTTTTATTATTTTCTTTGTCGAGCACTCAATTTGAGCATTTTTTGCCGTTTTTTGGGAGGGGTTGGTCCATTTATCTGACTTTCATGCATGGATAAACGGATGGGTCAAAAAAAGTCAAAATTGTTTATTGTCATATGTGTAAGACTCATGTACGAAGTACTTCTCCACAGACTATAGACAATACACAATACAATAGACAGCGCATGTGTAAAAATTATGTATAGGCTAGAGATAACAATAATAACCAAAAATTAAAGGATATATTAAATGTATAATATACAATAAAAGATTACAACACAGTCAGCAATGTAATTATTCCCTACTCGCTCTGTGAATTCACTATATTCTTGTAAATCTTTTGACACATTCCGAGTGTTTTGAATTCTGAGTGAGCACTGTTGTGTTTTCATTATAGAAATAAATATTGATGCATGCTTCACTGAACTGTTTTGTTAATTAAATACATGCTTACTTAAATCTAGTTACAGCTGGAATCTTACAGCAAACAAGGGAATCATCATTTTTGTCCCAAAAAAATAAAATAAAATAAAATGTGATACCAAATCGTTTGACAGCAAAGTGACATACAATTAGTTTATGGTTTAATTAATATGATTCCAAAGTGATCTTCCTCTAGCAAGTTAAAAGAGCTCATGGGGAGCGCTCAGAGGGGGCAGATGTGCTACACACATAGAGAACAAACGCGATGATGGGCAAACTAGACCCTCAAGGCACATTCCCAGCTATCTCATTTTGCTTGTCATTCTGCCTCACAAGTCAAATCATCTGCAGCTTAGCCTGCTAAAACAGATATCAGTTATTGTTAATGTAACTCTGGATGACCAGCTGTATACATGTTTTAGCTAATGTTAATAGTTGTCTTTCACCTATATGTATTTTATTTAAAGATAAAGAGACAATCTTCCTTGTACAAATATAATATATATATATATATATATATATATATATATATATATATATATATATATATATATATATATATATATATATATTTGTTTAACTAGTGGACCCCTGGGGGTCTGTGATGGTACTGCAGAAGGTCACCAAAAAAGACATAAGACATATAGAATAGAAAAAAAAAAAAAAATATATTATTTGAATGAATAATAACTAATGATCTTAACTAAAGATATTAACTACCGATACTATTCAATGACTATTCAATTAATATACTTTATAAACTATTTAATAATTGAATAATCATTAAACTTAGCTGATTGATTGATTGATTGATTGATTGATTGATTGATTGATTGATTGATTGATTGATTTGATTGATTGATTGATTGATAAAATCAGAGTCAAAATTGTTTATTGTCATATACAAGTACCTTGTACAAAGTACTTATCCACAAACTAGAGACAAGACACAATACAATAGACAGTATTGCTATGTACAAAAATATACATATATGCAGAGATGATAATAATAAACAATAACCTGTATGGGTGTCCCTGGCTCTATAAAGTTGAAAATTCCTGCATTGACTCTTGCTTATACAGATCAACTGAATACCTGTTAGGTCTTGCTCTATACTTTGCTCTCCTTTCATCTTCTCTGCTCAGTGCTTTGATAAATTGGTCTGGTGGCCTTGTGTCAACTAGCAAGAGGCACAGCCTCGAAGGACCTTGCTAGCATTCTGTGTCCTGTTTCATTGGACCTATTCACCACCCGTCCCTGTATCCATCAAAAACAGCTGAGCACTGACACACATACACACGCGCAGTCTCTGTCTGACACCTGTGCTCCTTCGTGAAACATGTATCACACTAACTTCAATGGCCTGCTGCAGATTTAAAGCAAAATAATCGGCTTTCTTTCGGGCCATTGTGCAAAAACATTAAAAAGCAATTTGCCGGCAGGGCTATCGAGCGAACATGCCATTGTTGCGACCTGACATCAGTCCTCCTGTGGATTGTTAGAGGTGTTCAGAGGTTAGGTAGGGAGTGGAGGATGGGAGAGTGACTCACAGGGCACAGTCAGAAGCAGCCCTCTGTAAAAGGACATCGCAGACTATAGATAACTCATGGAGAGATGAGTCATGTTAATCAGTAGCAGCCATTATTGTGCAAAAGGCTGGCAGCTTTAAATTATTAAAGTTTACAGTATAGGCTACTAACAACAGTGTGAGGGGACTATAATTTAAATGAATGTGACTGAAAATAACAATTAGTCTAAAATAAACATCCATTACATAATTCTTTTTTTTATGTCAGTCACTCCTTTAGTACCTTCAATCCTTTAATAAAGATGTTGCTATTGGCGTTCAAATGAAAATGAGGCTGCAGTTTTAACCCTGGTGTTGTTGATGTTCATTGTGAGAGCTCTGACGTTAAGAAATGTGGTGGTTTACTAATGTAAAATTAGTTTAAATAGTATAAATGTACAGAATAAACATAATTTGGGGGTATAATAGCCCTTTGATTACTGGTGCTGTGCACTGTCACCTCATTATTAAGTGTGCTTGCTGAAAGCAGCACACTTATTGTTCTTCTTAAGTTTTCTTCTTCTTCTTATTATTATTATTATTCCCGGGAGAAAAATTTTGGCCAGCTCCTGCGCCTAGGCCCTTTGAGACAGAGACACCGTTCCAACTTTAAAACGTACGGTCAGTACCGGTTTAAGTTGCTCGCGAAGATGACATCACAAGTCCATGTCGTTTGTCCGCCATAGTGGACTGAACAGAAAGCGAAACTAAAGTTTCACAGGTCACAAATTTGGTCTGAACTTCACGAAACTAAACGTACATGATCCTTGGACCAAGCCTCACAAAAGTTACTAGAAGGATTTTTGATTTTCGGAAGCGTTTGCCCGTCACAGCCAAACGAAATCGGCGGCGTAGTCGCCAAAACAGGAAGTAGTTCATATTTCAGGAACGCTGTCACGTATCGAAACTAAACTTTGTACATGAACTCAGGACTCAAATGTGAGGAAGCACAAGATCAGAATTTTTTTTAACAATTTTTTATTTCAGGCTAATTGACAAACCCATTTACCTATGTCTATGCAAGAGTTTCACCTCACACTTTTAATGTTAATGCATTTAGACAGTAGGTGGCACTGTTGTATTACATTTCACAGAGCTGCCAAGTTAGTGTATAGACTGCATTCATTTTTACTAGGTTTGTCTTAATAAATGCAAGGGCCTGAATTTCGTTTTTTGCATCGGTCTAATTTAATCATCTTCATTTATTAATATATACAGATTTGTATGCATGAATTGTGCATTTCCAGTTCTCAAAACAGTTAATAACAAAACAAAAAAAAAAACTTATTAAACTATACAAAATACGTCATGCTCTTCTTCGCTAACCGAACAAACAATTATTTGTCTGTGGCTGTGTTTGTGCGCACAGGAAATATGCTGCGCATAACAATAGAAAACAAGGAGAAACGCGCAGTCACATGCTCAAACAATCAACAACGTCGCTCTAGAGGTGCATTGTGGACTGCGAAGTGGACTTCACAGGGTTTTCCGCCATCTTAACCCCTTAACGCCCGAATTTATATAGCTGTATATAAAAAAAAAAATTATGTGTGTTTTTGCCTTTAAGTAGATGGTAAATAATGTTGAGATTATCAATTTCACTTTTGCACAACAAATAAATAGAAATTTTGGTATGTTGCAAATTTTCGACAACAGGCATTTAGGGTAATTTTTTTTACAAAATGGTAAAATTAATAAAACACATTTTCCCATCTCAGGTATGTAGATTTTATTCATGGCACAAAGTTGTTAGAACTTATAAACTTTAATTGACAAATTAATGAATCTTGACAACAGCAAGAAACAAAACACTCTCATACTCCCTAACATTGACAGTATGACAGTAGTTTTTATACATTCCATGTTACACTCTGTTTAACTCTTTCCTTGTTTCTCCAGTGCATACATTATATATTCTTATAGTGTTATATCCTAACATGCTATTTTTTGTGGGAAAAAAAAAAAAAGCAAAAAAATTTTTTTTTTGGCTGAAACCATCTAAATACAGCATTATTATAATATGTAGCCATTAGCCTAATCCAGCCGTTATGGCCCAATGTCGCAAATTTGCTACAAACAGAAATCTACAAAGTACGTAAAAAATATTCGTCACATGAAGTCTATATGAATAACATAGCTATAGAAGCAATCAACAAGCTGGTACATATTTTTTATTTTAGCACAACTTAACTAATTTTGGGCAATTTCTCCACATTTGCGCCCTTGATATGCGGATTTTGCAAACCAAAATATTAGCTTCGGTGAACCGGATGTAGTTCCCACTCCGACCGCTCCTATGAGAAACCAGTGCGTGCAAAATGTTCCTAGGTATGTATCGAATGTGCACAAACAGGCATTGGGGGAAAACACACGCGATCTCGCCTGCAGTCTGAATGGAAGGGGTTTGTTGCAAATTCGCGACAGTGGGCGTTAAGGGGTTAAGTTAGATTCTAATCCGAAGGGAGCGAACATGTTCAGTTCGAAGGGCACTGCGCACAGCATAGGGAATAAGGGAACATCGATACATCACTTCACAGGAAGTGGAGAGCCATGATCACCCAACTGTCATTTAGCGCACCACGACATCACCAGTCAGATCGGTCATAACTAACGATGGAGGAGTTTACGTATGTGTGTAAGTATTCATACATTTCGCCATTGTTATACAAATGACAGTATTTTTAACGGTTATTGTTGTGAATATTACATATACTACTTTTGATGATTATAATTTACCTCAGTGAATGCAGCCAGCTTAGCTAGTTTGTGAAGTAAAGTGATTTTATTTTAGGTAGTTGTAAAATAGTGCAATATAATTGTAAATATATAATATAATAATAAAAATTAAAATATGAATGTAGTCCTATATATATTTATGTTATATCATAATCTGCACGACCCCGTCGTTGACTTTCGTTGATGACGTTTGCAGGGCGTTTCAAATGAGCGGTTATTGTCAGTGAAGTCCACTTCAACTGATATACCGTGCTCAGGGAGTAGGGGAACAGTGAACACTGCGTATGGACCCTGTCGAATGGAACGCACCTTAACGTTAGATGTGTAAAAACAAGTGGAAAGCGCGAGCGCGCTGCTTTCTTCTTTCCACAAGCGCTTGCTGTCCCGTGCGTCTGTCGTTGCTATGCACTCTCCATGATGACAAGGAAGTATCAGCAAAAGATTAATAGATTTCTAGCCCTTGCATTAGCTTAACTACTAGATATATTTATGGAGATGAAAAATAATAAGGCGCCCTTGTACAGCTATGATCAGCTGTTCGGCTGAACATTCAATGTTGATGTTACACTGCAAGCTGATCAGTTGGTTCGTTGCTGCTGCGCTCTATCACTCGCACACCATAAAGAGCAAATTGTTTTAAAATGTTTCAATTTAGTGATTAAAATGACATAAT
Organism: Vimba vimba; assembly: GCA_022828995.1. Taxonomy (NCBI): domain Eukaryota; kingdom Metazoa; phylum Chordata; class Actinopteri; order Cypriniformes; family Leuciscidae; genus Vimba; species Vimba vimba. Next base: position 24,089,101 of record CM040818.1, read on the forward strand.
TTGGAAGCGAATAATTTCTTCACAAACAGCTCATTATGACTCAATGTTAGAATGCTGCACCTACACTCGATAGTGTGAATAAGATCAGCGCAACGCAGACCACTGCATTGACAGCGTGAAACATATGATCTGTCTACGGCCAGGGCTCAGCGGAAGACAGAAAATGCCGGTCCTGCGCTGATTGAGGAATTAAATTCAAAAATAAAAGACAGTTTGACATCTTTTTTCTCGCATCCGTGAATTTATTTTTTAATCATTTGCTCTGAGATGAAGCGAATATATTTGTGCGGGAATTTCTCGCACTATAAAAGCTAACCTTGCGGGAATGGTTTAAATTATGCGCAATCCCCACATTCCCGCACCGAAACTCAAGCCCTGAAATGGCAGTGGGATGTGTAACTCTAACATATGGCGCATATGTCATATAAAGTTAGGCAAGGCCAAACAGCGTTATCCATGTTGTTGCGATTGCATCGCTAGAATAAGCTAATAGTGAAACTGATAGCGTTTTTCATTTAATTACAATATGAGGACTGACGGTAGGCTATAAAAATCAGCGTTTCTGTGTAGGTGATGACAACCATCTTGACAGCAGCAATCAAAGCATCGCTAATTATGGTAGACCTTAATTTGAGATAGTAAATTTGTTCCTAATCAAAGGGAACACTCAACCACAGAACAGCTGGGTGAGTTTTGTATTTGCTTGTTGGATACAGTAAATGAAGACTGTCAACTTCTTTTCAATAATATTTCATCACCCAAAACACTCCCACTCTCTGCTGTATATTCATAACCAATTATTTCAAAACCAACAACCAAGCCACATAAACAATGCCATTGGCACTAGTCTACACTGCAGACATGTCTCTTAATGCACATGAATTTTCACCTTTTTGCACAATCTTGAAAAAAGTACTATTGTTGAAATTCTCAGATCAAGCAAACTTCAACGCACCCTTATCCACTACCTGCTAACGTTAGTGAACCGCACCCGAGCAAGCACACTTTGCGGTTCCTCCGGAAATGCATTTTTCTAGTTAGTTGTGTTGTTGTTAGTGTATTATAGCATTTGTATAGACTAATATTCAGAGGGAAGGATTTTAAATTACAATTACTTTGAATAATACAGTGTTGGTCAGAATTGTTTGCCCCCCTGGTAAATATGATCAAAGATGGCTGTAAAAAAATAAATCTGCATTGTTTATCCTTTTGATATTCTATAAAAAAAAAAAAAAAGGTTTTAACCTTTTATTGAAGTAAAATAATTGAAAGTGGGGGGGAAATCACATTATGAAATAGATGTTTTGACATCTTTGACATCAAAAACATCTTTTGATTTTGATGTTTGTTTTTGGATCACTGTCCTGTTGGAAGATCCAAGCATGGCTCATTATAAGATTTCTAGCACAGGCTTTCAGGTTTTTATTTTTGTATCTGTTGGTATTTGATCGAATCCATGATGCCATGTATCTGAACAAGATGTCCAGGACCTCTGGCATAAAATTAGGCCCACAACATTAAAGATACAGCAGAGTATTTCATTTTTTCGTTTTTATCCCTGTATGAACCAAACCCATATTAAGTGTTTGCTGCCAAAAATTTCTTTTCTTTTTTTTTTTCACTACTGGAACTTCAAACGGGATGGGTTCTATTCAATTAAATCATTTTACTTCAATGAAAGGTTCGATTTTTGCTACTTTTTAAAATAAAATATCAAAAGGATTAACAATGCAGATTTTTTTTTGTTTTTGACAGCCATCTTTGATCATATTTACCAAGGGGGCAAATAATTCTGACCAGCACTGTATAGCAATTTTACTTGGGTTCACCTCAGCTGCCCCCATGTTAGTCTCATATCTGCAAAATTAAAATATGCTTATAAATTGTGTATCCATCAGAGGACAGGGCTTTACAGTATACAAATTTGAATAAAGTCTTCATCCCTTTAGCCTTATCATTGTCTCCAACATTTCATGGATCTTTGAAGCAGCTGCTCACTCACCATGGTAATGACTGAATTATGAATGTATACAAACAAATGTATGTTCGTAAAATATATTACCACCAATATGTTTGAAAGGAAAGCGTAGTAGCATTCTTTGGCTAATCAAAGTTAAAATAATTATTTCAGATATAATTATTAAAATAAGCACCCAATTTTACAGAAATAGTGTTTAAAGAATAATGTTTTAGTGCAAAAATATTGGCAATTCTCACCTTGCGCTCATAGTTTTGATTAGAATACATCACATGTGGGCAGGTGGTCGCGTATAGACTAACTGCAAAATATTTCAATGCACCTGAAGCTCAAAATGGATCCAAAAATTCTGCATACGCATATTAAATGAATGACCTGCGATATTCATTCCTCACCCTGTCCTCTCTCTTATCTCATCCAGGTCCTTTCATATTTATGCATCCATCCATACGACTGTACAAACAAGTCTGCATTTTATTAAGCCACCATATAAATCACCTCCAAGCAGCAGATATTACATGAAACAAAACAGAGGACGTGGCTGCTGATGCTTGACTGGGCCTGAGGAACATTCATCAGTCGATTGGTGGGGCTGTGTGTACGGCAGATCTTGATGATGCATCAGAAATTAGTAAATCATAATATAGGAACACCGCTTGGCACCTCTATTTGCATTTGGAAGGTAAACAAAAAGTGCTGATAGATAAAAGAGAGCCATAGAGAGACACAGATTTGTTTCCATTGTTTCAGGCATCATTTGTTTGCCACCTCAGTACGGTTGAGGCGTTGGCTGCAGCGATGCAGGACAATCACTCTACGACACCCTTCAATCATTCATCGGCAAACGGGGAACAGCTGATGAATGGTGGGCAAGGAAAAGAATTACACTGCATGTAAAATAATGGCAGTGTGCAGCTGGAACACAGAGTGCATTGCTACCTGTTCTGTGGTTTCACTTCAAGGAATGTGTGATCTAATTTATAAACTGGGGGTGCATTAGTGATTGCTTTTCTTGTTGTCTAATATCACACACACACACACACACACACACACACACACACACACACACACACACACACACACACACACACACACACACACACACACACACACACACACACACACACACAATTTCTGTGGGGAGTCTCCATAGATGTAATTTCCAAACTGTATATTCTGTCCCCTTACACTAACCCTACCCATAAACCTACCCATCACACAACACTTTCTGCTTTTTTACATTTTCAAAAAAACTCATTCTGTATTTATAAGCTTGGGTACTCATGGGGACCTCAATTTAGGTCCCCACAGTGACACGAGACCCCTAATGGGTGCATTCAGGTTTAAGTCCCCACCGGCATTCAGGTTTAAGTCCCCAACACACACACACACACACACACACACACACACACACACACACACACACACACACACACACACACACACACACACACACACACATTTAAAAAATGTATCACATTTTCCACACAAAAGTTACTCATTAACTTAAAATGAGGACCATGTGACACTGATAACTGGTGTAATGGCTGCTGAAAATTCAGCTTTGCTATCACAGGAATTGAAGGCTATTTATTTAAACACAATAATAAATATATTACATTAAATTGCAAATTTGTTTGATGGCATCATACAGTAGATTGTTGTGTTTGCAGGTAAGGCTTGATTTGGAGGTCTTCAGAACGCAGCACTTTGTCAGCACAGTTATATCTTTGGCGTAACAACGTTTAGCAAGGTAACAAAGTAACCTTAACTTTAATTAAATTTACTAATGTGCAGCACAATTCATTCTCCTTAATCAAGCTCTGCTGTTATCAGGACTGTAACCGATAGTACAGAATCCCCAAATTAAGGTTAATTTCGCATCCATTGCCTTGAGCAGCCACATTATTGATAGCTATGAGCATCAATTTGGCATGAGTATTAGTGTTTATTTAGGACGAGTTATCCTGTGATGGGCTAATCTATTAGCGTAGCAGGCAGTGTAAACACAAAATTGCCTGCCACCTTACTTCACCTCTAACAGATCCATACCGGGAGGCAGGGCACCGAGGCCTGATTACGTCTAACTCTTTGTTCCATTTTCTGTGTCAAACTTAATCACATTAAATGTGTGTTACTGTCTTTCAGCCTGATAGCTAGCTATCGGCGGAGGAGGCACGGGTAAGGCTTGCAGCTCAGGCTACAGAGCCGGCCAAAAGAATACGGAAACAAGATCAAAGGGATGATTTTATATCAAGTCATTGTTTAATCATCTTTTTTTTTTTTTTTTTTGATCTTCCAGGCTGACCTACACCTGCACGCACAGGCTTAATGAGTGCAGGTATGTCAGAGAGAGAGAGAAAGATGTCACTCTTCATTTCATAACAGAGGCTGCATTACAGAGGATTGGAGCCCTATGCAGGGTAATTACCATCCTGTTTTTCGTGGCTGGTGGTAATGTTGCCCGAGGGGAGCCCCAGGTGCACCTGCCTCAGAGTCAGCCCAATTACTAGCCTATTTCCCCTAGCTCAACATTTTTACTCAGACAAAGGTAGGGCAACTCATGTTTTCATCATCTATTTTTGTCCATTAGTCTGATCTCACTGTTTTAGGCTTTAACATCTGAATCCATTTGTATGTTTGTTTGTATTATTTGTAGCCAATCTTAATTCAAAACCATGAATATCAACAGATCCTTACTTCTTTTGAATCAGTAACTACTTTGTAACTGTTAAAAAAAAAGTATGTTCAATTTCTATATGAATGTGTGTAGTATGAATATAATCTGGATGCACTACATTCATCATGTTGTAATTGTCATGTGACCTATCAGCATCAGTTGCATCGCTTCACTAACATTCACAACTTCATCTCCAGTGTTGGTTTAGAAATATCACTTTTTATATTTAACTGTTTTAGATTGTAAAGTCTGAATATATTAATTTGTTTGTTTGGTTGTATTTTAATTGAAATCCATGAATATTAACAGATCATTTTAAGAACCTTTGGGTTTGAGTTTACCCTGATGAAATCCAGCATTGCTGATCACCAGTATTATCCTATGTTTTAGATGTTTGGAAATGGGATGCAGGTTGCTGGTTACCAGCATGGAAGGTAGGAGTTCTGGTGGAGCAGCGACACAAGCTCAGTATTGATTGACAACAGCATGACTATGCTGCTCCACCAGATAAACCAGCTTTAACCAGCCTGGACCAACATAGAATTCATTAATGCTGGATTTTTTTTAGCAGTGTAAGTCAGTGTAAAATATGGAGTGACTGGCAAGATTTGGCACTTTTCCAAGACTTTGTCTTTCAAAGTGGCAGTATTGTGGATTCACTGTCACTGAATATACAGAAATAAGGAAAGGTAATCGATAATTGAGCTGAAGACTGAAGGCCTATTCACTCCAACACAAATGTTCAGCATGGAATTTTGGGCCGGGGTTTTTTTTTTTTTTTTGTACAATTTGTCTAAAAAAATGGCAGATGGCAAATTCACTCCCTGACAGTTGGTGGCACCTATATAGAATGCAGAAATGCAGTACACAAACAACTTTATGTTACTGACACCTACTTGTCACGGAAGCTGAAAGTTATTTACGTGTTTTCAAACAGCTTTTAAGATATTTTTTGAATAACTATGGTGTTTTCAAAATGACACAGAATACAAAAGAGGCTGCGTTCAAACTTGCATGCTATCTGACTGAATAGCTTATTTTGAATGAGTAATTCACAACTGTAGAAAAAGTATGTTATAGTATCAATGTGTGTAGTTTGAATGTAATTTGGACTTACTACTGTCACATTCAGTTTTGGTTTCCGATTCATGTTCATGGACTTTTTTTTTTCTTTTTTTTAGTTTGTACTTGTTATTTCCTGTGTTTTCCTTCCGTTTTCATGGTTTCTAAGTATGTTTTCATTGGTTGTTATGGTTACTCATTGATTTATTGATTAACACACACCTGCTCCTTGTTTTCATCATTATTTTGCCCTGTGTATATATAGCCCTCAGTTTGTTCAGTTTATTGTCTTGTGTTGTTTATGCTGCTAAGTGTTTTTCTCCAGGTATCTTCTTCGCTGTTTTTCTTGTAGTCTATCATCTTTGTTTTTTTGTTTATAATAGTGCTGCAATTATATCCCATTCTCCTCATTTTGCCTGACCAGCTGTGACAAGTATATTTGTCATGCTGTCTTTGTCATGTGACCTATCAGCATCTGTTGTGTCCCTTCACTGCAATTCACTGCAACTCCTCTACCATGGTCTCATGGGATAGTAAAGTGTCCATCGTAAGTGTTAAGCCATCTTGGAACCTTTTGCCAACTGTTTTTGAATATTGTGAACTGTTCACATACTGTTTTTCACCTACTAGATACTAGGGAAGAATATATATCGGGATGCAGCTAGAGACTTCCTCTTCCTTGTAAATACAAAATGCTTTGTTTTATACAAAATCTTAATGTTTTCACAGTTTTGGAAAACAAATTAAAACATCTTTCCTAAAAAAGCAAAACTGTCACATTGACAAAATGAGAATATTGTTTTTTGCCATGTTTTGTGTGAGTACAAGTAAAGCTATTCTTCACAACCCGTTGCCCACAGCTATGATGTCATTTCCTATTTACTCTTTGATGCACTTCAAATGAAACTGGTACTTTTTTTTATTTATTAAATATTTGGTTTCCTGTCATGTCGGCACCTCTCCTCACTTGGGGTGGTATAGTTAAATGCCAAAAGATTTGGACTTGGGCTGAAAGGCTGCAGATTCATGTCCTGCAATGGGTGATGCCTGAACCTGTTGTTTGACCTGAAGATGGTGCTGAACCATGTGACATGGCAGCATATGATACATGCTACTCTGAATCTAGTGTGCTTCCTGCAAGTGACACATTTCACAAGTTCCTGTGGATATTGTTTACACATTTGAGGGAATGCCAACAGAAATTTTGCAACAACCTAGAGCCCTGAAGGGGTCAGCAAAGGTCCAATGGAAGGTAGATGTTCAGCACAGAGCTGCTAATGAGATACATTCAAGACTGAATGTCTATTATTGTATTTCTGGTGCTGCACCTGTTCCTCTGTAATATTGAATGTGTGAGTTGATAATTTGCTGAAGTAAGGGGTGTACACTCAAAAAAATAATCTGTTGAACGAACTTAATTAAATTAAGGAAAGATTTTCCACGAAATTGAATTACATTTTTCCAACAAAATTGAATTAGTTTGAAATAATTTGTTGTAATCTTGTTGTATGAATTTAAATTAATTTAGTCATTCCTGCTAGATAAAGTTTTGTCAGGTTAACTACATTTAGTTTTTGTCCTGCCTTAAACATTATAATTTTAGTTAATTTGACTCTACGGTCACTTCTAATGATAGACACTACTATTGTTCAATTGAATTAAAACCATATTTTACATAGTAATATAATATTACTTGTGCAGGTCTGCGAGTGCGAATAAGGATTATGCATAGTGTATACTGAGCCCACAGCCTAAACACAGGGTTTAATGCACATATAGCGTAATACTGAGCCCACAGCCTAAACACAGTCGCCACTCTTCTGCATAATGGTAACCACAAAATTCAAAAACATTACAGAAAGTCCTCTAAGTTTCTAACATAACTGAACATTAAACACTAACATTAACTAACAACATCTTTCCATTTACTGAAAAACACATAAAATAACACTTTTTCCCTAAATTGACCCTCTTAATGCAGTCCCTTGCAAAGCATGCTGGGAACTACAGATCCACTGCCCAGTTAGATGTCAACAACAATGATTCATGTAGTTTTCACACAAATGAATTAGGTTGATTGAACACAATTAAATTAAGTTGTGACAATATTAAACAATCGTGTTACTTTTGCTTATTTTAATTAATTATTTTAACAAGAGGCCAAAATTCATTTTTTTGAGTGACATCCGGTTAAGACGAACGAAAAATATTCATGTTGACTCAATTAAAAAAAATTTGGTAAACCAAATTTTTATAAAATTACATTGATTACATTTAATGAAATTAAGCTGGAATCATTTCTATGAAGGGTTGTGTCGTATATGCTCATTTTAATTAATGAAATTGAACAAAGAGCTAAAATCATTTTTTTGAGTGTAACTTGGTGCAGCTATATATACTATATAGCTATATATGTAATTTATGTATTCTCAATTCATAGCCAACACTGTTAAAAAAATCTGTAGAAATTACAGTATTATTGGCAGCTACTTGCCAGTAACTTACTGTAGATTTAAATTGATGTTATTTACTGGCAACAGTTTGTTCAAAGTTAAATGAACATTAAACATTAACAAGTCTTCATCTTTACAGAATAAAACTAAAATAACAGCCTCATGCAAAGCATTCTGGGAACCAAAATCTGAAGGAAAAAAACAGAAAAAGGTTGATGAAGATTTCTGGTTCCCAGAATGCTTTGCATTAGGTTGTTATTTTATAGTTTTATTCTGTAAAGACAAAGACTTGTTAATGTTTAATGTTCATTTAACTTTGAGCAAACTGTTGCCAGTAAATAACATCGATTTAAATCTACAGTAAGTTACTGGCAAACAGCTGCAAAACTACAGCAATTTTTTTACAGTGAACGTTTCCAAACTGTTTTTTTTTTTTTTTTTTTTTAATAAACAAATAAATACATATTTCTCTTTTTCTCCCCACTGAAATCCTCACATTTTTTCAAATGGTCGGTTTTATGATGATATAGCCTCTGTCTCTCTGCACTAGCATCCTGAATGAAGAGAGATTGGCAACATTAGCAGTATCAGCTTTATCTGCTGTGTCTATGCTGTTTTCCTTAAAAAGGATATTTTTAAACCAACACATTACACTTAGCCTTTCTACTAAATAATTTAATCCTACAAACCACATTAATGGTGGTATGCATTTCAGCTGGGACTGAAAGTACTTATTTATCTGTAAAGCAGAGGGAACTGAGAGTCGGAAATGAAGATGGACATACTGAGAGGGTGAGAGAGTATGAGATGAGGAAGTGAGTGCTCTCTGTATTCTCTGCTCCCCGTCCTTTCTGTTCCCAAAGGGCCTTGAGAAATGTCTGCCTGCCTATCTGTCTGGTTGTCTATATATGTCTATCTATCTGTCTATCTGTCTGTCTTTCTTTCTTATTGGATTGACGCTATGGGGAACGCCATCAGTCAAATTGGTGTCTGAAGCACGTGTATACACACGATACACATATTTCATTGGCTGATGACAGTCCATGACGTCATTTCCAGAGTGCCTGTGCTATAAGGTGGCACCTGCAATAGACGTCGTCAACTTTTTTGTCTGAAGGAGATGTGCAGACAAGCCAGGCATGGCAATGAGACGCAGTGTCTCATTCCCCTTCTCAGAGAACCATGGTTACATTCATAACCTGAGACGTTCCCTTTCGAAGTGGAACTCAACACTGCGTCTTGGATCGACACTATGGAAAACAAATACCCACTACGCCATGCTTAGGAAATACCTGCCTCATTAGCTGTGCCTATGCACAACTACAATGGGCATAGCATTCTTGACTCTACAAACTTGTTTAGCTGGAGTCAGAAGCATCAATCATACCGGGCGCAACCTACGACTCATAGACCGTCAAGGGTAGTTTTCCCTCGACCATTACCCAAGCTCATATGCCCCGTGACAACGAAATTGCCAGCCTTTTTTAACCTTCCTCTCTTCCATGTGGACCCAGCCATAGCCACCTGCGGTCCAGGAGCAGAGCTCTAAGGTTTAGATATGTCAGCTGCTTTAGCTTGACACAGCTTTTCGGGAATACTGGCCCAGAAACACCATTTTTATACGCTGCCCTATATATCACCATCACTCGACAGAGCAAACACTGGAGTTTTCGTTTAGAATAACAATTCACCCTCCTTGCTACAAAGAATTCTAACCTCTAAGAAGCTGCAGGGGAGCTTCAGCTCTACTACCCCAAAACTATTTGGGGAAATCACTCACACCCTGCCTGGACTAGTCTAGGGCCTTAAGACTCCCAGCACCTGACAAAGGTGCCTGATAACAAGAAGAGCTGCTTAAAGGCAATTTAACCTCTGCTAGTTAGGTTCTACAGGACCGGTTGAGGCTCCAACATGGAGTGGAGGACGCTACTTTAAATCCCGACAGTAGGAGAGTGTTCCACTCTACAGTCTACACCACTTAAGTCTATACTCACACCTGTTCAGAGTCCCAAGGCTCTCAACACCTGACAGAGGTGCCTGATAACAAGACAAGCTGCTTAAAGGCAAATTAACATCTACTTTTTAGATACTACAGGACCAGTTGAGACTCCAAAAGGGAGTGGAGGACCCTACTTTAAAACCCAGACAGTAGGGAAGGGTTTCTATTCTACACGCAACCCTGAAGAACAGCTTTCCAAAAAGAACCTGATGGAGGAGGGATGTTACTTCTCCTCTGCAATTTGGTCTTGTTTACCAAATCGGTTCCTTCAGTTACTTCCTCCTAGCGTCCATCCTCCTATGTGCTCTACTCTTCGCCAGAGGAGGAGCACGAGTGACCACGTTCAGCCTCTGGCCCTGCCTCCAGTCCTAAGACTGTGACAGACCTGGTCCCCCAGAGGTATTAGGCGAAAACTTAGATTGGCGCGGGATGTATCCCTTGAAAGCTGCTGATCGTACCCCCACATCTCTAAACCTTCAGACTACTATCTCTATAGACATGCCAAAAAAGTTTTGGAGATCAAGGAAAAAGGTTTTCTTATTTTTATTGATGTCTGTCAAGTTGAACCTCTTCACCTCCACAGCCGCTGGAAAGCAATCTGACGGGACAGGCAGAAAACATTCATGGATGAGCTAATGTATTATAATTGTATTAATGTTATTGTGTTATTAAGCAGGGCAGACCTCTCCATGGCCACCATCGCTGCCATTGAACAACCAATTTGAATGTTTATTTGGTAGCCCAGAGGTTCAAATCCTCTGGAGACAGTCCTTGCCCCTGGTTCAATTCCTTAAGCAGATCCACCTGGTACGCTTGCATGGTGGTGTCATTGTGTGCAAGGAACCACCGTCCTGGCCTGACGGGAATCACTCGTCAAAAGTGCATAGGAACAACTTCCTGTCTCTCGCTAACTACTATCCCTTGGGTGAGAATAAAGGAAGAACAAAGCTTCTTTCCAGTCTCTTTCATTTAGTATTATGAATGCATCATAATGAGCACATCTAGCTTCGTCGAGAAGTCGAACGTGCTCTACTTGCAGCGTTTATTTCACAAACACATACAAACAAGCGTCTCCTGAAGATAAAAAGAGTTGATGACATCTATTGCAGGTGCCCTCTTATATGCGCAGGTGTCATGTATTGTCGTCAGCCGATGAAACTTTCGGGTGTATACACATATGTTTTAGACACTGGTCACAGTGATGGCATTGACTGATGGCATTCCCCATAGCATTGATCCAAGATGCAGTGTTGAGTTCCACTTAGAAAATGAATCAATAATATTAATTTATTTAATTATTTATTTAATCATTTATTTGACTTGTCTAATGGTTTAATCAGAAATATAATGTGTGTGTGTGTGTGTATATATATATTATAAAAAACTGGACATATAAAAGGACATATAAAAACTGATGTAGTATTGTGCTGTAAATTGTCTCTGTAATTTTCTTCTCAAATACTGACAGCTAAAGAAAATGCTAAAAAAAAAAAAAATAATAAAAATATAACATGCAGATTGTCAACATGACACAGACCAAGTGGAACAAGAAATGTTGGTTCCTGTCACGTTTTAATATACAAGCAAGGTTTAAGTAATGTCAGTGTCCTTCCTTCCTTCCTTCCATTCATTATATAACAAAATCCTGAGAATACTATTTTTTTTTTTTTCGTTCCAAGTTATCTTCTACATTTTACTGCAAACACTTAGTTTCATGATGCTTATCCTGGTAATAGCTCCATTGAGCTTTTTATTTCATTAAATTCTTCCTTCCTTCCTTTCTTCCTTCCTGCCGAGACCTAGTAAAAAACCCTGTGGCCATGATGCCTGTTGCTAGTCTTAGTGGTTTTGACATGACCAGGAACACTGGTGTGAAAGCACAACTGATACACTCAACAGTTAGCTTCAGTAGTGTCGAGCTTGGAATACATCCGTGTGGTTCAGGAACATAATCCTATCAGAGGCCTATGGGGAGAAGGAGGGAAAGAGGCAATGGGAGGAGGAGAAGGAAAAGAAGGAATCATGGAATTAGATGTAGCTCTAGGGAGGAAGAAGAAGAAGTGAGAGATGTATGGAAGAGAGAAGAGCTTTACCCGTTGAATGTGTGTGTGTGTGTGTGTGTGTGTGTGTGTGTGTGTGTGTGTGTGTGTGTGTGTGTGTGTGTGTGTGTGTGTGTGTGTATTAATGTCCCCAGGCGATAAGGTGTATAAAGTGAACAACTGCAGACAGGAAAATCTTTTTTCTCTCACACAGGGAGCACATTGTCCCTGGAAACAACCTCTTTTTAAGGTCCTGGACTGCCTATATTATGAATATTTTGCATCATTTATCATATAACAAGTCCTGAGAATACTACTTGGTTTTTTTTTTTTTTTTTTTTTTTTTTGTTCTAAGTTATCTTCTAAATTTTACTGCAAACACTTACAGTTTCATGATGCTCATCCTGGTCATATCTCCATTGAGCTTTTTGGTTTGTGAAATTAAAAGTTTTCCTAAAAGTTATAAATCCCTGAGCATATGACTCTTTAATTAATCACCTGAATAACATATTTTAGGTGATACTGGTGTTTGGGATCCAGCATTAATTTCATTACTGCTTTTCTGTTGAAATGTGTGAACATATGCTGTAGGAATTAATCCAGGAAACTCCAAACCCATACATTATGCAAACAAGAAATTGGGGGAAATTTAAATTGTATATTTAAAATGAATTGATTCAAAGCCTGAGGTATGGAAATACTTGGGTCTTAGGCTTAAAATCAGAAGTAATTCCTATTTAATTTAGGTCTGTACAAGAAAATAATAGGCGCATTTTTATGTTTTCTCTGTATGATGAAATCTTAGCCTTGTATTCCCTCTTCCATGAACATGTTGAATGGTCTCGATGTGCTTGTTTAACAGAATCTGGCCAGTGGAGCCTGGGGTGGGAAGAGTTTGTCTGGCTAATGTAAATTGGCTTAAATGGGCCCTTGATTTATGTGTGTAAGATGGAGTGTAGAGTGTTCTGTCTCCCCCTCTGTTTGATTCAGAATGAGTCACAGCTCTAAATCTAAAACAGTCTCTTTTACTTTCACATGCTCTCTCTCTCTCTCCTTCTCGTTTGTAGAAGACGCAGGTTTTCTGTCCATGTTGCAATGGCTTTGCCTTGCAGTCAGCTTTTCTGTGTTTCCAGTGTTGATGAAATCGCTCAAAGGGGGGGCTACTGGGATTACCAGAGTACAAATTTATCATGACATAGAGATCTGCCAGAAGCACTTTTCTAGTCTTCCTTTCCCCCATTTTTAAGATACTGTGGAATAAGAACATTTATTAGGTCTGCTACGAATTTAATTTTTGTTTGTTTTTTTGTAAGGCAACAAGAGCTGTTACACAAAATTTGTGTAAGTCTCATCCAAAACAAAACATATATATATATATATATATATATATATATATATATATATATATATATATATATATATATATATATATATATGTACACACACACACACACGCACACACACACTCTATACATAATTGTTTATTACTTATTTCCTCATGTTTTATTTCCTTGGTTGGTTGGCTGGTTGGTTGGTTGTCTGACCATTTATTAATTTACTTATTTCAGAAACACTTTCTATGAAGTCCATGTTTATAATGAATTATAGCCCCAAGTAAGTATTACTATTCTATAAATCGTCCCGTTGGAATTATAAGGTTCTATCTGCGTTCTGAGCAGTTTTGAGATATTGAGCTTTAAATTTTTTGCATTCCATTCGACTGTGTAGAAAGAACCTTTTTATTTTCTAAATAAAAAGTTCCAAAATGTACACAACTTAAAAAACAACATCACATAATGTAAAGAAGTGGTCACAGAATAAGAATATGTTAATAACAAAATTTTGACAAAAATGTCAGATAGAACCTTATAATTCCAAGGGGACGAAATATATTTAAAGACTTGTTAAGACGCATACTGCATTATTAGAACAGTTATAGTTATTTATATTATTTATTTTATAATTTCCAATAAGTCATGCATTTGCTTTTTCAATGTGCATGTTCATAATCCATTATATACTGATTCATAAATGATCAAATATAAAATAGTTCCAGAGACACTTGTTTGCTGTACAAATTAGTTATCAGTGATGTCTTTAATGGCTGATGTTTGCATTAGAGATCATGAATGGTCATTTTGATTTGTTAAAATCTATATCTCCTCAGCCATATGCATGATATTGCTTATAGCAGTTTGAAATTATACTTTAAAATAATATAGTTGCAGTGTTTTGCTAGTATCTAACATTAAAAAAGAAACTGTTTTTCAACTTCTTGTATTAATGATTTATGTGAAAAAACAAATGTATGACTTAAGTAATTATAAAAAATAATCTAAATTTAACTATAACTGTTCTTATAGTATATGTTTTAATGAGTCTTTATAAATATATTTATAGAATAATACTTATAAATAAGTATAAATTGTGCTATACTTCATTATAAGCATGGACTTCATAAGTGTTACGCTTATGTCCTTTTGTTGTTTTTATTTCCTCATGTTTGAAATTAATGGTTCAAGTTTTGTTTTGAAGGAATTCATCCAAGACCAGCATAATCACTTAGGTAAGGTAAGTCCAGCCACAGACAAACAAGGTTATTTACCATGTCAATCAGAGATAACAATAGCATCCACGCAAAACAAACAGCAAACACAATTAAATTTGTGATAGAAATGCAAAAACTAATATCCTGAGATTTAGACCAAAGCCTAAACGACACGACTGGTCAAGTTTTGGGTCTTGTTAGTCTTTAATACGCTGTACATGCGCTCAAACAAACTTTGATCATTTTACTGGAAAGGACAAAGATATTATGTATATGCTAATTTATTCCAGAGAAAGGTTGTAACACTATTTACCCTTAAATGTACATTCTCTGGGGAATACAGGCCTAACCGATGAGCTTTCCATCTGTGGAATCGTATTAGAATCTGCACAGCAGTAAAACAAACATAAAGCTGCCTAAAATAGTGTACATTTCGATAATGGAATCTGGTGGACAAAGAAATCTGTATTACCAAGGGGGAGGCCTTATCTAGTGATGGCCAGACTGTGCCACACTGGGATGTAACAAGAAATACAGAGAGAACAAAAGTGAGGGAGAGCGACTAAGGGGGATGGAGGACTGTGATTGTGGGGAATCTATATCTTTAGGATCTGCAGGTCATTTAAAAGAGGTAGCTTGTTTCATTAGTCTGTTTTGTAATGATACTCTCTGATTCCCATCTTGTCCCACATTGATTTATGACTAGGGCGGTAGGGACTTTGCAGAAATACTTACACCAACTGCTCAAATAAGATAAGGAGCACTGCTTTACTTATTGTTTGGTAAACCATGTACATCAAACTCAATGTCCAAAGGCTATTTTTCTCTCTTTTTCTTTTTTTGCTTTGTCTTTGTCCATCAAGCTTTAAGAATTCGTAGAAAAAACGTTACTGTCGGATTAAACAAGCCGCTCATTCATGAGGCAATTGTCAGGTGTAATTTGCCTGTGATTCATGCTATATCACAGAGAGGGGAGTTTACTCTGCTTGTCAAGAACACAAACATTATGATAAAACATGAGTGCACTGGTAATTTGCTTCTGTGTGAATGACATGGAGACAATTTGATTATGCCATATTTGCATATAGTCAAAGGACTCACAAAATAACGACATATGATGACATACTGTATGTATCTGTACAGTTGCTCTAAACTACATTCCTCTACCAATGCAATTGCTGCCATTATGGTGGAATGTAATAAAGCAGATCCTTAGTTTAGAAGTATGCAAATTGAGAAACGTCACCACAAAGGTCTCAGCTGTTTTTCACCTTTTCCAGTTTTTCACGATTTCTCTCACAATCTTTTAAAATACCCCTATGCAGGGACAGGGTTGTTAATACTGTTAACGTGCTATCAGAGATTGTGGAAGAAATGCAGACAGGATTTTACAGAAACATTGTATTTGCGTGGTGCTGACAGAAAATATCATTGAGTGATGGATGTTAAGATATTCTTGTGTTTCAGAACACATGTGCTCATAGATTTTTATGTCTGGTTCTGTGTGAGACTAGATGATGGTCAGGCAGTCTATTGCACTTTAATTACAATGTCGACAGGTGGAGAAAGAGCCCTACAGAAGCTATGGTTTTCATTATTTATTATAAAAAAGAAGCACTCCTTTTTCCTATTTGCCTATTTCTTTGTCTCAGCATCTTATTTATTTCATCTCCATTGTTCTGTGTTCCAAAGTTGTGCAACATTCAGCACATGGTTGAGAATCAATTAATCAAACTACAGTAAATGCCATTTTCTTCTTTATTTTTAAGTACAAAAGGTTTAAGAAGTTTAAAATTAAGACATAATATTTTACAAATAGATAAATCTTTGAAATCTCGCCTATAGAAATGTGTACTTAATTTAAATATGCTTCTTTAAATATAACACATTTTTCTAGACGATGATGAAAGAACACTTAATTTCCCAGTTTGCTTTTACAAGTTGATTTTGTAAATTTCACTTCCTGTAATTCTACAGCCTCCCAGGTTAGCGAAATAAAAATTAAGCACAGCAGTACATTGACAAGAAGACAATAGGCCATTTCTAAACTTATGTCAATAAAGGAGAGGCTTCAGTTTGCTGAATAAACTACAGCTTATTGCTTAATTAACTGCCTGTCATCTAATATCCAATGAGGTTGCAATTATTTTTGGAGTAATCTATATTTGGAGTTTACAACAAAATGTATTTATTTGATAAGATAAAAAAATAAAATAAATCTCTGGTAATTCCAATTCAAATTCCAGTCCAAATTTCTGTAGAATGTGGCCAATTAAATTCAAATGCACAGCACTGAACGAAGCCAAGTCTTGAACAGCAGTTCTTGAGTGTACAATCCAACCCGATCTCACAAGAATATTTTTTTTTCATATGGATTTCGTACAATGTTATTTGTAAGAAAACATACAATGTAACAAAAAAATAAAATTCGGTTACACTTTATTTTAAGGTGTCGTTGTTACAGTGTAATTATATATTTAAGTACTGATTAATATTAAGCAACTACATGTACTTACTATAGGGTTAGGGTAGGATTAGGATTTGGTTGAGGGTTAGTTACATGTAATTATGCATAATTTACTGTTATTACTATGCTAAGTACATGTAACATATGTAACAAGGACACTGTAAAATAAAGTGTTACCTAAAATTCTATCCCTAACCCCACCCTTAACCTTAACCCTCAGTGGTGCGTGAGCGGGTCATAGTACACCGTATAAATGAGATGTTCAAATTCATACAAATCAGATGTCATGTCATTTACAAATCATGTAAATGAGATGAGATTAGATAAGATAAATGTAAACTTGTTATGAGACTGTGTTGGTATAGTCATGTGTGTTTCCTCTTTTAAGGCAAGTCTTCTGTGTTCCATTCAGAATGACTCTCTGCCTGATGTTAGATGGATTTCAGCACCATGGACAGGGAATGCATAAGCACATTGCTTGCAGGCAGATCACACTGGCACTGCTTCGAACTACAGTTTGCTGAGTAGCTCAGGGAAGAAATAACTCATATTTCATTCTATCCTACCCTCTATTGACATTGACTAAGTCTGAACATGGCCTCACTAGCAACCTGGGACCGCCTCGTCTGTCTCCCTAGGTCCACCAGAAATTTCCGGCCAAGAATTAACTCATCCCGGCCTACACCAGAAACGCAAGAGCACAGCCTTCATTTACTCCAATTCCCCTACGTCACAGAAACTGAAGATTAGTTCCCCTATGGTTTCTGCAGTCTTTTTCACACTGCACTTTATTGCACCTCTCCGTTAGCCCTTTTCCATTGAAAGGCTGCTGGTGGCCAATCTGGAACCATTACATTCATTTCCACTAGAGAAAAGGTGACTCTGGGCCAGAAAAATGGCTCCCAAAACCTGCTGGTCTTAAACCAGGGTGGTATGCCCATACCAAACTTGCATAAAAACACAAAACAAAACAAGAAAACCTCAACAAAACTGTAAAAAAAAAAAAACAAGTGTGCATAGCATCATCACACTATCTTCCCATTTTGTCTAGATTTTCTTTTTTTTATTAAAAAATATCGTATACATTAATTTATTTGTATACATTCTGACGGCAAAATCACCTTGTCATGGCATAAAGAAGCTGAATCAAATTACTTTAAATAATAAAATATGTTAATCACAATATGCATATGAATAAACAAAGGTTCTAAGACTGGTTCACATATTCCCTGACCTAACAAGAATCAGAACAATTTTGTAATGTAATCTACTAATTGGCACTGGTGCAAAAACTTAATCTGCTGATTTTCTGTATATTACTGTATGTGTTATATATTGTAAATTACTTAACCAAAAAAATGTACCTTGAGGGATGTTCATTTCCAACTCTCTAATGTAAATGCATGGAGATAAAGAGAACTGTCCAAACATTAGAATAGCTCTATTATGCTCATTAAACAGTGGGCATGTCACAGGTTCATTTAATATAAAGACAATGTTTAGTCTCATTATTTGAATTTAGGCCAGCTTCTTTTAGTGTGAATTAGTTGAGCCATCACTCATGCTTGCCTTCTACAGGCAGCATAATGTAGCTAATAGGCTCAGACCGTTGGATCACATCATGTCCTTGCACATGTGAGTGTACATATCTTTATCTAAATGTTTTCAAACATGTTTCAAAGTTATTGAACCATATAATAGAAAAGATGCATTTAAGACATAATATAACAACAACATCTGTAGCATTTAGGCTTTAATCCTCTGAATAGCATGACATTTTGTAAAAGCACGACTAATGCAATTATATTTCTGGCTAATGAAAATGCATTTTGGTGGGCCGGTGTTAATGAACGGTGGATAAATCAAAGCTGGATGTTAAGCAGATGTGGGAATTATAAAGTGTAAAAGGGGCCTAAGAGAAAGAGAGAGAAAGAGTCACAATTTCACTTCTTGCTACTGTAGTTGTTGTTCAAGCCAACTCTTCCAACAGTGAAGTGACCACATTTCAGATAGATAAAACTAGTTTGGTAATGTTAGTTGGAGGCACCATGTTAGGGCTTCATCAAGCACTGGGAGGTTGTGTGTATGTTCACTATCCTCTCCCATTGATGCATTACTTCATTAAACTCTGTTCTCTAACTGGAGGAGGTGCAAGGTCGAGTTTATTTTAGCAAGCAATTTTCCTGCTCCCTCAAGCATAGGAGCTTTTCTTTCTCTCCCTCTTCGTCTGTCTCCTGTTCATCACAAATGAAGAAGTAAAGGTAATGCACAACAGAAAGCTCAGTCAACGTTTTGAATCACAAAAAGAAAAGAAAATGCTGACAGAAAAGGTCAGTTATACAAAAGGAATTAACTTGCTACAAGGATGTATGGTTCTGCTCAAATCTACAACATAATACCCCTTAAACTCTAAGTGTAGTCATGCAGATGTATGTCCTTCACCCTTGATCTGCTATTGTGCTTGCAAATGGTGAAGGATGAGATTTGGAGGATTTATGCTTGTTTTAGACCGTGACCACCTAGCTTGGTTTGGACAGCTTACATTCCCAGATTTGTGTGTGTGTTTGTGTGTGTGTGTTTGTGTGTGTGTGTGTGTGTGTGTGTGTGTGTGTGTGTGTGTGTGTGTGTGTGTGTGTGTGTGTGTGTGTGTGTGTGTGTGTGTGTGTGTGTGTGTGTGTGTGTGTGATTTGGTGTTGTAGAGGGATCCTCTAGAGGCATTTAAATGGGAAGTTGAAGGGTTAGTTCACCCAAAAATAAAAACTCTGTCATTAATTACTCACCCTCATGCCGTTCCTTTGTTCATCTTCGGAACACAAATGAAGGCCCATTTCAAGGCCCAGAGAGGTAGTACAGACATCGTTAAAATAGTCAATATGATTACAGTGGTTCAAGCTTAATGTTATGAAGCGGCGAGAATACTTTTTGTGCGAAAATTTTACACTTTTTGTGTAAAAATACTTCTTGTTTTCTCTTCCGTGTCCATCTCTGACACTGTTCTCGTGAACACCACGACACAAGCGTGTGATGCTGACGCAGGATCCGGCCAATACTGAGCCGGAGTTCTGACATATAACCCCGAAGTTTACTACGTGAACAGCGTCAGAGACTGACACGGAAGAGATTAAATTGTTGAATAAATCGTTATTTTGGGATTTTTTTGCACACAAAAAGTATTCTCGTCGCTTCACATCATTGGGTTGAACCACTGTAGTCACATGGACTATTTTAACAATGTCTTTACTACTTTTCTGGGGGATCAGAAATCTCTAGGATTTCATCAAAATATCTTAATTTGTGTTCTGACGTTCTTACGTGTTTGGAACGACATGAGGGTAATTAGCAATTTCATTTTTGGATGAACTAACCCTTTAAGCAATATTGCATATAAGTTTATATTTTTAGAACTCTTACTTTAATGTGCACCTTCTTACAGTTCCTAGATGTTTAAATACATGCTGAAAATTTACTACTGTAAGACCTAGGGATGTGTCGAATTAAAAATATCATATTATTTTCATGATATGGATCCAATAAATAAGAAATAAATGACCAATATTAAAATTGTATACTATTTTGTGTAAATAAATGTAAATCACATTTTAAATCCTGCAAGTGAATTTAAGCATCACAACTTTATAATGTACAGCATTAAAAATGGACATTCATTTTGAGATTTAATAAAGATTACATCTAACAGTGTTAAAGTATTATAAAATTTACTTTACATGATGGCAGAACTAATTTATATGTATTTTTTTTTTTAATAAAATAAAAATAAATATCTATTATTATTAATTCTCTAATGTCAACCATTTATACACTGTAAAACTTTTCGCTGTAAATTTACAGTAAAATACTGGCAGCTGGGTTGCCAGCCACATACTGTATTTTTACAGAACTAGTACTGTAAACAGCATTTACAGTATTGGTACTGTAAAATGTTGTACTGTAAATTTACAGTAAAATACTGGCAGCTGGGTTGCCAGCCACATACTGTATTTTTACAGCATTAGTACAGTAAACAGCATTTACAGTACTCCACTGTAATTACCAAATACATTATATACCACATAGGCTACTTTTACAATATTAAACTTGTCTAAAGCAATAAATTGTATTTTTTACAGGGAATACTGCTTTTATTATTACATAATTAAAATATTATACTTTTAAGGTTTCAAAAGTGTAGTCACACTAGGAAAAAGAAAACAACATTTTCTGGGGTTTAAAACATTTATTTTGGTTAAAAGCAAAGATCAGAAAATTGCCTTCTGTGAACATGTTGGCTGAATTATTTTTTTTAAACATAAAATGAAATTTTAACACTTACAACAAACAGGTAACAGTTAGCACTTGAAGGAATAGCTCACCCAAGAATTTTAATTAGCACATGATTTACTCACCCTCAAGTCATCCTAGGTCTATATGACATTCTTCTTTCAGACGAATACAATCGGAGTTATATTAAAAAAATGTCCTTGCTCTTCCCAGCTTTATAACGACAGTGAATTGCTGTTTCTGTTTTGAAGTCCATAAAAGTGCAAACAAAATCCCATTCAAAGTCTGCAAGTTTTCGCAGAAGTTAGGACACCTGTAGGCTTAGAGTGTTCTTTTTTTGCACAACTTGGCCAGTTTTCTTTGAAGTTACTTGTCCTTTCTTTGTTTTTGATCCACGTTCAGGATTGATGTCAAGAAAGCGTCTAAAAGGCGGAAAAGAAAGAAGAAAGAAACAATGAAATAATAACAATGGGATAATTGCAAGCCTTGTAATGTTTATTGCATACACAACTACATGATAATGTTAAACATGACATTTACCAGACTAAAATGCATGTTTGCACCCAAAAATGAAAATTCTGTCATTATTACTCACCCTCAAGACTTTCGTTCATCTTCGGAACACAAATGAAGATATTTTTGATGAAATCTGAGAGGTTTCTGTCCCTCCATTGACATCAATGTCATTGCAACTGTCAAAACCCAGAAAGGTGGTAAAAAAAAAAAAATCTGTAAATAGTACATATAACTACAGTGGTTCAACCTAAATATTATGAAGCGACGAGAACACTTTTTGTGCGCAAAAATAACCCCAAAATCTACGTTACTGTAATTTCCTATCATCACTATAAAGCTGCTTTGAAACAATCTAGATTGTTAAAAGCGCTATATAAATGAAGGTGACTTGACACTGTTTACACTACGTGAACAGCGTAGGAAAATGATGTGAAAGAGAAGAGATTGTTGAATAATGTTGTTATTTTGGTTTTTTTTTATGCACAAAAAGTATTCTCGTCGCTTCATAATATTAAGGTTGCACCATTGTAGTTGCATGGATTATTTAAACAATGTTTTTACTACCTTTCTGGGCCTTGAAAGTTGCAAAGACGTTGCCGTCTATGAGTGGTTCAGAAACCTCTCAGATTTCATCAAAAATATCTTAATTTGTGTTCTCAAGATGAACGAAGGTCTTACAGGTTTGGAACAACATGAGGGTGAGTAATTAATGACAGAATTTTCACTAATCATTTAACTGATAACAACTTGCACTGACATATCTTACAATATGTGACTGCCATCGTTTTGTCTCAAGACTTTTGTGTTCTGACTACTCATACCAGTAGTCAGCTTATAAATACTGTCAAGACAAGTCACAATTCAGTCTAATATTTATATGAATGACAAATATGCTAATGACTAACCTCTGAACAAACTCAAGGTGCTGCCTCTTCCTGGTACTGCAAGCTGAACTCATAGGAGGAGGAAAACAGCGCTGCAGGCCTGATGAAGTTAGGCTGTGATCCTTTCCACACACGTAATATCCAGCACTGGTTGCTTAGAGATTGACATGCAATAAAAAAAAAAAAAAAGAATTAATAAATAATATTGATAATTAAAATAACTATTGAGGGTTCCACTGTGGTTCAATAGTTATGAATTACATTTTCACCTAAAAATTGAAATTGATTTGGGATTTGGGTTAGAATGCTAAAACACACTGGCATATTATTTTGCTTGTGTTAAGCCTAAACTCACTTAATTTTGACTTATTCTTTCAGAAAACAAGACAATTTTTACTTGCCTATTAAATGCTTCTTCAAGTAAGAATTTTAGATATCTGGACTGGAAACAATAAAAAAAACACTAATTAAGAAAAACATATTTTGCAGTGGGGTGAGTAAATGATGGCTTTTCATTTTAGGTTTAAACTACCCCTTTAATGTTTACATACCAAGCAATATAAAGTGTGGACTCTCTGGCAAATGTAGATTGCTGGACATCAGCGTTGCAAATTCCTGAAACAATTTTTAAATAGAACAGCACAACCATGATCAACAGAACCAAAACATAAAACATATTACAGATTAATGAGATTTGTTGAAAAATCTCTACTTATCTGCTTGAAGGATAACACCGTCTAACTTCTCTTGAATTGTGGGAGTAGTTGTAGGACCATGGCATGGCAATCAGGAATACTACATTTGAAAACAGCATTAGGAACATGGATTTTCATGTGCTAGCAAAATTCTGACAACGATTCAAAAGCACGATCACAGAACTGACAGCATTTGATAGCATTTTTTTTTTTTTTACCACATAGATTATACATACACATACACTATAACTTTAATAGCCTACTACTTAAAATCACTTACATTAGCACTGGACCGTCATCAGATTACAAAGCCTGAAACGAAATATATATATATCAAAAGCACGTCATGCAAATAACATGGTAAATGTTGCCTATTATGTGAAATATCGAAGTTACTTGGTAAACAGGCGGAACAGAGTGAATTGTTTGCGCGGCCGCGGTAGTAAACCGCAAAATCAAACCAAATAAGTTACGTGGAAACAATGTAGAAATGCGAACACACACAAAAAAATATTGGCTTACCGTATCACTCAGTTGAACAATTTTCCATCTTCTCAAACTCTAAATCCCACTTATCGTCACAGGCGCAGGTTAGATTATTCAGATGACAAATTCTTCCATCCGTCTTCATGTAACATTAACGTCGTCCATTTTCTGCTGCGTCACAGGCAACTGTTTGAACCACGAACCGAAGCTCACAAAAGCTTAAAAATTGCTCACAGATTCGCAGACATTGTTTATCTTGATAACATGAATGATTATTCTGTTCAGTTGAATCCCGCTGGCAAATCAAGTTCGCCTGTAGTAGCTACTGTCTGCTCGCGTCACATTTGAACTGAATTGAGCGCGAAAGAAATCAATCCCACAATGCAATGCCTTTTACAGTATGATACTGTATTACGAATTTTTCGGAATAAAAACAGAAATGTGCTGTATATTTAAAGCTGTTCTGTAAAAGATACAGCCTAATACTGTATTATGGAAATACAGTACAATTCTGTAAGAAATTCGCTGTAAATTTACAGTAAAGTTTTACAGTGTACTGATATGGCACCAATAGATTCTACACACCTACTTTGGTCACATTTACCGTTGTTGTGTGAATTTTTGCAGGCAGCCATTTCAATAGGAATCCACACAAATGGGGAATTTCTATGACGGTGAAAGATTTACAAACAAAGATTTTGCAGTGGGTTTAAGTTAGTCATGGAGATTCACAATGTTGACCAACATACAATTCTGCTACTATGCACCTTAAGACTTTTTGACTTTTGTAATTTGTTAAATTCCTCCAGGCAAGTACAGAAACATTATCCTGCCTTAAGGTATGTATTGCATATAAGAATTTAATATACAAGACACTGTTTTCACTATATAGTACATACATACACTTTGGATGTGTTCAGCCATAGTGAACATAACAAAGGTGTGCAGGCTTGCAGGGTAAATAAAAATCCCTTTGTTCCTCACAGTACTTTCTCCTGTCTAGCCAACATCAATATCTCATCACAAATGGTAGCTGACTTTAAAAAGAGCATTACGTGAAAAGTATGAATAAAAAAAAATATTTGGAAGTAACTTACTCTTATCAAGTATTTTCTCTGCAACACCCAAGCATTTTTATTTTATTTTTTTTACCTCAGATGCCTGGAAGATGTCATACCTGTTCATATATCAATCACTCAGCAACAGGCTATCAACACCTAATGTCTGATTTTAGATGGACACATATATCCACCTGTCTGAAACACTGACAAGTAACCCAAACTTCATTCAAGCGAACAAAGTAAAGCAAGTTCTCCTTTATGAAAGAAGTGTTGTTTTGTTTTCCATGTCAGGCCTCCGTCACTCCCTCACATTGTCTTTCCTCACTCCCCCCCCTTATTTTCTCTCTCTCACTCTCTCGCTCCTCTCTTACCTCATCCCTCACTCTCAGTGAAGATTCACAGGCTTAAATTATTAATTCTCTTCCCTGCCATAGATTTGTTCAGCCTGACACTTTTATTAAATTACATGTGCTATCAGTCATACTTTGGAGGGATGTTCTTTTAATTTAAGAGGTTCAGGAGATGCTTCTAAACTCACTTTGCTGGGATGTTGTCTTTAGGATGGTGCTCTTTTCTGTTTCTCACATTCCCATTCCTCTCTGAGAACATTGTCAATGTCTTTCCACTGGCTTTATTCAGTTCCTACCTGATGTTTTAAGATTCAAAACTCTTACCCGCCATTTGTAACTGTCTAAAGGATACAACTCTCTCTCAATTTCTCCCAAGAACAGGGAGAACTAGGCTGTCTGTAGACCATATTAAATTGTTTCCTCCATGACCCTTAGTGACCAAGGATTTATTTTGCTTTCAAAAACACTAGTGTCACACTTGTTTTATCAGGGAATAGAGCTCTGAATCCAGTGTGTTATATCTGACAGTTTGTGTTTTTTGCCCTACTGTGAGGTTTAATCTACTCCATTCTGCCTAAGGCACTACACCAATGATTACTTTCTCACGATAGTCCTCTATCTAACGCTACTGCTGGACGATCTACACTGTGAATAGTGTATTACTGTATATATTGAGTGTGTTCACATATGCAAGAAAAAGCTAATAAATATCAAAAGGCTGATTATTATGAAAACCTGATTACATAAGAAATTTCGGTTTCACTTTATTTTGATGGTCCCTTTAACACATTCTGTTGACTATAAGTAAGATTGCACCTACATGTCTACTATCTCTCATTAGAGTGTTTTTAGAGTGTCAGTAGACTGGGTAGGGCTAGGGTTAGAATAAGCTGGCATGTAGTTGCAAAGTTACCAATAGTTAGTAGAATGTCTGTTGGAGGACCATCACTATAAAGAGTTAGCAGATATTAAACAGACAGTCTGCTAATACTCTAATGAGAGTTAGTTGACATGCAAAGTTACTGATAGTCAACAGAATGTTAAAAAGGGACCATCAAAATAAAGTGTTAACACAATTTCTGATTGTATGTATTGTATATAAAAGCTATTCACATGAGCATGTTTCAACTAAATGATTTATGCTTTCATTAATTTGATATGTTTCTCCACATAGGAAGAACAGACATGCCTACTAGTTACTGACCTGATGCAGACACATAGCGGAAGTGGACTGATAACGTCTTGTTCTGGAGAGAGGTTTACGTGAGGTCACGTGAAAATAATCGGGTCAATTTGAAATCTGCCCCAATGGCTCTCAATTAGAGAACACTGCAGTTCCATTTTTCACCACAGATTTACATTGGAAATTAGTGAGGCGCTGTTGAGCAAGGGAGGCTCAGAGACCGGCTGCCCCACTTAGTATCATGATACATGCCTGTCGAATCCATGCGCTACATTTTAATATATCCTGCTCACTTTATGACTTAAAATAGTCTAGAAATTCCCCCAAAAAATATTTATTGCAAAATGCTGAACACATATAGAGGTCTATGTTTGGTTGAATATTTTGGTAGGCCTCTGCCACACCTACCCATACAGACGAGCCTCAGCTGATCAAGTGATAAGAATAATCAGTGTAAAATTGTGCATGTAAACACTCAGTAATGGTTAAATTGTTTTATTAACACTTTAGAACATAGTTCATCAGTTAACATTAGTTAATGTATTTGGTATGAATAAATAACATTGAACAGCACTTTTACAGCATTCATTAATCTTGGTTAAAGGTAATTTATTGAATAGTAATATATTTATAACATTTCAAGTTGTATAACATCTAATATATTATGAAAAAACTTGAATTAACAGTGAACAATAGAATATTTTAGAAATATTTTGTTATTGTTGTTCCTTGTTTGTTCATGATATTTTACATTAACTAACAATTTAATCTTACTGTAAAGTGCTACTGTCTTCTTTGAAAACCATTTTAAATCATTTGAGTTGCTGTGCAAAAACAAGCAGCCACAATGTTACATGCAATAGAAATTGCAAAAACCATACACAGTTATTTTTTACATTGTGTATATAGGACATGAAAGATATAAATAAATGTTTACAGAGTTTTAGAAGGCAACAGAAATGGTGGCCACAGTTTCCCATTAGTCACCCAAGGTTAGGCTGTTTTTGAAGCACTGCAGTGAAACTCGTTTAAAATGGCCTCTCCCTTCCTATTTTGTGAAGCTGAGAGAAAAGACCTACTTATGGGGTTGAAAAAGTCCCTCTCGTTCTCCCGTTCTCTCATTTACTCAGTAATATGATGCTCAGTGAACCGTCGTGAGCTAGATTGACACCGCTTTTTTTTACAGGCTCCCATTAGTGCCATTCAGACTTGTCTCAGCATATTATAATAAACCAATCATGTATACTGTGCAAATGGTTCCCTTAGTATCCGTTAAGTGAGGAAGACATTGCCTCCAACTTGAGTCATGGTGGTGGGACGCAGAGTGATCTTTAGGATGACAGCCCTCATATGGGCTATTGTCTTATAGTGGCCAGTAATTAGTAGCACTGGGAAAGAACCCTGTCTGAGGCTGATATGGGCAAGTGATGGCTGATAATTGTCTGGACACACACAGAGACAAAATCAGCTACCTCTTGGTATTCAGAGGGAGGTACTATCTGATTGGAGACAAATACTGAAAGCACAGAGGATTAGAGCTATCTCAACGCTACTGATAGGAAATCAATGTGTGTGTGTGTGTGTGTGTGTGTGTGTGTGTGTTGCTCAGGTTTGGAAATAAAGGAAACTTCATTTTGTTTCCATCTTTTCTGGATGAAAGTCACAAGTGCAAATTCACTAAAAAGTTGCTCCTCTTTGGTGAATAGTATTTCAGCACTGAAATCAGCATCTTATTTACCGCCCGCAGTCCAGTTTAACCAAACACTATCTGAAAGAGTGTTGCACCGTGAGGATTTAAATTAAGTATTCAGTTAAATTAAAACTAAATAAATATATAAAGGTGTGTTTACACCGCAAACACACCTCCTTTCTATGTAAATTAGGCTCATTTTAAACTGGTTCACAAAATTGTATGCTGTTTGCCGGCTGGAATTAATGGTGCGCTATTACCACCTGCAGAAAAGGCCACTGAAAACAGAAAATTAAATGGAGATTTGTGATGAAGGAGTTAGAGTATATTTTCTGTTGATCATGGCATGGAGAGATTTGAGGTAAGAGGGTGCTGAGAGCAAGCAAGACCAACATAAATGTGATATGATTTTTATTTTGTTGAAGTCTAAATGTGCAGTCATATTGCTGTCTGAATTCCCTGTACAGACTTCAGAGAGAATTGCAATAGTCCAGTAGGGTTTTTCCAGATTTTGTTAAATGGATAGTTCAACTGAAAATTAATGTTTTAATATTGTTGGGCTACTAGAGTTAATGCACTAACTGGTATGCAATGTATTGTGTTAAACTTCATGGCACAGTCTGTTATTGTTCTCTTTGGCATTGTCATGTTTAATGGAGGCAGGTTTAAAGGTTTATTTTTTTTTTTTTTCTAATATAGCATGTATCAAAAATAATTTGTATTTTTTCATTAACTATGATCACACTTCTACTTCTCAAACATGGTTGGAAATTATAGGTCTTGTGGGGGAAAAAATACCACCAAAATGAATAAAAATACCCAGATTCAAGATACTGTAAGCTAGCAAAAAAAAAAAAGAAAGAAAGAGAAAAAGCTCCAGCACAATTAAACTATACTGATTACGTCCGTTGTAATTAAAATGCAATATGACGTGCAATAATAGACTATAATGAGTTTCGTCATGGTATTGCAGCTTTACCATGTAATGAGTTCCTGTTTATTTATTTTATTTTACAATTTATATTAGGATATTTAAAATTACATCAATCTCATGACAATTTGAAATTGTTTTGTAAATACATTTATTACACCTTTGAGCAGCATTAAACAGTCTGGGTAAATAAACATAAATGCCACGTCAGATGCAGTTCCACCTTTGCAGTGTAAAGATGGATTTTGTTGATGTTGATCAAATTGTATTGTTAACTCATTGTATTCTGATTGATTGACATTTAATGAGGTGATTAATTATGTACTTACAAAGATAAAAAAGGTCCCTGACAATAATTTCCAGGTGACAAATATTGCCCCTTGATAGAAATGTTGTTTTTTGACCTTGCTCTCGACTGACTCAGATAAAAGTTACACAGTTTACTGCATATTTGAGACACATAGTGTTGCCAAACAACTTGACCTTGTGTTTACAAGGACTCGACCCCTCCTCTACTTGCCACCCCGTCTTATTACATCTTATTCTTACCCTCTTTCCCACTAGCCATAGTACTTCAGAAATGCATCTCACTGCTACATACTACCTCACCATAAAACATCTCTTGATGACCCTCTAGTCTCTTGATAGCTCTACCCCCCCATGATCTTGACTCCATCACTATTGCTCAATTCTTCTTAATCATGTCTTGCCATTGAAGACTTTAAAACCACTGCACCATCGGCAGCTCATTCGATACTTGCTTCTACCTGATCCATCTCCTGTACTGATCAGAATGGACTGCAGCTTTTTACTGCCCATCGTGCAACCTGCTGGCCACTCAATCCTATTTCCCATCCACTCCAAAAGGATATCTCTCCTGACAATCTCCAATAAACACCTTAGTTTTCTTCATTTGCAATAAGTCTCATGCTAGTGCTGTCCCATCCACAGTCCATTTCTTAGATGCCTTTAAAAGTGATTTACACAATATGGGCACCTTCTTGTCACTTCGGTAAGGAAGCATCCAGGTTGAGTGTTACTTCCCTCTCTCCACAGTAACGGTACCGGGTTTTCCAGAACTACAGCATAACTTATTTGCTTGCATGCTGAATAATCACGATATGCCAAAAGCACACCTTTATTTTTATTTAATTTTTTGTATTTTTTTAAATGTGTTAGATATTATTTACACTACTTTACACAAGTTTGGTGTTCAGATTATTACTATAAATACATTTATATTGTTATTCAGCAAAGACATTAAATTGATCAAGACATTGTTAAAATAATACTAATACTAATACTAATACTAATACTAATACTACTAATAATAATAATAATTAGATAATAATATTTTTGACCGAATAAATGTAGCCTTGATGAACATATGATGCCTATTTCAAAAACATTTACAAACTTTTATTATTATTATTATTATTATTTAATTTAGTAACTCAAAACTAACCATCCAGTAATGCTTTCCATTACTAACAGACTCATTCTTAGTTCTATATGCCATGTTCAACAACTTTCAAATGTATGTAAAAAAAAAAAGAAAAACCTAACAAACATAAATTTACTTGCATATCTTTCCTTAACTTTTGTGTTGTAAATACCATTGAACTCCCTAGAGCAGTTTACCATAAACACGCAGTCATGTCTTTTACAATGAATGAAAAATGGATACACGTGCTGAGTGAAATGAAACTACTTGCTATTCATAAGTTTATTTCAGTCATTTCATCAAACTCACTCAAACAGCAGGAGGCAATGCAGGGAAAAAAATGCCTTTGAGGCATTATAACTCTGTTAACAAGGGTTAACCCAATCGCAATAGAGTCAATGAGGGACCATTCATTTTGTCATCTATCAATTCCCCATCATGCTTAAGAATATATATGACAGTGGGGTGGAGGTGTGTGTGGGCAATATTATGCTGAATAGGGGAAGGGTTATATATGGGGCATATATATAGAGCTCAGTCATACTAAAAATAAAAAAGTCTCTTGAGACCTATGTGCATGCATTCCCCAGTTAAATAAGCTGATATAAATGGTCCAATGCTACATAAAAAAAAGAAGACAAAAAAGAAAAAAAAAATCACTGGTTATAGTGGAGTGTACTTTGGGAAATCACAGAGTAAGAGTAGAGGGAGTGTTGCTTTTCATTACCTGTGAAGCCTGGAAAATCCAATTCCAGCATTCTAAATCTCAACTGAGCCCTGCAGCAAAGCATGATGGGAAATCTAAGATACAGGTAGAATGCTGACATGTGCACACACACACACACACACACACACACACACACACACACACACACACACACACACACACACACACACACACACACACACACACACACACACACACACACACACACACATACACACACACACACTCACAAAGCTGTATGATAATGCCTCCAGGTTCTCATTATATAAGACTAGGAAAGAATCACCCCTCTCATTACAAGCCTACAGGCCTCACAGGCAAAAGAGCAATGTTTCTGAAAGTGGCCAATGCTTGCCTTGAGAGAACAAAACAAATCAAAACAAACACAAGACTTGTATTTCATGCTAGAATGCAGATGGCACAGCTTCTCTAAACTTCAACTGGGCATTGTTTCTTTTCTTTGTTGTTTTGTTTGCCTCTACCCAAGTCTGTTGTGTTAAGCACCATCCCTCCATTTCACTTGGTAGCGAGCTTGCATTCATTACAAGGCTGTGAATGCCTAACCAGCCATCTGAAAAGAACGAGGGGTGGGGGCGTGGAGTAAAATGGAGTCAACTAGGGGCATCATTGGAGGCACTATTATACATTGGTTGAGGTGTGAATGCTCCCCGGCCATCTTATCCAGGTTAAGCAGGCACGCTATTCCTGGCCAGAAGAGATGTGCTTGGAAGGCCCTAGTGGGGCTTTACTGTAGAGTGGTGGAAAGAAGAAGATGAAAAAAAAAAGAAAAGCAGGCAGACGACTGTACCGCAACAAGCCACCAGCAATCCTGAGAGGAAAGTCTGAAAAGCCATTATTATAGCCAGAGTCACAGAAATACAACTGGGAGTCATAAAGAAAGAAAGAGAGAAAGATGCATGAGCAAGTTGGAAAGAAACCGAGATAAATAAAGTACCATTTTGTGGCCCATATGTGTGCTTTATTGTTTAGAAAACTAACAAGATTTGTTAATTCAGTACTACTGTAATTGTGATAGTAAATTAATGTATAAAATTGCCTGAATAACTTGACTGAAAACTGTAGAAATATGCATAATTTTCTAACAGAGTGGAGCACAATTCAGAATTGAACAAATGTCTTACTTTCAGTTCATGAATGTGAATTTGAATTTATTTAAAAAACTACATTAGCCACAATTATGAAAAAAAAAAAAAAAAAAAAAAACATTTCCACCAACCAATTAGAATATAATAAATGTAAGTAAATATAAATGTTTGTATATATATCAGCATCTTTAAATCAATAGTTTTATATTCATCAGTCATTTTTTATTTGATTGACATTTACAGTGCTTTATGTGATTGTAGTATATTTTTGCTTTAATTTTAGTTAGTTTAGTTAGTTTTAGTTAACTTTAGTTTATGGTCCAATTCTCACTATAGTTGCTTATTAGCATGCATATTACTAGGATATTGGCTGTTTATTAGTACGTACATGTTAATGTATTATTCTGCATGAACATATCCTACATCCCTTAATCCATACACACTTTCTAAAACCTAAACTTAACTACCTTACTAACTATTAATAAGCAGTATTTAGGAGTTTGAGGCAATAGTCATAGCTAATACAGGTGCTGGTCATATAATTAGAATATCATCAAAAAGTTGATTTATTTCAGTAATTTCGTTAAAAAAGTGAAACTTGTACAGTATATAGACTCATTACATGCAAAGTGAGATATCTCAAGCCTTTATTTGTTATAATTTTGATGATTATGGCTTACAGCTTGTGAAAACCACAAAATGAAAATCTCAGAAAATTAGAATATTACATGAAATCACACAGTAATTACACAGTAATCCCATGGTCATTGAACCAGGTTTTGGTTATTTTGGCAGTGTGGGCCGGTGCAAATCCTTCTGGAAAATGAAGGAAGCATCTCCATAAAGCTTGTCTGCTGAAGGAATCATGAAGTGCTCTGGAAATGTCCTGGTAGACGGCTGCGTTGAGTGGACAGCACAGTGGACCAACACCAGCCGATGACATGGCTCCCCAAACCAACACAGACTGTGGAAACTTCACACTGGACTTCAAGCATCTTGGATTGTGTGCCTCTCCATTCTTCCTCCAGACTCTGGGACCTTGGTTTCCAAATGAGATGCAAAATTTGCTCTCATCAGAAAAAGGACTTTGGTCCACTGTGCTTTATTAAATCCAGAGTCAACGAAGCCGTCTACCAGGACATTTTCAGAGCACTTCATGCTTCCTTCATTTTCCAGCAGGATTTGTACCGGCCCACACTGCCAAAAGAACCAAAACCTGGTTCAATGACCATGGAATTACTGTGTAATTACTGTGTGATTTCATGTAATATTCTAATTTTCTGAGATTTTCATTTTGTGGTTTTCACAAGCTGTAAGCCATAATCATCAAAATTATAACAAATAAAGGCTTGAGATATCTCACTTTGCATGTAATGAGTCTATATAATATACAAGTTTCACTTTTTTAACGGAATTACTGAAATAAATCAACTTTTTCATGATATTCTAATTTTATGTCCAGCACCTGTAGTTAGATAATTGTGAGAATTTGACTAATCTAAAGTGTGACCAAAATTGCAATCCTGCATCATGTTTGCGACCTCAAGATTTGAGTTTAAAAGACATTCTCAGTTGAATTCTCAATGCTGCACAAACATAGGTAAAAAGTAGTTTAACTGTACCCAGATGACATATTGCATCTGCTGGAATTCTGAAGTGTTTTACCAGTGGACACTTTATCACATAAGGCCACAGAAGCTGAGGAACTGATTTGTTGATTTGTTGTTGTATGCCATAGGTC
Organism: Vimba vimba; assembly: GCA_022828995.1. Taxonomy (NCBI): domain Eukaryota; kingdom Metazoa; phylum Chordata; class Actinopteri; order Cypriniformes; family Leuciscidae; genus Vimba; species Vimba vimba. The sequence goes on from CM040818.1 coordinate 24,123,419, forward strand.
GAAGAATGCATGATGTCAAAGAACAATGACAACAGGGAAGATGTAGTATGTCCAAGAATGATTTATACTACACGCCTTCAGAACTTCATTTTGAAAGGTAAAATGCCATACATACAATGAAAATACAGGAGCTGAAGAAGCAGGAGAGGGAGTGAACAAAAAATTTGGTTGGCTACAGCTCTCGATATCCTTAGAAATAAAAATGATCTGGAATTCCCATTTCACCAATATATAAACGGTAACACTTTACAATAAGGTTCATTAGTTAATGTATTAACTAACATGAACTAAGCATGAGCAACACATTTGTTACTCTTTGTTAATGAAAACACAGCTGTTCATTGTTTGTTCATGTTAGTTCACAGTGCATTAATTAATGTTAACAAATACAACCTTTGATTTTAATAATGTATTAGTAAATGTTGAAATTAATATTAACTAAGATTTATAAATGATGTAGAAGTATTGTTCATTCTTAGTTGTTCAAAGGTAGTTAACTAATGAACCTTATTGTAAAGTGTTACCATATAAACAACTGCAACAAACCAAATATCGGACAGTCAGTTGATGTTTTGTGGGGCAGTGGTTGAAAAACGCATCAACCCAATATCAGGCTAAATCAGGCTCCTAATGAGCACTCAGAAACTGCTCTAATCAGCAGTAATGATTAGACTGTAAAAATGGTGTTAGATGACAATAAACCTGTTCTTTAGAAGACAGAGGGTCATCCACAATCTAATCAGCGTGGATCATTATTCGAGCAACAGTTGAAACTGGCAGCAGACTGCAGCTTTTCTGTTTACTGAACTTGAATGACCTTACCTGGACCACACGAAGAAGAAAGCTCATCAGTGCCTCCACTTTCTACAGAAAATGTGCCAGTGGTCTCACTGAATATGGAGCCTTCCTCGGGCCACTAAGATGAAATGTGATCATTTGAGGGTACAGTTTATTCTTATGCGAGTACTGATAGCAAGCTTTTAAATTCACGGCCTTGGATTGTATAAATAAGGGAACACTATGTACAGTAAAGTGGAGGTATAAGATTACAAAAGTTCATGCTTCTGAAAAAATGCTCATTGCTGGCCCGAGGGCAGCTCCATAGACAAGCACAAAATGGTATTATGTTTATGAATTCTGTCAGTTGTGTTGTATATTATAGGCAAACAAAAATGATTCTGTTTAGTAAAATGACCTGTTTTAACTGCAGTGAAGCAGGCATACCTATGCCAGCATAGGAAATTCGACTTTACATTATCTCATTTAGGCAATCACAACTTCATTATAAATAAAATTCTTATCGCTGGGCACTTCATCACGGAGTCACGTCCCCTGTGCCCAATAGCTCTTCAGCTCATTTGCTTAAGTGAATCTAAGATGAATCAAAATTATATGAAAATTACAACTGAACCCTGCAAAATGCAATTAAGAATGATGGTAATACAAGGAGGGTGACAAGTGGGAAATTCATTTGACAGTATTATAAAATTAAATGACCTAAACATCACTCTTTTAAAACAGACTGTTTCTCACGTAATACGTGTTTAATCACAATAGTTTTATGGTGAAATTAGGAATTCTACTTTGACATTGTCAAAGTGATACCTGTTAAAGGGAGGCACATCTCTAATCAAAATCAACTGGTATAACTAAATATGGAGCTTAAAAGTGTCCCTAGCAATGTTTAAGGGGAGTTTTTGTTTTTACTTTATTTTGATGGTCCCATTAATACATTCTGTTGACTATGAGTAACGTTGCACCTACATGTCTATTAACTTTCATTAGAGTGTTAGCAGAGTATTAGTAGACTGGATAGGGTTAGGGTCAGAATAAGTTGACGTACTTGCAAAGTTACTTTGTCTGTTGTTGTCTGTTGGAGGACCATTAAGGACCATTTAGCAGAGATTAAGTAGACAGTCTATTAATACTCTGAGAGTTAGTTGACATGTAGTTGCAAAGTTACTTACAGTCAACAGAATGTTTAAAAAAAAGCATCACAATAAAGTGTTACCTTAAGTAAGTAAGTAACAACTAGTTGTTAATGACTTACGACGAGAGTTGTATCACTCTTCTGTATGTGTGATGCGGGAAAGTGGTATGAGCCTTGATTCATTCGTGTTGCCAGATTTTTCAAGCAAATCGGCGAACAAGAGCAAGCCCTTAAAAAACTCCATAAACTCGGTCGTGGTATGAGTCAAGCTTAAACACCCCCCAAAACACTTATAATAAGTGGACATGTAACATTGTAAGAGTGGGTTCTGTGAAGTAGCCTTTAAGAATAAATAAAACACAACGCCTCCGTCAACCGTGATTAAAGGGATAGTTCACCCAAAAATGAAAGAAACATGTCCTCATTTACTCACCCTCATGTCGTTCGTTATATAATGGACATATTTATTTTTTTCTTTTATTTGCATATAAACATTGATCATTTGTCACTGTAATATTTCTTTGGTCAGAATAGCAGATAGCAAACAGGTGAGACGCCAGAACGTTGCTATGGTTACCACAGTGTCAATCATCGCAGTTTCTGGAGTGAGTCGTGTTCCGCACACACACGAAACGATAATGTAGGTGTTACGTTCAGGTGTGTGTTGGTTGAGGCACAGATGAAGCAAGATCCAGTTGCAGCACACTTTATTAATTAGATTCTAAACTTGAACAAACAAGGACTCAGGACTCAGGACAACCGAACAACAGCGTAACTGTAGACACAAAACAGTCAAACAAGAACTCACAAAGACAGGGCTGAAACACAGGGCTTAAATACAGGGGTAAACGAGCTAGACAGGATAACAAGGGGGCGTGGTTAATGGGAAACACCTGGGATGACTAATAGACAGACAGGGAACCACTAAACATGACAGGACACAAAACCACATCGTGACAGTAGGGGACTCCCTCCCGCATTTAAATGTAGTTGTCACTCCTGAAACTTTACAGTGTGTAAATGGTCATTGTGAATAAAAATATATATAACTAAAAAATACTATTATTAATATAGTAAAACTTTTTGCCTCAATAAACTCCTAGTTACTGCTTATTAATAGTTGGTAAGGTAGTTTATAAGCAACTAGTTGATAGTGAGAATTGGACCCTCAAAAAAATAAAAAAAAATAAATAAATACTTTATTAAAAAGTATCTTGTTTTGAAGTGGTTTACTGTATTTTAATAAGCAACACATGTTTAAAACCATATGCAGTACATTAACGTTCGATTTAACATTAACGCTCATTCAAACTGTCTGTAAACAAACTCAGACTTTTTTTTTGTCAAATTCGATTTAAATCTCCAAAATATGTACGTTACTAGCTAGTTATACACTGATTTTGAAACACTTAACTGCTTTATAATATGTAACGTTAGCAGACAGACACCGAATGCAGCAGCTATGTAGCTATTGCTTTCCTACTGATACAGTAAGTTGACGTGCTACAATTTCTTTTACAATGTTACTTTTTTCTGTAAAAGGTGTAGTGGTAAATGTGCAAAGATGCCCACAGAACGCAAGACCATGCTGGCACTGCTGCTATGAACTGCAGAGACTGCAGCATCTTTGAGGAGTAGCTTCTTTGAAAAGCCGGCATTGAACTGTGCCTGATTGATGAAGCAGCCACGTGCGAACTGTGCAGAACAGACGGTTAAGGTCGAACTAAATTGCTGTGGTATTTCTGAATGAATAAACATTAGCCACTGTTCTCTATTATTAATGTTGTTCGGAAGCCTGTGCAATGATGTTGTTTCGTGACAGTGGGCAGTGCTTGGGATGGTGACTGAAGGCGGTAACTGAGTAGTTCTGACATCACATTTATACGGAAGTCACAACAGCTCGTGAAACGTATATGGTATATGGTTTCATAGCCCCTAGACCTTTGTCATCACGAAAAAAGCCAGGAAATTTCAGTTTTGACAATATGGGACCTTTAAGTAACAGAAAGTCTTATTAAGATACAGAATGGTGATAACAGAGAAAAGCACATTACCTTTAAAGAGTGTATACACAGCTCATCAAACACAGTTAAAAGCAATTTAAAGGAATCACAATACTCCCTGGAAAATCAGGCCGACTTCGATTAAAGGGTCTAATTACAAATTAAGTATTCATCACAAATGAGAAAAAGCAAATGAGCGTGTGTGTGTGTGGGTGGCTGAGGGAGGTAAAGACAGGGAGGAACATGGAGCGTACTGGTACTCTGTTGACGTCATGATGTCTCCTGGGGCAACCAGATGTTCACTGAACTCTCCCTTGTGAGGCAGGCGTTGAGAATGAATGGTTTCTGACGACGAGTTCGGTACACATTCCCAGAGGAGAAAAGAATGAAGAGAGATGAAGAGTTTAAGGAGAGTAAAGTTTTTGACAAACTTTTCAAGAGATCGAGAAGGGAAAAGTTGAATGTTGTTTCTTTCACCACTCGGTAACAAGGTTAATATTCAACAGCTGTTTGAGTTACAGTCACACAAAACCTGCTATTGAAAAAAAAAGGCTATTTAGGATAATGTTTCCTAGTCATTGTTGTGTTAAAACACAGACAGATGTGTACTAGGAGAGGATATGCGAATAATTAGAAAGCAAGAGAAGAATTTGTAATTTTGGCTTTGTGTCAAGCACACTGACATCTGGTACATTTGCATGGCAGTCAAAGATCCTCGGATTATGTACTTACAAGAAGACTGCAGTGTCTCATTTAACAACATAATCATCTTATGAAGAATGCAATGTATTATCCTTGCCACTTTATAAGGCTTTGAAATCGCTTGTCTCTATTGCAGTCACTGACTTTGATTTTTTCCCTTTTGCCTATATCCACCCTTCACTCCCCTTGTCCTTTTTGTCTTTTATTTTATCCATATAATTCATATAATGAACTGAAAATAGCTACATCTATGCCTAAATGAAGATCTGGGACATGTGTTCAGGGGCATAGCCAGAAACATTTTTCAGGGGTGTCCAGATGAGACCCAGCAATTTCTTTGGGGTGGCTAAATAAAAATAAAAATCCTGCATCTTTAATTATGCATCTAACTGTGACCACATAACTTGCATGGAATAGGCTACCTTAAAAGGAATGTGGAATGAAACGCACATGAAATTAATTTCATGTAACTGCACTTCAACAAACTTTGTAATTTTATGATTTTTTGCATTGCATAAATTCTCTTCCATGGACAAGGTGTCTCTGACACAAATGTGATCCATTCATACCGTAAGTGAAACCGGTAGAGCTCCTTGAGAAGCTTACACGGTCAGTCAGTCAGTCCGTCCGTCCATTCATATAATATGAACATCTAACAATCATTTATACAGATTTTATTATCTATAACAGAGGAACTTTGTAAACATTCCATTACATATCTAGATGAATCAAGGATATTTCTGATGAATTAGATTTATTAACAAGTTATTTCAATATAAATCTGCAAGATACTAATAACTAGTATGAAAGATGTGTTTTGATTAATAGGCTCTGAAATGAAAAGCCACCACGTGAACTTATGGACTCATTGAACATTTCCTTTCATTTCTCTCTTGCTCTAAAGAACAACAGTAGCTGAGTCACCTTAAAAAAAGTCTTAGATGAGGCAACAGAACTGTATAAAATTGCTGATGCTGGCGAGTCCCACTTCACCCAGCGGTGAGAAAAGCGGATGTCCATTAGCTGTAGCAGTTGTCCTCAGTGGTGTGCAGTCACACTGGCACAGGGGCCTGTTGGACAGGAATTGATGGACAGATGGAGGGATTTTTTCACCTATTTCTTCTATTAGCCTTTCACTTCTTTCAAAGTGGGACAACCATTCACTGTCAGCAGAAAAACACCATCCGTTATAATTTCTTTAGCAAAAAATAAAACGAAAATATTCCAAGCTCTCTTAAACATAAAACAGTTTACATATTCAAGTTGTGTTAACATAATTATTTACAGTGTGTATAGACAACTGCAGAGGTTACAAAGTCTATATTTCTTGCAACACCACTGTTCATGCCTGTGGCTGGTGAATAAAGACAAACATGAGGGAACAGAGCTGTTAAGCTGTTTTGAAACGTCTCGACTGTTTCTCAGCAGTGTGGGCGGTCAGGGGATGCCAGGCGGCCCAGTTTGTTCTTTGTCCAAATCTGTAAGAGATGACAAACAGAGTAACACATTAAAGTTTGTATCGCTGTGTTATTCACCAAACTGGGACATCGTTGTGGATCTCTGCTTTTGCTGGTGAGTCTGGACCTGAAACAGCTGTGCTCCAATTTTTGGAGCTCTACCTGTGAGCTACATGCTGCTTCACAATGCCACTCTAAAGTGATTAAAAAGTATTGGACAAAAATTAATTTTCCTGAAGTTAAAAAAATAATAATAATCTAAAACTACACCATTAAGGTTAAGAAACGACATGCTTTTAGGATTCAAGGTCTTTAAATTGTATTTCATCTGGGGTTACCAGATTTTTGTTTCTCTGTATTCATATAAGTGTGACCCGGTCTGCTTTACATTTAAAAGGAGCGATAATTTTATGATGAGCATAATGATTTTTTTACAGACAAAATATGTTTTTAAAGTCAATGTGAATCTCCGTTTTAAATCTCTTTGATTTGATTGGTTAAAAGTGGGCTTTACATACCAGAATGGAGACTGAATGTGAGTTCACAGATTTACATTAATTAACATTAGCAAATAGCATGTGCAGTTTGAGCCATGTCAGCATATAGCGCGTTATATAATACAGATTGTTTCAAAGCAGCTTTAGAGTGATATTAATTCACCCAAAATAAATATTTCTGTCATTAATTACTCACAATCATGTCGTTCCAAACCCGTAAGACCTTAATTCACCTTCAGAACACAAATTAAGATATTTTGTACACACTTTAGATTAGAGTCCAATTCTCACTATTAAGACTTTTGCCTCAATAAACTCCTGATTACTGCTTATTAATAGTAAGTAAGGTAGTTTAGGTATTAGGTAGGAATTGGGTAGAATTAGGAATGTAGAATAAGATCATGCAGAATAAGCATTAATATGTGCTTTATAAGTACTAATAAATGACCAGTGTCAGTAATATGCATGCTAATAAGCAACTAGTTAATAGTGAGAACTGGAACTTTAACTAAAGTGTTACCTATATTAGTGTATGAAATCTGAGAGGTTTCTGAACCATCCTTTTGCCAGCCAGAGTTTCTGAACCAGCCAGAGGTTTGGAACGACATGAGGGTGAGTAATTAATGACATCATTTTCATTTTTTGGTGAACTAACCCTTTAAAGATTAAAGCTTACCTATTTTTGTTTTCTTTTGGACTGTTTTTGAAACTGATAATCTTATTGTCTCTGTGTAAACTACAAAAATCCAAATTTGTGAAAACGGCGACGTCGTGTGCATGCGTATTACATGTTCAGTCTACAGGCAAATAGTTTTTCTTAACAAAGTGACCTCGCAAACTACTGGCCTGGACTGGCATGCATAGGAAGGAAAAACTTTTCTGTTTTTAGTACATTGTTGTCATGTAAACATACCCTTAGTCACATTGGTGTTGACTTGTATTGTTCCCAGGTGCAAGAATTCAATGAGTAAAGTGAGTAACTTTCGGTTTTCTAGTGAAGGATACCACAATTTGTAGACAGTGGCTGAAAATCATAGATTTTTACATTTTAAATCTTTACAGATGTATTACTGAATTTCGTTAATTTGTCCAGTGCTAGGTATTAACTATTTGCACACAGAAATGGTGAATAAGCCAGATCAAGATAAATGGTGGCCATTCACGAGTCATTCACGAGTGCTGGAGTTGGTTTCACATGGTTAGCTGTATGGCATATGGTGGCTGACTACAGACAGTTTGTAGAACAGGTGGCAGCTTGGCTCGACATATGAGAGAGTGAGAAATCCTTCCTGTGAAGGCACGGATGGGGGGGATTCCTTTATTTTGGCAAGATTTTTAGAATAACAACTGTCTACCTCTGCACAGGAGGATGAAATTTGATGGAAATCAAAGGAACGTCTGACAAAAGGCAATCAGAAAACTCTGGACATAACAATAAAAAATATAACATTTATATTACATTATATTTTTTCAGAACATTAACCTATACATTAACAAATGCTTTAAGTTGTTATATTATACATAATATATACACTTATATTATTCAATTAAATTGCAATTGAGTTAATACGTATATATACATATATACATTCTGTATAAATATTATATATAAAATATAGGCTAGACAATAACAATAAATAGTACAGTAGTTGTTTAAATTTTAAAGATCAATAATCAGTGTTTTATTTCCACTTCTCTGCTCATGCGATTCTGATGATTTTCTACTTTTTCTGTGGTGTTTCTACTGTGATTCTTGATAAACATTTTTCTAAATGCGGAACTATATTGCTGCACTTTTTGCATGCCTCAACACAAGAGAACGAACTCTTTTCACACAATAAAATTTTCCACACTTTAGAGAGAAGCTCAAGATTTAGGGAAACGGAGCCAGGCAGAATATGTGAGGTTTGCTGGTATGTTTATAATGAGTTTTTAGACATTGCAGCTTTCACAAATAATTAATGATATATCAGTAGGAAGATATGGGGGTGATGCATGACAGATAATTTCTTATTTTTCTGCTTTTTTTTAGCTAATCAAAGATTCTAGCAACGAGTGGCATTCTCTCTCCAAAACAGTGAGTCTTCATCCACTTATAACACAGTGGAGTTAATTAGAAGCCCTGAGAAACTAAAGACTCTTCATCTTTTCACGATTACTTCTTGCTTCACTTGCTTTAAAGTTTACTTGCCTCTATCTGTCTTTCTGCACACACACATACACACACACACACACACACACACACACACACACACACACTGACAGGACTGAATCTGGTGTGGGGAGATGGCCTCGGGCATTCATTTCCCTGAGCCAGCATCCTGCCACTGCAAACCAATTTGTTGCGATTAGATTTTTTTCAGAGTTCATTTTTAAATTAGTGCTTGATGTGTGATGGGGAGCACAACAGTAAAAAATGTGTGTAAATGTTTGTGTGACACAGGCACAGAAGGGCACGAAGAGCGAGAAATTTATTCAAAAATGACAGCACCCAATGCTCGCTTCTTCCTTATCAGCAACATCTGGCAGTGTAGCACATTAAAGATTTCCGCACACTGTGAGCTGGCTCCAGGCTCAAGGGAATTTCTCACTTCTGTGCCAAATTAAGACATTGGACAAAGAAATGGCAGTTTAGGAAATGTTAACTTTCCCCATGCATCGCCAATTTTGTTTGTTTTTCCTTAAATAGAAAACTTTGCTGATAAAATGTGTAACCTCAGGCAGTCAGATTTTCACCGTCAACATATGATAGGCAGGAAAATAAATAAAACACTTGTATCATCTATAATTTTAAGTTTAGCATAACCACAGGGGACAAACCTAGTTCATAAACAAGAATGCAGCCACACCAATGAGAGAGCTGGTAGTATTTTCTCATTACCTCTCATTCCTGTGTATACTTCTGTGTAAGTATTTTATTAAGGTTTTTTTATTCATTTTTTAACTGTGCTCTGTGGTATGAAGTGTAAAATAACCTCAGGCATGCCAGAGTCCCCACTGGCATAGGCTCTATTATAGTTCAGATGGATCTTCCAACTCTGTCAAGAGGGCCATTATTACCCAGACGTGTTGTGTTAGTCCTATACAAGGAAAAAGAAAACTAACACTCCGTTCTGCCCTGGTTTCTCCTGATCCTGTTATGTAAACTGTAAACTGGCCTTACCGTTGGTCCATGCTTGTTTATGCTGGTTATACTGATATACCATATTGCTGGTGGAGTAATCTGAAATTTTGAGTAAAGTAAAAAAGTAAATGAAAGCTCTAGCATTAAGTTCTGCCAGGAAGACTTAATTGTTACGTCACTCTACTTTTTATCTATCCAATCACATTCCAACACTTGTGGTATATAAGATCGGTACTTACTCATGTTTGAGTTCGCAGATGCTGACGCTTCAATTCACCACCATCCTCCCCACCTCCTCCAAATTGAATCCTTCCTTCCATCCTCCTCACCACCACCACCAGGATGGTCCCTTCCATACCTCACGGGGGTCGGCTGCGCCCCTGCCTTGATCTTCAGGCAGGATATGCAGAGTCCGGACCCTCAGATTGCGAGCTACGGACGGGGCCTACGCCAAAGAACTTTATTGCTTGCTGGGTCGCTAATAAATGGTTAATTGTCACAGTATTTAGTCTCCCGAGTCTTTCTGGTAGAACTGGTTTATTCAGGAGACACAATACTAAACATCAGTAGTATGTAACTACAACTGAATACAGCAAAAATTGTTGCTCTCTTTCATGCACATTTGAGAACTTTTATGTGTTAAAATCCAACCAACAGCTACTGACACCAAGGAAATTGTAAACTTTCTCAAATTAATAAATGTCATTGATAATAAATGACATATTTTAGACAATAGTGAAAGCATACACTTTCGAAAATTGCAAAAAAACAAGGAAACCAGCATCCCAAGCTGGTAATAGTGTGCTAAACATTCTGTACCTTATGCTGGTGACCAACAATGCTGATTCCCTGTCGAAGGAACTCCACACTGCGTCTGATGTCAGCGCTATGGGGAACGCCATAGCGTGAATGCGTCTCAAACACGTGTGCAAATATCTCAATCCTGATTGGTGCAACGTCCCACCAGGACAGCGTACCGCAGAAGCTATAAAGGATACCCTGAACAAAGCAGCATTAGCTTCTGTGTCTTCAGCAAGTGTTCTGTGGTACTGTTTGTCTTATTTGGTGTTTGTTTGTCCCGTAAGGCCCATAACTTTTAGATATCATGGCGATAAAGAAGCAGTTGTGATCTGTAAGCTGAAAACAAAAAGAGTGTGTTGCTTCTCAGACCCCCTCTCAATGAGCTTGGGTTACACACATAGTTTTAAACCTCATAGTATACACAACTTCCTTCAATAATTGATGAGAACTAACTGTGGAAATATAAGCAAATGAAAGGGTTTGCAGTGTACCTCTCCAGTTCTACAGGAATAACTTCTAGAGGTCTCTTAGTATTGATATCATTTCTATCCCTCTCAAACTGTCTCTGCCGGTCTCATATTAAAGGTAATTCATCTTTATCTGGTCTCGATCAAGTCGACTTACCTGACCTGAGACCACCTTACTAGGAAGTCAACAACTGATCCATCTTAAGTCCTCAGGAATATCTCACTCCAAATCCAACAATAAACAGCAGGGAGTGACTGCAATCTTGTTTTGGATATTCCAATAAGCCCTCACAATGAACTTTAAACACTCCTCCAAGGATCTGTGTTTTCAGGGCATTTTAAAAAGTATTCGTCTTAGAGGATTTATAGAATGAGAACACGGTAACCTGCTGAAGGGTGAAAAGTTTCTCAGTCGCTCTCCTCTCACTCTTTGCCACAATGATAAATTTTATTCTCTTATTTAGCTGGGGCTGGAGAGGATGAGGAGCGATATCACTTTCCCCAAATGCATCTCCTAAATCGGTGACATTTCAGTCTCTCTCACTTCCTCTCCCTCTATTCCCACGGGACAAATTTACAAAATCGGGTCATCCAGGATTTTTTTTTATTTTTTTTTACCACACTCTTTCCCTTCGTAGTGTACTTTTATTCATCCATCAAAAAGCCTCTTGTGCTCTCCCAGAGGAGTCTCCCACCCCAGTAATGTAAATTTGGATTTGTTTTCTTTTTTATGAGATACATTTAAAATCCAAGCCCACCTCACTGGCCCTCCCCTCCCTCACAGCCTCTCCCCCACGTCTCTCTTCTTCTCATTTTAGCAGACGGACAGGTTTATCTGTTAGGTGATTGGAGGCAGATGGAGGGAGATAAAGAGGAGAGACCAGATTAGGTCAAGGGTAAAGGAGAAGCGTCTCTGTTTAAAATAACCTCTGTCCTGCTCACTGTTGTAAAAGAAAATCAATTCTGTATCTCAGTCAGTCTTCAGCTTTAAATTAATTGTATTTTTGAGTGTACATGTTCATTTTACACTCCTATTATCTCTGCCCCTTGTTATTTATAGCCACTCTTTACTGTTTTACACACCAGCGATGGTTTCATTTTAAATTAATTGGTCGTCACAATTAATTTAATGAACCAACTTAATATAAAACGCTAAGGTTTCTATTTTTATTTTACCACCTTTTTGCTTAACACTTCGCATTTTTACTGAACTGAGTAATTTATGGGATTATTTGGGACAAAACTGGCTAAATCTATGCATCAATAAATACATCTGATATATTCAGAGTTCAGGATAATTATTATTATTTTATTTGTTTTTTTCCATCTATTGAATTGTCTAGTCACCAGTATAAAATATCACAAACTGAGTTACTGTCTGAGTGAATTTTTGGAACAGTAAGTGATGATGTAATGCCATAAAATATAGAGAAAAATCAAATGAAATGGGAAATTTGTATTAAGAACATTCTAGTGATTATCAGTTAATTTTAAGATGGAAATGTTGCCATGTAAAAAAAAAACAAAAAACAAAAAAAAAAACATGTTTTCCTATGCAAGAGTCAGTGCATTTTATCGGACAGTAGGATAACTGACAACCACAGCTTGATGCAGTACAACTTTTTTGAGCCTGTTTGTGTGTTGTTGTTTTATGGTAATTGCATTCAGTCAATTTTATCTTTTAATTTACAAGTGATTCACCAAAGCTAAGTAGAATTTTTGGTCCACAAAATAAACTGCTTCAATTATTCACAGTAGGAAGTAGAAGTTGAGAAGCGAACCTGCACTGATCTCCATGAAATCTGCATAACTCAAACAAACAAAACAGTCTTTCTCCCACCTCATCTCACATCCGTTCGAACAAATGCAGTCAGTCTAGATTGGCCTATTCAGCACACACACACACTGTGAGAAAGAGAGAGGAACATGGAATAATTTCACTGTGGAATAGTTGCTTGCAAAAAATGCTGACTCTAGTTTCTGTGAAGAACATGGAAGAGCTGTATGCTACATTAAAACAAAAAAGCTAGTGGTCTTGCACTAAGAACAGGATATACAAAAGGAGCTCTGTGTGTCTTAAAAGTTGCTCAAAGAAGGAGAAGGTGGTCAAAAGTGATTTAGTGTTTAAGGTTCAAAGAGCACAATCTAGGATGTGCCAGTAAAGGTGTGACATTTGTGCTAAAAAAAGGGTCAGGTGTGTGATCAATCAAGCAGTTCTCACAGAGCCAAACCAGACAGTTCTGTGATTTTTCCCTTTGTTTTCTCTGTTAAAATTTCAAAATGTAATTTATCCCTGTTGGCAAGCTGAATCCATCCAGCATCCATTACTCCAGTTTTCAGTGTCGCACGATCAGAAATCAGGTAATATGGTAATTGAGATATTCTCTCTCTCTCTCTCTCTCTCTCTCTCTCTCTCTCTCTCTCTCTCTCTCTCTCTCTCTCTCTCTCTCTCACACACACACACACACACACACACACACACACACACACACACACACACACACACACACACACACACACACACACACACACACACACACACACACACACACACACACACACACACACACACAAACAAAGTTCCATATTGTTCTGAATATAAGACAATGTTTTTTTTTCTTGGAAATACATCTGAAAAAATGGGTCTTATATTCGGGGTCAATAATACACCAGCAACAATGGGGAGTGCAAAAACCGTGTAAAATTAGTGTTTCCCCCAGGACTAATAAACGCTGTGGAGTCATCAAACAACTCTCATTAAGCAGCCCTCCGACTTCAGGGAGAAACAGCTGTCTTTTCAGCGCTATGTGATCGGACTAAGGAAAAACATTCATATCCCCTGGATCAGATAGGTCATTTAGTTCAAACACCTGTGTTTTTTGACATGACAGCATCTGTCACTGTAAATAAAAATGAGAACTTCAGGTTATTTTTATAGTAGCTATAAAGTGTTTATTCCTGAATCTGATTGTTGTTGGTACAATTTACCAGTAAAATTAACATTTTAAATATGTATTTGTAATTACATACTGTATGTATATGTATTGTATTTAATAAATATGTGGTCTTCAAAAAAACATATTTTTTTTTGGGGGGGGGGGGGGGGATATTTCTGAATGGTTTCATGCATATAGTCGTGTTAATAGTGTCCTATGTGAACATGTTCTGCATTTATTTTCCCCAGTTTTTGTCTTAACCCTTGTGTGCTGTTCGGGGTCTTTTTTATCCACATTTCTAACTTTCATTCATGTGGATAACATGGATAATTTCACATGGTTTAGTGTAAGATTTTGGAAAATGCAGTTTTAAAAGTAACAAATTATCACTTTAACCAGTAGATGGCTGCAGAGCTCCACTATTTGCTATTTGACTAACTGAAAGACACCTTTTCACAAGTTTTTCCAGTTGTATTCATATCTACATATTATGAAATCACAATTATAACAATAAAAGTTACTTTTTGTCAAAGTTTAGCCATTTTTTTGTACTGAAAAAAATCTCTTTTTCAATAATGTTATATTATGATTAGAATCAAATTAATTTTGTCAATGGACAAAATTCATCCTCTAAATCAGAAACAACACAGAACACACATAGACAGAAATTAAGTGGCATACTTTAAATTTGTAGAATTATATGAAAAACAGATAATAAAGATTGAAATAAATGATGAACTCTAAAGACTCCAACTTTTCTCTTTGTAAAATCCGGATCCGGTTTGATTCTAATCATAATGTAACATTATTGAAAAACTTCATAATATGTAGATATGAATCTAACTGGAAAAACTTGTGAAAATATGTCTTTTAGTTTTAAACGTTTAGTACTTTTAGAGCTCTGCAGCCATCTACTGGTTAAAGTGATATATTTTTTTCTGCATTTTCAAAAATATGGGCAAAAAATCTTACTCTAAACCATGTCAAATTATCCATGTTATCCCCATGAATGAAATTTAGAAATGTGGGTATTTTATAAGGTGAATTTTACATTAAAAAAAATAATATATATATATATATATATATATATATATATATATATATATATATATATATATATATACATACACATTTTGTGGAGTAAAAATGTCCAAATGTGGAGTAAAAACATTAATAAACTGAGTAAAATTTTATTTGTTTAAAAAACAAAACAATTATTTTGTTACAAAATTACATTTTGTTGCCTGGGGTCTTTGAGATATGTACTTTCAAGGCATTTGCCCACCGGCAACTATAGTTGCCATTTGGACTTTTGACTAAGTATACAACAAATTCTTGAAATCCTTTATTTGGTTGTTTGCTTACATGTCATTGAGACATAAAACATGGATACCATCTAGAAAAAATACTTACAAAAGGATGACAACTATAACCTGCGGCAACCATAGTTGCCGGTTTTAAGACACTTCTCAGTACATCGTAAGGTAGCACTGTCACATATGAAATTATAAGGCCAGGAAAGAACAGCACATTTTTACGTCAATATGCTCAAGGACTGGACCTCCAAATAGCTAACAGAAGAACTATGGATCTTTCTTCGAAGAAGATGATGGTGAGCAGTTGTTTTTCTCTGTAAATCCAGGTATTTTATTGGTGAAGAGCTTGACACTCAAATAGGCCTTAGATTCCTGGAGGTGTCTGTTGGGTAATTACTTTATTTTCAAGACATACCATCAAGCCCTCCAGTAGTTGAATAACATGGTTGAAACAAATGTCAGTGTAACTAGACTGGCACCTGTTACTAGCAAATAACCTACACCTGTTATTAACATTCTTCTCTGTGCTGTCAGCCTGTCATTTACTCCAGATACTGACATGTGCTTCAGAAGTTTCTGCAGAGATTGGTTTTTGCATTAACCTGGAACATTAACCAGGAATAACAGGTGTAAATAGGGGTCATTAATACTCATCGGATAATATGTTCAGATACTGTCAGAGGCCAGTGATTTTAATGTAGAAAAACTGAAATCGAACTTTACTATATTATAACTTGAATTTAATGAATTAAAAGTTATTAATTTGTGGTATTTGCATTTACTGAAAGGCTTTAAGGAAAGCCAGGAAACCACCTTCATCCAATTTATTCACAATATGCACACATTCACACTTATTCATCTGTCTAATAATAGTTATGGTGAGCTGTAGAAGATCCAACAAAGACAAGATGCATAATGCAGAAAGACCAATATAATCACTTTTAAAGGGCACCTATTATGCAATATATTTTACATGGTGTTTGAACATAAATGTGTGTTGGCAGTGTGTGTACACAACCACCCTATAATGATAAAAATCCACCCAGTGTTTTTTTTTTGTTTTTTTTAAATCCCCATAAATCATAAGCACTGTCTCAGAACAAGCCGTTCGCAGAATCTGGGCAATGTGACATCACTTTGCACAGGCTCCTCCCACGACTGTTGACAGACACTGCCGTTTTAGCATAGACCCGCCCTGAGTGAGCTGTACACAGTCTGCCATTGTTTCGACACCGGAGCAGCTGTAGCGACAAAAATGTCTCCTAAGCGACTGAGGTGTTTTGTTGTTGGATGCAAGAATGAACATAGCAGTCTTCATTTACTCCTGACATCTGAGCCGCTAAAGACACAGTGGATTACTTTTGTTTTTGAAGGGAATGCACCCCCCAATTTACCTAAATGCGTTTATGTTTGAGGGAATCATTTTACACCAGACACACTGGTTTGCACGCAGGTTTGAACGAGGGTCTGTACAAAGCAGGCTATGTTAAAAAGTTGTTAATCGAGGATGGATCTGTACCAACTGTTCATGATCCGACTTGCAGTCTCCGGAGCGAAAGGCCTAACCTTGAAATGAAAGAGAGAGCGCCCACTTTATTACAGTTCATCTGAGTTGTTTTATGGATATAAAGTTTACCAGTTTATTAGTCACCCCCTGAAAAGTTCTTTATATATTTGTTTACTGTTAGTTGTAACAAGTGTTTTTTTGTGTAATTCACTGTGTAAGCTGATGATAATGAAAGGGAGAAAGAGAGTTTATGGATAAGACTTTAATGCGCACATCTTGTTATGTTTATTCAGCTCTTAGGGTGATTTTCTGGAGTAAAACGGACGCTTCATTTTTTGTGTGAACTACAATAAACTACAGCTACACCTTGGGATAAACAGAGAGACTAATATTAGCGTAGACCCCATTCTTCTTATGATGTAACGAGTACATCAGGATTTATGGGAAGTGTTCCCGGTTCCGGCTGACCTAATCTATGCAGCCTAACATTGAATTATAAAAGTCTATAATGTGTTATGTGTATGCTAGGTCAAAGAGATGTGTTTTAGTCTGGCTTTATTTTTAGTGTATCTGCTTCCCGGACAATGTTAGGAAGACTGTTCCAAAGTTTTGGTGCTAAATAGGAAAAGGATCTACCGCCAGCAGTTGATTTTGATATTCTAGGTATTATCAACTGGCCGGAAAAGAGTTTAATAGAGAGAATGAATACATAGGCCAAAGAACATAAAAAGAAAATCATGAGATGGGAAAATTAGATACATGTTTATACATTTCTCAAGTGGTTATAGTCTTATCAGTCTTAATGTGTCCTGTAACAGGACACCGGGTTCTGCCAGTGTGTTAGCTTCATTTGGGATGTTAGTTTTGGGAGAAGTTTCATAGACTTTCATTGGGAGAGTGAGTTTGCTGAATTGTTCATTAAATATAATGAATAATTTGTATGTGTCTGATTGGTCCAGATGCTACAGTGCTGAGGAGCTGAGATGTGACCCTGGCATTCAGCAGGTGGTTAAGGGTTGTGACAGGAGGGCTGTAACATCTCCATTCCCTCCTTCAGGTAACCTAGACGTTCCCTTTCAATCAGTCATGTTCAACGGTATGTCAATACTGATGAATGGGGTCCATATGGAAAGCGCCACAAGCACTGACCCTTCCCAGCACACCATGTAAGTTCCAAGGAGAAGGTCAATGGCTGCTGTTCCTTTCTGCTTTACCCTATTCAGCCACGACTGGTTGGATAACACTGGGGAAGCGTGCCAAGTACAGATGGAAAGGGATGCTACACAGGTCACATCCTGCCCGTAGGGAGGTAACGTGGAAAATACACATATGGATTGACCATTGGATTGACCAAGTACTACGTATGGAAGAAAACTCTGAGGTAGTCCTACCTGGAAAGAGATGGGATTACTACAAACACAGGGTAGCCCTTCGAGGTCTCATAGGAGTTAGGACCTCATCCCTTCGCCTTCCTAGACTGGAGGACGGTCCTCAGATCCGTCTTTTCAGGAGGCTGTGGGTGAGAGTGCCGACTAGAGTCCCAAGCTCTTTGAGGGGGACCTCTAGAAGCGACACTCCCTCTCTGGCTTTGGCGGTAGGAGGAGCTGGATTCTGGAGCTAGGAGAGCGTGACTCTCTAGCAGCCGCCCTCCTAGACCTTGAACGGCGTGGGAGATATTGCCTGAATGCTTCACTCTGCTTTTTTGTATCCTGAAATCTGTCGACTACAGCATTAACTGCCTCGCCGAACAGACCAGTGGTAGCAACGGGTGCGTCAAGGAGGAAGGCCCTGTCCTTCTCCGATGTATTCTTCACAAAGTGTATCTTTTGAATGTCTTCTTTAGTAGGTTTGATGGTGGAACGTGTAATACTGATTGTGATAGAATATGCCTTAACATTCCTACATATGAGCCTATTATACTTAAAGAGTATGAAATTGTTTGCTTAAAAGAGAGTTAGGGGCACTGATGACCCTATGCAATTTAATGTCCAAACATATTCAACAGACCACAAATTATGCTAGAATTTTATTTATAGATTTGAGTTCAGCGTTTAATTCAGTTAAGATAGATGTTCTTTTACAGAGATTACTTGATTTAGGGGTTAATGGTGGCCTTATCTGGTGGATTAGAGACTTTCTTTTAAATCGTCCACAAAGAGTTATCGTTAATGATAAAGTTTCAAAAACAATTGTTTTAAACACAGGAGTACCCCAGGGAACTATATTATCTCCTCTATTATTCTGATTGTACATAAATTAATTTAAAATTCACGACACATATTTTAGTCTGCTTAAATACGCTGACGATTTGGCACTTGTCGGCCTTTTGTACAAAGGTGGAAATGAAATAAATAAATTGTTTCATAATTATATACATAATATATATATATAAATTTGCATAAAACTAAGGAATTAATGATTAGTAGAAACAAATGTGAAATCTCTGAAAAATTGCAACCATTAATACTCAATGGATACCAGGTAGAAATAGTCAATAGTTTTAAATACTGGGAAACATTCATATATAGTAACTTGAGTTTTACTGGAAATGTGGATTATGTTTTTAAAAAGGCAATGCAGAGATTGCATCTTATTCGGAGGCTAAAACACTTTGGCGTGAGCAAAAATATTTTAGAGATGGTCTATAATAATCTTGTAGAGAGTATTATGTCTTTTAATATGACCATGTGGTATGGATTTCTGACTTTCAAAGCAGAAATTGTCTAGGGTGGTTAATGTAGCTAGCGCAATTGTAGGTAAGACACACAGACAACTGAATGAGATATATTTATTAAAAGTTAAACAAAAAGCATGGGTTATTATAGAGGATTTTTCTCATCCTTTACATTCTAAATTCCAGTTGTTACCATCAAGGAGACGGTTTAGACAACCTAGGGTGAGTAAAAATGTGTACCAGATGTCATTTGTGCCAACTGCCAATTTAAATGTTGAGAAGATATGAATATGAGTAGGGGTGGATATGTAGGCTATGCATAGGTACATGGGA
>CM040818.1:24143365-24214666 GCA_022828995.1 Vimba vimba
TCTTAGAGGATTTATAGAATGAGAACACGGTAACCTGCTGAAGGGTGAAAAGTTTCTCAGTCGCTCTCCTCTCACTCTTTGCCACAATGATAAATTTTATTCTCTTATTTAGCTGGGGCTGGAGAGGATGAGGAGCGATATCACTTTCCCCAAATGCATCTCCTAAATCGGTGACATTTCAGTCTCTCTCACTTCCTCTCCCTCTATTCCCACGGGACAAATTTACAAAATCGGGTCATCCAGGATTTTTTTTTATTTTTTTTTACCACACTCTTTCCCTTCGTAGTGTACTTTTATTCATCCATCAAAAAGCCTCTTGTGCTCTCCCAGAGGAGTCTCCCACCCCAGTAATGTAAATTTGGATTTGTTTTCTTTTTTATGAGATACATTTAAAATCCAAGCCCACCTCACTGGCCCTCCCCTCCCTCACAGCCTCTCCCCCACGTCTCTCTTCTTCTCATTTTAGCAGACGGACAGGTTTATCTGTTAGGTGATTGGAGGCAGATGGAGGGAGATAAAGAGGAGAGACCAGATTAGGTCAAGGGTAAAGGAGAAGCGTCTCTGTTTAAAATAACCTCTGTCCTGCTCACTGTTGTAAAAGAAAATCAATTCTGTATCTCAGTCAGTCTTCAGCTTTAAATTAATTGTATTTTTGAGTGTACATGTTCATTTTACACTCCTATTATCTCTGCCCCTTGTTATTTATAGCCACTCTTTACTGTTTTACACACCAGCGATGGTTTCATTTTAAATTAATTGGTCGTCACAATTAATTTAATGAACCAACTTAATATAAAACGCTAAGGTTTCTATTTTTATTTTACCACCTTTTTGCTTAACACTTCGCATTTTTACTGAACTGAGTAATTTATGGGATTATTTGGGACAAAACTGGCTAAATCTATGCATCAATAAATACATCTGATATATTCAGAGTTCAGGATAATTATTATTATTTTATTTGTTTTTTTCCATCTATTGAATTGTCTAGTCACCAGTATAAAATATCACAAACTGAGTTACTGTCTGAGTGAATTTTTGGAACAGTAAGTGATGATGTAATGCCATAAAATATAGAGAAAAATCAAATGAAATGGGAAATTTGTATTAAGAACATTCTAGTGATTATCAGTTAATTTTAAGATGGAAATGTTGCCATGTAAAAAAAAAAAAAAAAACATGTTGTCCTATGCAAGAGTCAGTGCATTTTATCGGACAGTAGGATAACTGACAACCACAGCTTGATGCAGTACAACTTTTTTGAGCCTGTTTGTGTGTTGTTGTTTTATGGTAATTGCATTCAGTCAATTTTATCTTTTAATTTACAAGTGATTCACCAAAGCTAAGTAGAATTTTTGGTCCACAAAATAAACTGCTTCAATTATTCACAGTAGGAAGTAGAAGTTGAGAAGCGAACCTGCACTGATCTCCATGAAATCTGCATAACTCAAACAAACAAAACAGTCTTTCTCCCACCTCATCTCACATCCGTTCGAACAAATGCAGTCAGTCTAGATTGGCCTATTCAGCACACACACACACTGTGAGAAAGAGAGAGGAACATGGAATAATTTCACTGTGGAATAGTTGCTTGCAAAAAATGCTGACTCTAGTTCCTGTGAAGAACATGGAAGAGCTGTATGCTACATTAAAACAAAAAAGCTAGTGGTCTTGCACTAAGAACAGGATATACAAAAGGAGCTCTGTGTGTCTTAAAAGTTGCTCAAAGAAGGAGAAGGTGGTCAAAAGTGATTTAGTGTTTAAGGTTCAAAGAGCACAATCTAGGATGTGCCAGTAAAGGTGTGACATTTGTGCTAAAAAAAGGGTCAGGTGTGTGATCAATCAAGCAGTTCTCACAGAGCCAAACCAGACAGTTCTGTGATTTTTCCCTTTGTTTTCTCTGTTAAAATTTCAAAATGTAATTTATCCCTGTTGGCAAGCTGAATCCATCCAGCATCCATTACTCCAGTTTTCAGTGTCGCACGATCAGAAATCAGGTAATATGGTAATTGAGATATTCTCTCTCCCTCTCTCTCTCTCTCTCTCTCTCTCTCTCTCTCTCTCTCTCTCTCTCTCTCTCTCTCTCTCTCTCTCTCTCTCTCTCTCACACACACACACACACACACACACACACACACACACACACACACACACACACACACACACACACACACACACACACACACACACACACAAACAAAGTTCCATATTGTTCTGAATATAAGACAATGTTTTTTTTTCTTGGAAATACATCTGAAAAAATGGGTCTTATATTCGGGGTCAATAATACACCAGCAACAATGGGGAGTGCAAAAACCGTGTAAAATTAGTGTTTCCCCCAGGACTAATAAACGCTGTGGAGTCATCAAACAACTCTCATTAAGCAGCCCTCCGACTTCAGGGAGAAACAGCTGTCTTTTCAGCGCTATGTGATCGGACTAAGGAAAAACATTCATATCCCCTGGATCAGATAGGTCATTTAGTTCAAACACCTGTGTTTTTTGACATGACAGCATCTGTCACTGTAAATAAAAATGAGAACTTCAGGTTATTTTTATAGTAGCTATAAAGTGTTTATTCCTGAATCTGATTGTTGTTGGTACAATTTACCAGTAAAATTAACATTTTAAATATGTATTTGTAATTACATACTGTATGTATATGTATTGTATTTAATAAATATGTGGTCTTCAAAAAAACATTTTTTTTTTTTTTTGGGGGGGGGGGATATTTCTGAATGGTTTCATGCATATAGTCGTGTTAATAGTGTCCTATGTGAACATGTTCTGCATTTATTTTCCCCAGTTTTTGTCTTAACCCTTGTGTGCTGTTCGGGGTCTTTTTTATCCACATTTCTAACTTTCATTCATGTGGATAACATGGATAATTTCACATGGTTTAGTGTAAGATTTTGGAAAATGCAGTTTTAAAAGTAACAAATTATCACTTTAACCAGTAGATGGCTGCAGAGCTCCACTATTTGCTATTTGACTAACTGAAAGACACCTTTTCACAAGTTTTTCCAGTTGTATTCATATCTACATATTATGAAATCACAATTATAACAATAAAAGTTACTTTTTGTCAAAGTTTAGCCATTTTTTTGTACTGAAAAAAATCTCTTTTTCAATAATGTTATATTATGATTAGAATCAAATTAATTTTGTCAATGGACAAAATTCATCCTCTAAATCAGAAACAACACAGAACACACATAGACAGAAATTAAGTGGCATACTTTAAATTTGTAGAATTATATGAAAAACAGATAATAAAGATTGAAATAAATGATGAACTCTAAAGACTCCAACTTTTCTCTTTGTAAAATCCAGATCCGGTTTGATTCTAATCATAATGTAACATTATTGAAAAACTTCATAATATGTAGATATGAATCTAACTGGAAAAACTTGTGAAAATATGTCTTTTAGTTTTAAACGTTTAGTACTTTTAGAGCTCTGCAGCCATCTACTGGTTAAAGTGATATATTTTTTTCTGCATTTTCCAAAATATGGGCAAAAAATCTTACTCTAAACCATGTCAAATTATCCATGTTATCCCCATGAATGAAATTTAGAAATGTGGGTATTTTATAAGGTGAATTTTACATTAAAAACTTACATGTCATTGAGACATAAAACATGGATACCATCTAGAAAAAATACTTACAAAAGGATGACAACTATAACCTGCGGCAACCATAGTTGCCGGTTTTAAGACACTTCTTAGTACATTGTAAGGTAGCACTGTCACATATGAAATTATAAGGCCAGGAAAGAACAGCACATTTTCACGTCAATATGCTCAAGGACTGGACCTCCAAATAGCTAACAGAAGAACTATGGATCTTTCTTCGAAGAAGATGATGGTGAGCAGTTGTTTTTCTCTGTAAATCCAGGTGTTTTATTGGTGAAGAGCTTGACACTCAAATAGGCCTTAGATTCCTGGAGGTGTCTGTTGGGTAATTACTTTATTTTCAAGACATACCATCAAGCCCTCCAGTAGTTGAATAACATGGTTGAAACAAATGTCAGTGTAACTAGGCTGGCACCTGTTACTAGCCAATAACCTACACCTGTTATTAACATTCTTCTCTGTGCTGTCAGCCTGTCATTTACTCCAGATACTGACATGTGCTTCAGAAGTTTCTGCAGAGATTGGTTTTTGCATTAACCTGGAACATTAACCAGGAATAACAGGTGTAAATAGGGGTCATTAATACTCATCGGATAATATGTTCAGATACTGTCAGAGGCCAGTGATTTTAATGTAGAAAAACTGAAATCGAACTTTACTATATTATAACTTGAATTTAATGAATTAAAAGTTATTAATTTGTGGTATTTGCATTTACTGAAAGGCTTTAAGGAAAGCCAGGAAACCACCTTCATCAAATGTATTCACAATATGCACACATTCACACTTATTCATCTGTCTAATAATAGTTATGGTGAGCTGTAGAAGATCCAACAAAGACAAGATGCATAATGCAGAAAGACCAATATAATCACTTTTAAAGGGCACCTATTATGCAATATATTTTACATGGTGTTTGAACATAAATGTGTGTTGGCAGTGTGTGTACACAACCACCCTATAATGATAAAAATCCACCCAGTGTTTTTTTTATTTTTTTTTAAATCCCCATAAATCATAAGCACTGTCTCAGAACAAGCCGTTCGCAGAATCTGGGCAATGTGACATCACTTTGCACAGGCTCCTCCCACGACTGTTGACAGACACTGCCGTTTTGTACTACCGACACTGTACACAGTCCGCCATTGTTTCGACACCGGAGCAGCTGTAGCGACAAAAATGTCTCCTAAGCGACTGAGGTGTTTTGTTGTTGGATGCAAGAATGAACATAGCAGTCTTCATTTACTCCTGACATCTGAGCCGCTAAAGACACAGTGGATTACTTTTGTTTTTGAAGGGAATGCACCCCCCAATTTACCTAAATGCGTTTATGTTTGAGGGAATCATTTTACACCAGACACACTGGTTTGCACGCAGGTTTGAACGAGGGTCTGTACAAAGCAGGCTATGCTAAAAAGTTGTTAATCGAGGATGGATCTGTACCAACTGTTCATGATCCGACTTGCAGTCTCCGGAGCGAAAGGCCTAACCTTGAAATGAAAGAGAGAGCGCCCACTTTATTACAGTTCATCTGAGTTGTTTTATGGATATAAAGTTTACCAGTTTATTAGTCACCCCCTGAAAAGTTCTTTATATATTTGTTTACTGTTAGTTGTAACAAGTGTTTTTTTGTGTAATTCACTGTGTAAGCTGATGATAATGAAAGGGAGAAAGAGAGTTTATGGATAAGACTTTAATGCGCACATCTTGTTATGTTTATTCAGCTCTTAGGGTGATTTTCTGGAGTAAAACGGACGCTTCATTTTTTGTGTGAACTACAATAAACTACAGCTACACCTCGGGATAAACAGAGAGACTAATATTAGCGTAGACCCCATTCTTCTTATGATGTAACGAGTACATCAGGATTTATGGGAAGTGTTCCCGGTTCCGGCTGACCTAATCTATGCAGCCTAACATTGAATTATAAAAGTCTATAATGTGTTATGTGTATGCTAGGTCAAAGAGATGTGTTTTAGTCTGGCTTTATTTTTAGTGTATCTGCTTCCCGGACAATGTTAGGAAGACTGTTCCAAAGTTTTGGTGCTAAATAGGAAAAGGATCTACCGCCAGCAGTTGATTTTGATATTCTAGGTATTATCAACTGGCCGGAAAAGAGTTTAATAGAGAGAATGAATACATAGGCCAAAGAACATAAAAAGAAAATCATGAGATGGGAAAATTAGATACATGTTTATACATTTCTCAAGTGGTTATAGTCTTATCAGTCTTAATGTGTCCTGTAACAGGACACCGGGTTCTGCCAGTGTGTTAGCTTCATTTGGGATGTTAGTTTTGGGAGAAGTTTCATAGACCTTCATTGGGAGAGTGAGTTTGCTGAATTGTTCATTAAATATAATGAATAATTTGTATGTGTCTGATTGGTAACCTCGAGTTCTTACCAGAACCAGGAAGTATGACCATATTAGCCCGGTTCTGTCAAAACTGCACTGGCTCCCTATTAAACATCGCATCAATTTTAAAATATTGCTGATCACTTACAAAGCACTAAATGGTTTAGCTCCGCAGTACTTGAGCGAGCTCTTAACGCATTATAGTCCGTCACGTCTATTGCGATCTCAAAATTCTGGCCAGTTGATAATACCTAGAATATCAAAATCAACTGCTGGCGGTAGATCCTTTTCCTATTTAGCACCAAAACTTTGGAACAGCCTTCCTACCATTGTCCGGGAAGCAGACACACTCTGTCAGTTTAAATCTAGATTAAAGACACATCTCTTTGACATAGCGTTCACATAATACATTATAGACTTCTATAATTCAATATTAGGCTGCATAGATTAGGTCAGCTGGAACCGGGAACACTTCCCATAAATCCTGATGTACTTGTTACATCATGAGAAGAATGGCATCTACGCTAATTTTAGTGTCTTTGTTTATCCCAAGGTTTTCCCGCAGCCTGCCGGATCCGGGCCGTATCCAGATCTGATGAAGGACCTTCGCCTGGACCCGATGTCAATGCAGTGCTGAAGTGCCAACTAGTCTCTCCCTATGGAGGATCCCTTTCCCACTCTACAGATAAAGCGTCGTCGGGAAAACTCAATTTGCGTATCTACCCCGAATTAATAAAATAAAATGAAATTCTGAATCAAAACTGTAAGGAAACACCAGTAATTTGTTTAGGCTTGGTTTTTAGGGAATTCCAAACCTGCACACATCAACGCACATAACTATAGAACCCGTTCTTAATGCGCATCTGAACGCCATCAGCGTTTCTCACAGGTTCGCGTTTAAAGTCTGTGTAGAGAGAATGGTGTCGTCTTGGCGGCCCTAATTTAAAAACAAATGATCGTTGCGACGGAAGCGAATCAATCAAAACTAACTTTAGCTGGAAAATAACTTTATTAAAGAACCGCTATAAAGCCAAAACAATCTTACGTTAAATTATACATTTATCTCTGTAAAGCTGCTTTGAGACAATCTACATTGTTAAAAGCGCTATATAAATGAAGATGACTTGACTTGACTTGACTTGGTCCAGATGCTACAGTGCTGAGGAGCTGAGATGTGACCCTGGCATTCAGCAGGTGGTTAAGGGTTGTGACAGGAGGGCTGTAACATCTCCATTCCCTCCTTCAGGTAACCTAGACGTTCCCTTTCAATCAGTCATGTTCAACGGTATGTCAATACTGATGAATGGGGTCCATATGGAAAGCGCCACAAGCACTGACCCTTCCCAGCACACCATGTAAGTTCCAAGGAGAAGGTCAATGGCTGCTGTTCCTTTCTGCTTTACCCTATTCAGCCACGACTGGTTGGATAACACTGGGGAAGCGTGCCAAGTACAGATGGAAAGGGATGCTACACAGGTCACATCCTGCCCGTAGGGAGGTAACGTGGAAAATACACATATGGATTGACCATTGGATTGACCAAGTACTACGTATGGAAGAAAACTCTGAGGTAGTCCTACCTGGAAAGAGATGGGATTACTACAAACACAGGGTAGCCCTTCGAGGTCTCATAGGAGTTAGGACCTCATCCCTTCGCCTTCCTAGACTGGAGGACGGTCCTCAGATCCGTCTTTTCAGGAGGCTGTGGGTGAGAGTGCCGACTAGAGTCCCAAGCTCTTTGAGGGGGACCTCTAGAAGCGACACTCCCTCTCTGGCTTTGGCGGTAGGAGGAGCTGGATTCTGGAGCTAGGAGAGCGTGACTCTCTAGCAGCCGCCCTCCTAGACCTTGAACGGCGTGGGAGATATTGCCTGAATGCTTCACTCTGCTTTTTTGTATCCTGAAATCTGTCGACTACAGCATTAACTGCCTCGCCGAACAGACCAGTGGTAGCAACGGGTGCGTCAAGGAGGAAGGCCCTATCCTTCTCCGATGTATTCTTCACAAAGTGTATCTTTTGAATGTCTTCTTTAGTAGGTTTGATGGTGGAACGTGTAATACTGATTGTGATAGAATATGCCTTAACATTCCTACATATGAGCCTATTATACTTAAAGAGTATGAAATTGTTTGCTTAAAAGAGAGTTAGGGGCACTGATGACCCTATGCAATTTAATGTCCAAACATATTCAACAGACCACAAATTATGCTAGAATTTTATTTATAGATTTGAGTTCAGCGTTTAATTCAGTTAAGATAGATGTTCTTTTACAGAGATTACTTGATTTAGGGGTTAATGGTGGCCTTATCTGGTGGATTAGAGACTTTCTTTTAAATCGTCCACAAAGAGTTATCGTTAATGGTAAAGTTTCAAAAACAATTGTTTTAAACACAGGAGTACCCCAGGGAACTATATTATCTCCTCTATTATTCTGATTGTACATAAATTAATTTAAAATTCACAACACATATTTTAGTCTGCTTAAATACGCTGACGATTTGGCACTTGTCGGCCTTTTGTACAAAGGTGGAAATGAAATAAATAAATTGTTTCATAATTATATACATAATATATATATATAAATTTGCATAAAACTAAGGAATTAATGATTAGTAGAAACAAATGTGAAATCTCTGAAAAATTGCAACCATTAATACTCAATGGATACCAGGTAGAAATAGTCAATAGTTTTAAATACTGGGAAACATTCATATATAGTAACTTGAGTTTTACTGGAAATGTGGATTATGTTTTTAAAAAGGCAATGCAGAGATTGCATCTTATTCGGAGGCTAAAATACTTTGGCGTGAGCAAAAATATTTTAGAGATGGTCTATAATAATCTTGTAGAGAGTATTATGTCTTTTAATATGACCATGTGGTATGGATTTCTGACTTTCAAAGCAGAAATTGTCTAGGGTGGTTAATGTAGCTAGCGCAATTGTAGGTAAGACACACAGACAACTGAATGAGATATATTTATTAAAAGTTAAACAAAAAGCATGGGTTATTATAGAGGATTCTTCTCATCATTTACATTCTAAATTCCAGTTGTTACCATCAAGGAGACGGTTTAGACAACCTAGGGTGAGTAAAAATGTGTACCAGATGTCATTTGTGCCAACTGCCAATTTAAATGTTGAGAAGATATGAATATGAGTAGGGGTGGATATGTAAGCTATGCATAGGTACATGGGAATGTTATTGTTTTATTTTGTATGTATATTTCTATGTTGTGTTGGTGTCCTTGTGTGTGGTGTATAGTGAAGCCAAAGACAAATTTCCCCATGTAGACAATAAAGGAACTAAACTAAACTAAACTAAAACTAAACTATTTAATTCATTAAAATAATATGTATTTTTTTTTGTTTGTTTTTTTTGTTTACCATCATTCTTTAAAAGTGTTATATCATCATCATTAGGCACACAACAGTCATATATCATTTAAGTACAAGATTAACCTGGCAGTGATAGAAAGAACACTTCATGTTTTAACATACAATATAACACAATATTTATACTTAAATTATTCATTTTCTTTTTTATTCATCGACATGCATAATATCAGTGTCATATGCATACATGCAGTTCTAATAGTCATTACTATTCAAGTCTTAACATAACTGGTAAAACCTGAAAGCCAAAGAAAGAAAACATTGGAATTTTTTACTTTCTTTAGACAATCTACAATATCACTCAATATTACTATTAAATAATATAGTAATGCCATAAATGAGTCCTACCAGTTGCGACATTCCCTTCTCTGCCTTCTCTTATAAAATAACCTTTTCATTATAGTAAAATCTACATATCGTTCCCAACAAAAGTATTGTTTAGCGTAAAACATGTTGAAGATTAGTGGACAGGCAATTGATTCATTAAATGATAAGCTATTTCCTCACAAAAGCGGTTTATTCAGTGTAGTGAAGCCTCTTCTCCATTGACATCCATTAAAAAAAAAACTAGTGGCTTTGGCGCAGCATCTCGTTCCCGCCTTTTCAGGGAACAGGGTTACAGTCAAGTAACCTGATACGTTCTGGTCTGTACACAAAGATTGAATGTAATTACTTGAACATTTTATGAGTGAATGCGTTTGTATAATGTGGCCTGTATGTCTGTAAATAAGCTAACTCTGTATGTACAGAACCTAGGTTCACCTTAGATGGCTCTCTTTCAGCTGAAGTGTCACAATGGAATTCCTGCTCGGCTTCTGTGTATATAATTTTGACAGTTTTAGACATTGGCAATGGGTGTTTTTTTTTTTTTTATTCTAACAACATAGAGAGCTGTGGTAATGTTGTGTAGCTTCAAAACAATTTAGCCATATGTGATTATTGGCTGGGGGACGTGTCCCCCTCAATGTCTATGGTGGTTATGACCCTGCCTCGAAATCGATTTGGATAAATGTGTCTGCCAAATGCATATTTGTAATGTAAAAGAGCTAAAGTTATACATTATACAGTAGATTTGACTCAAGGTAAGATAGGATCAATATGCTTGTCTCCTCTGTGGAAAACAGCCTTCTTTTTAGATTAGGCATGTGGCATTAATGTTCCCTTGATTTTGTTGCATCAGACCTGTAGATATCTCTAGCCAATAGTGGAACCTCACTGAAAAATCACTTTTACAGTAACACACTGTCCAGTGTATTCTACCCACTGCTTGACACACTACCCTTACAGCTGACACACTCTTCCTTACAGAAAAAAGAAAAGAAAAGAAATATAAAATACTTCCCTGAGTGTGGTGATTGATTTGGATTATTTGTTCTTGACCACCAGTAGAGAGCCAAATGTTTCAGGAATACCCAGCTGACTATGCTATAGATGCAGAAGCAGCGAGAAAGAAAGATAGGGAGGATAAGTGAAGGAGCTGAAAAAAAAAAATGCATTCCACAAGTGAAGAGAGAATAGGCAGTGACAAACAAACAAATATTTATGTCACCTTGGCGCGATCTCTCTCTCTCTCTCTCTCTCTCTCTCTCTCTCTCTCTCTCTCTCTCTCTCTCTCTCTCTCTCTCTCTCTCTCTCTCACTCTCTCTCTCTCTCTCTCTCTCTCTCTCTCTCTCTTCAAACAATAGGACCTTCTATTAAATAATTCAAATGGGAGCTCAAAGATGCCAGTCAAAAATACTACTGCCATAAAAGGCATGTGTATAGCTGCAGCCTCCTGGTATCCATTGGTGAATAGGGGCATTCATCTTGCTGTTCTCCAGATAACTGTTTTAGCAAGTCTTCTGTTTATATTTGTTTCTTTGGTTCCTTTTTTTTCCCCCTCTGTGAAATAAATGCTGCCTGGCTGGGGGTGGAAGCAGAAAGAGAAGGTAGCTCCATCTATTACCATTTGAATAATGCCGTTTTATGCTTCTCAAGGTGAACAACTCTTAAATCTAGGTTGGTGAGCTTGTAGCAAGTCCTTGTTGGGGGTCTGAAAGGGGTTTAAATTATAAAATTGTATGAGTGCAAAGCAATTTTCTCAATTCATTCAAAGAACATTGTTGTAGATCTTAGAGAAAAACATTCTTTTTTATTTTATTTATTTTTTTGCTCATTCATTGTGAGTGATAAGCACATTTTAACATGGGAGTGAATTGAAAATTAGGGTTATAGGAAAACAAGGCACAGGTGGGGACTAATCAATCAACTAATGAATCACTATGACAACAAATGCAAACATACTTAGAAACCAAGGAAAATGAAAGGAAAAACAGAAAACAAGAAGAACCAAAGGCCATGAAACACTAAACTGAAACAGGACTGCACATTACAGGGTTCAGTAAGGGTTTTATTTTATTTAGGGTTAACAAAAATTGAATTGCCTATCATTCACCATGGATGCTTTAAGTGACAAATTAACATTTTTTTTTTACATTTTTATTCTTCAAAGAAAGAAAGAAAAAGATCATGATCTCCACAAAAATATTAAGCATCACAAATGTGTTCAACATTGAAAATAATAAGAATGTTCATTGAGTACCAAATCAAATTTTAAAATGTAGCTGTTGATTCTGAAAACTCTGTGTTTAGAGAACTAGGGTTAACCACAGATGAGTCTTTATAGGAAGACATGTTCGGATTCAATTAATTTACTTGCACTATACAAGAAAGGCCTACAGTCTTTTCACTTGTCCTTCTGATTAGTTTCCTGGTTTAGTTTTCTGATTGACCCCAGCTAACCCATCACCACTAACAATATATGGAGAAATCTTTGCAATAATGTCGCATGAGCTATTAACCTGACATGGATGACCAATAATAAGAAAATACACCTCAGCTTATATCATTCAGAGAATATAAATTAAACCAGGGCACATTTATTCCATCACTGCATAATAATCTCTGCAGCATATTGTGTTGTCCTGCAGTGGTTGACAGGAGGGATGCCAGTAAGCAAATCCATATGCAGTGGAATGTAAAGATAAGGTTCGGATGTGTAGGGGTGGGAGCTGTCTCTGATAGTTCACTGATGGAGCAGGCTCCCATTTTACATTTATATTCATAGCACATGGGGTGGCTTGTCTCACAGCAAGCCTGGAAAACAAAAAAACAAAAAGGAAGACGGTGCGTTAAGATATGTATGTAATTTTGATGGTGACAATGCCAATGTTTGTATGGCACAGGCATACTGAATATTAGCTAAGTAACAGCTCCCGTGTGGTTTGACATATGTGAGTTTCGAAAACACTAAAATCCCCAATAGGGATTTTATACCGTAATTCAAAACATTGACACCTGACTGAGTGACAATGTGTTATTTGCTGTCTCTCACAGGTATGGGTTTACAGAAATCATCCATGCCAGCTTGTACAGTCACTTTGCTTTAAACAACAATATTATGTATAAACACTTCAATTTCTGAATAAGGGGGAAATCTATTTAAATGAGATAATTTATAATTTTGTGCAAAAAGTATATATATATATATATATATATATATATATATATATATATATATATATATATATATATATATATATATATATATATATATACATATATATACTGTATAAGCTACCTTCCAGTAAAACATGGTTCAAATCACATTATGTGTATTTTTACTGTAATAAAAAATAAATAAATAAATAAATAAATACTCAAATTTATGGTTTTTAGAAGTAAATACTATTAATTGCCTAATTTATGATGAACAAGAGTAAACTTACATTCCCAGAAGTCCCCGAATATTACAGCAGATATAATTAAATGTTATTTAAATAATTATTTTCTCATTTTTGTTATCAGTAATATATGATGTTTTGCATTACATGTTTATATTATTTAGTTAAAGTTAAGTTGCAAAATACACAGGCACTGGTATGCAATCTTGTAATACCGGAAACACTGTCATTTTATTTTTTTTACAGTGATTTTTTTTTTAGCAATCAGATTAGCAACCAGTGCTTCCTGAATTTATTTATTTGTTTACACTGAGGTAGACCGTCTTTACTAAACTTTATTAACCCCCCATTATGCCCAACATCTCAGTTCAACATAACTGATAACACAATAACATTAAGTAAGGGTTAATGCCCGACGAGGTGTCCATTGTCAGGTTTTAATGGACGACGGCGAGGCGTGAACCGTCCGACGCGCAGCGGAGGTCCATTAAAACCTGACAATGGACAACTCGAAGGGCATTAACCCGCTTATACCATGGTCACTTACGAAAGAAAGAAATATTTAATCAATTAATAATACTTTAATGTGTTTTAGAGTAAAAATCGTGAGGGTTTTTATTTATTAAGTCGAGCGCACTATATCTCCCGTATACAGTCGTTGCCAAGCAACGTGGCCACAGCGACCGACCGCAGCAGTTGATCAGTGAGTTTGAGCCAGCGCAATCATTTAGAACTGTCATCAGTTCCTAGGTGTACATTATCACTTTTTAATGGACACCCTGCAGCCAATCAGAATCGAGTATTCACCCAGACCATGGTATAACATAAATTAAACATCTCTGGAAATTAAAAAAAAAAAAAAAAAAAAAAAAAATTATAACATTGATACAACATGACAGTATGAGCCCACAACAACAGCATTAATCGTAGCAAAACATAACATGCTCTTTAATTGACTCCAAACGCAAATGCTGTCACCTAATGCTTTGTTGTCATGTAATGTTGCAATAAGTGTTTGATAGTCTTGTGAAATTCTGTGCTTTCAGAAATGTATGTGTTTTATCTTGACACTACCATTCTCCATTAGCTTTTAAGTAACAAATAATATTTATTGCAGAAACGCGGGAATTTTGCAACTGACACAACTAACAATTTTATGCTCAACAATCATTGTAGCATCGGAAGCTCTCCTGAGTTTTAAGTTTCATGAACCGATTTTCAGGGTCATTGTATGCCTCTCATTGTTTGCATTTTGTGTGTGTGTGTGTGTGTGTGTGTGTGTGTGTGTGTGTGTGTGTGTGTGTGTGTGTGTGTGTGTGTGTGTGTGTGTGTGTGTGTGTGTGTGTGTGTGTGTGTGTGTGTGTGTGTGTGTGAAAATGTGAATGCTGTATGTTGAATACTGTGGGAATACATCTTTCAGAAAGATCGTTGGAGCAGCAGGATCCTCATGAAATCTTAAGCTCTTTGTGCCCTCGGAGCAGCCCACCTCAAACCAACATCTTCATCATCATCTTAAGCAAAAGAAACATCAGCAACCTTAGAAACAGTACTGTTTTATAGCTGTCTTGGTTTTGCCCTTTTAACTTGAGTCTACATGTTTGTTGCCATTTCACTTACAGTGTACCAGTACAAAGAAATGTATGTATGCTGAAATAAATGAAAATGGTCTGCAATTTCAGTCATGATGTCTCTGTTAATAGATATACAAGTCTTAATTTGTATTGAGTGAGATGTGCAAGCGATCAAGAGCACATCAACTCCTGGGGAAAATAACAATATTTTACTCTCTCTCTTTGTGTGTAATTAGACAGGTTAATGAGTGTCTCATTGTTAGAACTAAATGAAAAATCATGACGTATCATCAAACATAATGCGCAGTGAAGGAATGTAGTACTTTGGTAAAAAAATAAAAAATAAAAATGGTATTTAGTCATACTGTGTTTCCTCTAGGGTTGTCAATCAATTTAAAGTTGTATAGGATTTGCCGTTTAATTATCTAATCAAAATAATCTCGACTAATTACATTTATCAATATTTGAATTATCTTCTTTTTTGTGGCTTCTCTCAGCAAATACATTACATTTGCAGGGATGCAAAAAAGCAAACGTTACAGCAAGATGTTGGAGTAAAAGCCTTAAAGGACATTTTAGTTTTATGGACAGAATGTTTTAATAGACATGAGGGGAGTTAGAAACTGAAAATATGTGCTATTGTCCCTCTGGAACCTAGTAAAACTCGCTGCACAGCTGGAGGTTACACAGAGTCTGGTTACAGGTTTAGATATCTTTTGCATAACCATGAAGAACAGCCAGAACTAGTGTATAATTAAAAGTTACCTGAAGCACTACTTCTGACTGTTGATTTGTCTAATGAAATGTTTATTCTGCCCTCTCCAATAATCCATTATTTGACATTTCAGCAGTTCACATAATTATTTGATAAGACACAATAGTTAAATGGTAGCACTTTATTTTTCAGTCCTGTTTCCCATGTATATCCTATACTTATTAGAGTAATAACTGGGTAATAACTAGGTACTAACCCTTAACCTACCCCTAAACCTAGCCTTAACCCATGTAGTTGCCTTATTTTAACCAGTAAGAATACTGTTAGTAGACGTAAGTGCATGTACTGTAAAATGAAGTGCAATCAATTAAATAGTTCTGAAAATGTACATATTTCAAAATCCATGTATAAGGTTGATGAAGTCTGATACATGAATGACTCAGTCTAGAAGCATTAGACTTTAGAAGCATTAAAATATATTCTAGATATTACTTGAATAATATATATATATTAAACCACCTTAGTTGCTAGATTTTTCCTCTCTGCTGAGCAGTTACCAGCATTGATATCCAAGCCATAAATTGCCTTATTTCTTTATAGTTTCAGAACACGCACAAAGCCAATTAGTTAATCGTTAAGACTAGGCAGGTGGTAGAGAATTACAGGATAATAATGCGCCTTGGGCATTCTGGTGCACCACTATGCAAAAGGCCTCGTAGCTACAGGCCATGGATCGTCTGCTTAATTGCCTTGTTGAGCAGGGGGCAAACAGAGGAGTGTATGGGAACAGAGAGGTATTCCACACACTTGTCATGCGATCACTTTTAATCTAAAATACATTTCCAAGGCTTTTTTGTATGTAGTAGCCGATAAAAAAAACGGACACATTCTGTGCTTGGTTTGACTACTGGATTGTATCGCTATGCAAGTCAGCTGTAGAAAATGAGCAATGTTAATGTCTGACAATATAGTTTAAGGCATTACACGTAACATTTGTGACATGCTGAGCCAAACAACAAACAAGTGCAATTGCTTATTTGATTACATGGACTAACTTGATCAAACTGTGATGTAAACACAATAAATATCACTGAAGTAATTATGAAGAGACAAGTTGAAATCAAGGAATGGTAAAACAAATGTTAAAGAAACCAGAGTTCTTTTAAAGCAAGAACTAATATCAAAGTAGAAAGGACAAAGTGTTTTTATTTCCTCAAAACCCACAAATCATTAAACAAAAAAAAAAAGATAACCTCACCTCCAGGATGTGTACAAACACAGTCTGCCAATCCTGATTTTAATGAACAAACAACAAACGGACAGACTGAACTGAAGAATGATGAGCCGCCTGCCTTGTACTTTTAGAGTTTGACTAGGAACGAGTATGACAAAAAAATTATTAAAAAAATAAAACAGATTTTGCTTTGAAGTTTGAAGTTTCCTTTTGGTTTTCCACATAGTTGTCATTTATGAAGCTGAATAATTAAATAAATATATGAAAACTTGCTTGGCAAATATAATATCTCTTTAGGAGCAGAGTAGGGAAAGAGGATGAAAGCGAGTTTGTTCTTTAAAGTCAGAGGAGCACCTTTTACAAATCACAATCTTTCACTAGAGACTCACAGCAGTTAACTCTTTAAGATCATCACTACACTTTTTGCTAAAACAGACAAAATTAGTTTGATCAAAGCAAACAAGCACTAGCTGGGAATGCAGAGAGGGGTGAAGCTGAAGACAGGGCAGGGAGTAATGTTAAAAATAGACATAATTATGAAGTTCTCTCAGCAAGATTTTTATTTTTTTATTATTTGTTTTAACCCAAGAAATTTGTATGGGCATTTAACAACATTAGCCGCGTTTCTGTCTGTCTGTCTGTTGGGTCAAAAGTGAGCGTGCTAGTGCATGCCAGGGTGCGTTTCCACTGTCACTTCCGGGGCTTGATCAGGCCTCCTCGGGTCCAACGGCCAGGGTTTTTTGGCCCGCTGAATACCTTGGTACAAAGCGGGCCAACTGGGGCTTGAGGAGTGGTTTATTTAGTCAGGAGAGGTTCAACACAGCTGCTCATTTCCCTTGTTTTCATTTCAGGCTACCAGCTAACCTTTGAGATTTAAGACATTTAAAACTATTTTCAGCTCAGAAGTCACATTGAGACACCAGCGAGTACTTGAAATAACTTCCGATTGCGATCCGATGTGGATTCTGATCACCGTATGAAATATATTTGTATGGGATGCTAAACTCTACTCATGCTACTCATGCTAACCATTGCGATAGTTCACATATTATGGAAAATACCAGAGACCACTTGAATAACTTAGCGCTAAGAAGGTTTCGGGAAATTCAGCCATGATTTGTGTATATCGTTCTTAAGTTATTCCTCAAGCTGTACCTTATCGTTAATGCGTGTTTCCCGAAACGTTCTTAGTTAAGTATCCCTTCTGTAAGTCATACGTTCGGAAGGTTGGTTTGAACCACTCTTAGATTTACCTTATCACTGTTGAACAGTTCACTTTGCTAGTGGCCATCAATGCAAAAAGCTTCTTTACATTTCAGTCTATACGATGTTGTAATACACCCTGTGTTCAATTAGGCTAATTCAAGTGTTTTCATGCAAATAATACAATTATCATTACACTGATTGTTGTTAGCTTTTTAATTATATTATCCAAAGGTACATCAACTGGAAAACCATTAGGCAGTAATGGCTAAGGAGTTTGCTCAAACTATGGTAGCGAAACAGCGGAAAATTGTGCTAAAAGACGGCGCCGTCCGTGAAGCCCTTTCAAAGGCCAGTGAAATACTGCCAGTTAAGCCCTATCCGGACGGTAACTGTTTCTCATGTGGTATTTTCAACTTTTACATGGGTTAGATTGTATTGCCGTCCGAATCCAGAATGTCAGTGTTTTTCTGAACTTTCCTACTGAACCTTCCTATATTACCTACTGTATTTTGACAAACACCAAGGTCGTGTGGTCGTCCGAATCCACATCTCAAAGTTTACAAGAAGAGATCACTTCAAAATTCACTAAACTAACTTACTTTTATTACTGAAATGCTGGAAAGAATTTACAAGAACAATATTTCATAACAGCTCCACCTCAGCAAACAAAAAGGAGAAAGAGAAGAAAGCACGTAAACATTTGAAATGGGCCGTTATTGTGGCAGCAATATATGATACAATTTCAAAATATGTAGGCTATAGGCTATTATAAGCTATTGTAGTTTGTATTATTTTCACAGCATCTCATGAGTCCTAATAAATGCAATTTCAACTATTTATGAAGCAATTCTTTTATAAAGAACACCGCTTTCTCACATAACGCAGTGAAGCACCACAAACAGCACCTGGTAACGTCGCACATAAGAAGGTATATCTTAAACATCCTAAGGTATAGTTCGGGGAAATGGTACCTTTAGTTAAGTTATACCTTTAGAGTCTTCATAGAGCGCTAAGAGATAACATTATCGGGAAATCCAGCCCATATACTGTATGATTATAATTGTGTATTTATTTATTTTTTTTTTTGTTTCATCTGTCTCTTCCCTGCCTTTGTTGATACTGGACCTGTCTGTACACGTCATACATTTCATATAGGCCTAACTCATGTTTTCTGTCCGTGAGCTCCGTCTGTTGCTCTGGCTGAAAGTGTCAGGGCTCTGTCACTTCTGTCTAGTTTATTTCTTGGTTTTGTGACAGAGCTCTGACACTCCTGTTTTGTCATGTCTTTGTGTGGGCGCGCTTCGGGATTCGGACATTCATGCTCCGCGTGTTTGTATTCTGTCGTGAGCGCACAGGGTGAGCTTTCGCTCATTCTCATGCGTTCTGTCTTGTCGTGTGTTGTTGTGTTTTGTGTAGCACGCAGTTCGTGTTTACGTCGGCCGCATGCTTTCATGTCATGTTTTGTCTTGTACTTGTGTTTTACACTGGCTGTGTGCTTTCATGTTGTCCTGTTTTGTGTGAACACGTAGCTTATAGGTGTGTTCTCGTTAGCTGCGTGTTCATGTCTCGTTTTGTGTGAGCACATGGCTTGTAATTTGTTTTACTGGCCATGTGCTTGTGTTCAAGTCATGTTTGGTGTTGAGCACATGGCTTGTCATGTATGTTTCCTTGTGCCATGTGCTCTCCTGCCGATTGTCTAGCCCCTCCCATCTTGTTACCTGATTATTAGTTCATTTTCCCCACCTGTCCTCCCTCGTTACCTGTCTTGTTTGCTCCCTGTTTATTCTCCTTGTGTTTGCAGTTCTGTGCTGGATTGTTGTTGAATGTACCTTGTGTGTCAAAGCCAAGTCAGGTCAAGGTCAAGGTCTAGGTCAAGTCAAGTCACTTGTTTTCACCCTCGGGGTAGTTTTTGTTAGTTTTGTTCTTGTTTTTTTATTAAATAAAGCCCATTATTGTTTCCTGCACTTTAGTCCTCACTCCTCAACCCCAAACCCTGACAGAAAGGATAACGGTATAGTGAGACGGCAGAGATCTCAAACCCTACTCAGATAGAATAATTTGTGGAAAATTTATAGAAATGCTCGTTCTTTCTAAAGAAATGTGACTTAAACATATATGTTTTATTAATATTTTCCTAATGTGTAAGCCTTTGAACTTAAAAGCCTTAATGGAGTTTTGTGCATTCCTGTGATCACAAATAAATGGCAGTAGGTGCAACTGAATAAGTATGAGTGTTCTCTTTTTATGTTCTCTTTTTATGTCGTTTTCAGTCAGCTATGCTGGTGAAATGGTGGGGTTGCATGACATTCTTCTATGGAGGCGTGTTAAGGGCGGTTTTTAGGGTATCGCTGCGGGGCTACTGACCCGACACTGGAAACACAGCTTGATTTTGGCCACGAGGCTAGACTATTGGGCTCTGTCCGGCACATTGTTAGCCCTGGCTCAGACAGTGGAAAATCGGCTAATACCTCTACTTGCATAGATAAGATTCTCTACAGGTTATCATACACAATAGCATACATATTTAATATAAATTAACTAGCAGGATCTATTTAACACAATGATTTAGTACAATTAATTATATATAAAAAAAGCTTAAATATTGTCTTAAAATTATTTGTGATGAATTGTATTAATTATCCAGTGCATCATGTAATCACTTTGATTACATTTTTATTTGATTTTCAATGCTAAAATTAACATGGATATCTCTATTTAATGCTTAATCCTCTCTCTATATATATGCGTTTATCATGGCAATAAAGCTTTCTTAAACCTTGATTCTTTATAGATGGAGAGAGATAAAGTGAGAGAGAGAGCAAGAGAAAGGGGAGTGAAGGCAGTGCTGAAATGGGGTCCCACTCGAGACTAATTATGGACTTTTTAGAGCGCACAGTCTGCCATTCTGCCCAGGACAGCACTGAGGAGCAGGTGTAGAAACAAACTGCTGACAGACAGACATCTGAACTGACAGAGAATGAGAGACAGCAGTAGAAGTAACAAGAGTAAAAGATTAAGTTGAGATGTCAGAGACAATGTCGTTCTGTTCAGTTACTGGAGGAGTAATGAAGGCATTACACCAAAGGCAAAGGCAGATTCTTCACTACAAACAATCAGTGTTTGTATTTTTTTCCCCCAGTAAAACAAGATAACTTAAGAAGCAAAATAGCATTAGATATTAAGACTTGTTTGAACAGAATACATCTTTTTTTATGTCTTGTTACATTAGCATTTTTTTGTTTTTGTTTTTCGTTTTAAGAATAAATGTAACAAACTTTAGAAAGGTTTATGCTTAAAACAAGCAAAATACAATTTGCCAGTGCAGGGGTAAGAACAGTTAATTAAACTCAAGATATATTCTCTGAAAACAAGACTTTAAATCTCTCACACTTTTGCTTATCAAGTAAATTTATGTTTTTTTTATTTTATTATTATTTTTTTTTTAAGGATGGTTATATATTTATACAAAAACAAGAGAACACTACAACAATACAACAACACTAATTAAGAAAACTTTCTGCAGTGTTTATTTTAATGAATGTCTTGAGGAAGTGAATATTCCAATATAGTTTAGCTTCACAATGCATGATGAGCTACCGTTTCATTCAAGAACTGACTACAACGTATGGGCATTTATTTATGTTTTTGGTCCCCATAAGTAAAAACAGCTTATAAATCAAATTAAATTATGTTTTTATTGTTTTTAATGTAAAAATGCAGAAAGTTTTCTGTGATAGGTAGGTTTATGGTTAGGGGATAGAGTCTACAGTTTGTACAAAAATCATTATGTCAATGGAAAGTGGAAACAGGCACGAAGACGATGGAGAACAATTAGAATGGTATTTAATGGAATACACTTGTCTAAACTGATGTCTTTGCCATAAAGCACGTTCTAACTCAGAAACTATAAACTTAACCATTCAAATAGATTACCATAAGTAAATCACAAAACACAACAAGAAATGTCTTATGAACTACTGTTCATCTTAAAAAAAAAGAAGAAAGAAAACAAAATACATTGTCATTTACTCACCCTTTTGTCTTTTAAAACTTGTTTAACTCTCTTTTCCTTATAATAGAATACTGCACACTATTTTTTTTTTTTTTTTCAGTTCAGTTTAGACCCAGTAGAATGTAAATTTATGAAACAGGCATAACTTACAAATTTTTTTCAACAAAAACATGTTGTATCTCATGAATAACTAAATGAGTAATAACCATGTTATTACCATGTTATTACTACATTTACTGCTTTTTCATAAAAATCAAAAAATGAGAAGTTCTTTGGAATTTCAAATTATACATAATGAACTATTGCCAAAAAATATGTGATGTAAGGAAAACATCTTTATAAATATTCATGAATAAATTGTACAAACTTACAACCTATGAAACAAATTAATATATGAATTCCTTTGAAATCTATGGATTTAAGATGTTTTTTGTTTTGTTTTTTTGTACTGTACATATAACCCCGCTAACTTTCTTGGGACAAAATAATTTGAAAGGCACTTTTTAAAAATATCTTCTTTTATGTTCCACGGAAGAAAGAAAGGAAGGTTCAGAACGAAATGAGGGAGTGTAAATGATGACAGAATTTTCATTTATAAGTGAATTTTCTCTAAAATCAAGAGCTCCAGAAACTGACGTTATTAAATCATCTTCCGCAATGTCACCACAGACTAAATGTTGTCTATTAGTACAGTATATAAGTACAATAGTAACGATCCACGGCTAAAAAACGGTCTGAACACTAACGACAAACTAAACCACCTTGCTGTAATGACAGGTTGACGGTTTGGTTTTAATGACGTGTGCGGTGTACGCGCCAAGCCGAGCTGATCCACCTCCTCTCATTGTATCCATAATAAAACTCCTCTTGAGTCCCCTTTCAATACTGTCTCAGTCAAATGACACTTCTAGTGCACTGAACTGAACCTAGAAGCCTTGCTTCAGTGCTCACTCCTATCACATTCCACTCCGTTTTTCTTCCTTGAGAGCTCTTCACACCGCCTTCAGAGCACTGGTGCCCGACACCCTGCCTCATTAAGGGCTCCTTCGCGCTCCGTCTCAAGGATTATACAAGCAAATCTCATTGTGGCAACACTTCATTCTGAGATATGGGAAGTCATTTTCTTTGAGGGAGACGCGGCCAAGAGAGGCAGAGTGATTAATGAGTGTGATATATCACTTTATGTTTGATTAATTCTCAGTTGTGCTTGTGTGACTGACAGGATTCTGACCCTTGTATGTATTGACTTGAGTATGTGCTTGTGGTAATTATAGACTGCATTGCACTCAGAGCTAAGTCTATTGTTTATTGCTGTTTCATGTATATAAGGCATTTTTCAAAATATCTTATTTTGTGTTCCACAGAAGCATGTTTGGAACAACTTAATAGTATATAATGACAGAATTTTCACTTTTGAGTGAACTAACCTTATAAATATACTCTAATTTTGCACAAAAACAAATTGATAAGGGACTGGTTTTGAGTTGTGTTCATTGGTAAATAAACTGAAGCTAACTAATGTTATTTTGGTGTAAATTTAATGAGTAATGTGTTACGATAGTGTTACATTTTGTGATGCAGACAATACCTTTTGGGGACTAAATACACATCTCATTCATCTGAAATGGAAAAAATAGATTAATCACTGTGTGCACAAAATTAAGTGTAGCGTCAGTTCTGGCAGGTCACGTTAGTCAAGCTCGCATCAGCTGACTCTCAGCTGACACATGTCCACCTATAGGAATATGACGACTATTACTAAATTCATATATAAGCTCCTTCAGTATTATCAGCAGCTATTGCGATTCTCAGAAGCTAATTACCCTCCTCCATCCCCAGCTCCTCCTCTCGTCCAGTCAGGATTTGGCATTCTGATTCCCCTTGAATCAGAATAAATTCTCTAATTATGTTGTCCTTTAAAATCTTGAATTAATGATATCTGCAATACATTCATGTTGGTTCAAGGGGGGTCATTGCCCAGAACAGAACCATACCGCCAAACCTAACTGTCAATCATATTTGACGATAGTGGTCCTGACAGAAATGGAATAACATATATATGACAAAATGCAAATGTTTTTTTTTTTGTTTTGTTTTTTTACTTTCTGTGTACTAAATGCAATTCATGTCACATAATTCATTCAGTACAGAAAATTACTCTTGGCACCCCAGATGGCAGAGAATGCCATGTTTATTCAAAACAAGTAAGCACAGACTGTAACAGTCATCCAAATCACATGAAAATGACCTGAGGAAACTTGTGCATTTAATTTGAGTTTTGTTTCATGCTCTCTCCTCCATCATTCAGCTCGACTGTAATCAAAAGGTCCTCTCATTATGTAGCGTGCGTGTGGGAACGGTGGGACAGCTTCTAGCAAAACTGGCTGCTGAACTCACTTCTCGGAGCTGGAGCTGTGCCATCCCTCAAATGATCTTCTTTTCCCTCGGATCAATGTTTGTTGCTACTTGCAATGCCCTGAGTGGCATGTGAGATGGTAACAGCGTATCCTATCAAAAGCTGCTGCAGACATCCCCTCTGGCCTTGTAAAAATTCCCTCAGTGAAAGCTTATAGAGGACAGCGCGCAATGTTTAGGTCTCCCACAACCGTGTAAATGAACACAAGGACACAAGTAAGT
This sequence comes from Vimba vimba, assembly GCA_022828995.1. Classification (NCBI taxonomy): domain Eukaryota; kingdom Metazoa; phylum Chordata; class Actinopteri; order Cypriniformes; family Leuciscidae; genus Vimba; species Vimba vimba. The sequence continues at coordinate 24,167,846 of CM040818.1, forward strand.
AACAATAAGTTAATCAATAAGTCAACGCAAATGTGTGCGCACAGCTCTAGCAGGGGCTATTTGTCAGCCAACATGCTGTGTAAGGAATATCCAAGGCTTTTCATGTCTTGTCTTTTCATGCATCTCCCTCTCTTTTTTTATTTTTTTTATTTCAGTATATTTATGTGTGTGAGTGTATGCATGTGTGCTTATGGGGAGCAGGGCAGAGATTTGCTCAGTGTGTCCGCCTGACTTGGCAGAAATTGATCTTGTGTATGCATTAGCAGATTGCCTGTTGATGAGATGGGGATTTATAATGCACCGACTGATGGCAGTGATCTAGCTATATAAATAAATGAATATGTGCAAGGTTTAGCTTTCAGATGACTATAAAAACTTGATTTGCAAGCCTTTCTGTACTCACAAATGTCTGCATTAATATAAAAGTGTGTATCTAACTTGATGAGGATCTGATGGCTGGACAAAAAAGACATCAAATCGTCCAAGAATCAGAACATTAAGTGACTGAATGTGCATGGTTTGGTGTAAGATAGAATCAGCAATGTATGCAGTCTGGTGAAGAAGATAAGAGTAGAGGATACAACATGTTATACAACTGTATGTAAATATAACCAATACCCTTTCCTGATTGATGTTGGCCATAAATGTTTAAAATGTAAAAACAAAGAGCTTCTTTCCATTACTACATTACAAAACCAGTGTCCCAGTATATCTCTTCAGTAGATGTGGTTTGCAATTTAACTGCATAATGGTCAGTGCAATACAGTTGTGTGTTTTAGCTCTTTCTGTGTCAGTAATCCAGACACACGGACAAACACTCTTCTGTCAGATCGATGTCTAATTGTAATGCAATCGATTGGGAAAGTATGTATTAATGCTAGCACCTCTGAAAGTGTATTTAATTAAACAGTTAGAATCTTCTCACTTACTGGAATGACAGGAAGCCCTCGTTCATTCGGATCTTGATGATGCAGTGACAGAACGCTCTCTTCGCCTCATACGGCAAATCATGTTTGTGCTTCAAACAGATACTGAATGTGCAAAACACATTAAATTAAGACCAGTGTAGATAAAAGGTTTGAGGAATCGGGTGTCTGTGTCAATATGTTGGCAAGATGGTCTTGAGTTTTGCCAAGACCAAGTTGCCAACTTTTTGTTTTACTGTTTTGAATTTGAGGCCAACGAGAAGGATATCATATGTGCAATTAATTTAATTTAGTAGTCATTGGAAATTCAGGCAGTACAAAGAACACAATAGAGCAGAGAATGAAACTTTCTGAATTCTTCTGAGTTGATTTGATCAATTTGTAATTATATGAGCAATGTGTTAAATCAGTCATAACATGTTGCACAAGAAACATCTGTGAAAATGTGAGTATTAAACTCAATGAAGTGCCATGATATTGATAACCATTTAAATTAAAAGTCTTAAGTCTTATTTTAGTTAACAGAAGCGATGTCATTGAAAAAAAAGTATTTAGAGTCACATGAAAATCACACAGATGTCCGAGTGACTAAACCGCTCATAAGAACATTGTCTCTCTCTTTCTCTCTCTCTTGACAGCGTCTGTTTTCATATCCTTATTCTATTTGCCCCACCAACTTCCTGTCCCAAGATGCCCTATGGTCCCCAGCATCAAGGCCAGGTCATTATTCTGACTTGCTGGGCCTGAACAGCACCCTCAGAAAGGCTGCAGCCGAAAAGGCTCTAAAGCTTGCTCTGGGTTTTCTGAAACTTCAGTTTGAGGGCCACCCTTTGGGCAGAATGAGAGCATTCATGTGTGCATTGGTTTCTCCCCTGATAACTCTCCCCTTAAGCTGCTCTAGATTGTCCTATTGTCTTTCCTCTTCTGTTCTCCCAGTAGAAAAGCATGAATCCTAAGTAAAGCTTTGCCAACATGTGACCTAGAAATCTCGCGTTACTGTTGCAATATAACATAAGCATTGCAATTACATCTGCAATAACATTTAGTTTTAATTTAAGAATGTTCTCAGTGGAAAAAGTGGGCTTTAAACATGCAACTAACCTGTGACTGCTTGGGACAGAACACTGCCAGGCTCGCATTTCTCTATTTATCTGCCTGTTTCCCACACCATAATCTTTGGTTAATCAGATTCAGATAATCTAAAATCTAAACCAGACAATCAATGCATTAATGGTTAACTAAAAATAAACAATAATAATAATTAAAAAAAAGATTATTATTGCAAAATAGCCAGTAGTTTTAAGAAATAATTGGTCACGCACAGTCTGACCAATACCCAGGAAAAGAGTTGATTGCAGTAGAAGCTGTATTACAATTATTAAAGTGGAAAATTAGTGTTCTTAAATTGTAATTTATTTCAATTATTGTACCATAAGTTACTTTGGAGAAAAAATAAAATAATAATAATTACAGGGAGAGACAGTAAACAAAGCAAATAGTTGCATTAGAGTATAGAACTATGAAATTAAACTGTTTATATATATATATATATATATATATATATATATATATATATATATATATATATATATATATATATATATATATATATATATATATATATATATTCTTTCTTTTTTCTTTTCCTTTTTTATATTTTCAAATAATCACTTTATTTGAAAAATGTACATAATATTTATAAAAGTATTAATTTTTATAGTATTTATAGTATGTTCATTTTTATAATAATTAAAATTTTAATAATAATCATTTCACAGTTATTTGTAAACACAATAAATCAGTGAATATTAAAATATAAAATATGGTGGTACAGTAGGATTGTTTTGAGCATTGTTTTGAGTACAAATTACATAAGATTAAAAATCGTATAGGTAAAACATTTGATTATTTTTTACCTGCTATACGAAAGAAAGCGCTGCCAGAAGAGATTAATTTGATTCTCTGTGTGTGTGTGTGTGTGTGTGTGTGTGTGTGTGTGTGTGTGCAGTGGTGTAGTCTAGTTTTTTGTAGTGAGTATACTCTAATATAACATTTTTGAAAAAAATGTTATTTTAAAATACCTTTTACTGTGCAATTTCTTTCTAATTAATTTGAGTTAGACCGAACTTTTATTTTGGTGGGTTGTAGACATTTGAGTTTCTGTGTGTTTTAATAAACTATTATTATTATTATTATTATTATTATTATTATTAGGCCTGAAGTATACTCTGTGCAATAGTAATATATTTCTGTTATAATTTCTTCAAGTTATACAGAACTTTTATTTTGACAGGTTGTCGTAAAGACATTTCAGTTTCTATGTGTAGGCTATATGAAACGAATGAATGGTGATAGTTTTATCAAATGAAATGGTGAAATTCTCATCAAGTGACTCTCATAGCAGCTCTGCGATGAAATGCACATGTGTAGCTTACATCATGTCTCAATACAGTGAAACGCTGAAAACACCACGAGCGTGAGTGTGTGTGTGTGTGTGTGTGTGTGTGTGTGTGTGTGTGGTGGAGCACACACTGAACGCTCATTCCCAGAGACGCGTAGAACAATTGCAGTCTCTTTTAGCTTTAATATTCATAGACACTAGTCCATATCGAGATTTTATTCATTGTACAGCCCTACTTTAGATTTATTCATTCAAAAATAGCCAAATTCCGTGACGTTCTGCTTTATATGGCACGTTCCATTTGTGACTGGATTCCGCGATTCGATCCGTCGCTTCGCAAACACAGACGGGATGAATTTATGAATGAAAGTGTGAAAGTTCTAAAACAAAACGAAGTTGATACGTATCCTCACGCTTTTTTTAAATGGGTATACGCAAATCCTTGGCCTTTTCTAGTGGGTATACCATACGGCGTATACCTGCGTATCACGTAGACTACACCACTGCGCGAGCGTGTGTGCGTGCGTGTGTGTGTGTGTGTGTGTGTGTGTGATGCAATGTGTTTACAATTATATGTGGTTTTAAGTGTGACTGAAGGGACTACAGTAATGTGGATTCTAGAAAGCAGAGGTTCTTCTTACATCAGCTCTCTTTTATTCCACGTTGTTTGTTTTCTGGGAACTCTCCCAGACTATCATTAACATTTAAATCCCTGACCCAGACAAAGTGCCTCTACTTCTCTCAGGTATAGTGATACACTGAATGCCTCGATATACTTCAAGAAAAATTAAAGAACAAACGTTATTTTGAACTAAATCATGTCTGTGTTGTGATATATGTTGCTTATTGAACATTTTGTGACACTTTCAAAGCTAAACGTCCAGTGAGTAGCACTAAAAGCGTGTTCAGTTTTATTCAAAATTAATGAATGTGAATATGCCAATGTTTTATTATGTTGGTTGATGTATGTAGAGCAACAGTTTGGAAATGAAATATCTGGTGAGAGGCACTAAAAGGTTAATGCTCGATCGCGTTTGAAAATAATGTACCAACCTTCACTGAACCATACTCTATACCTAACCGATGGTGTTAAAAAAGTAAAAGTGAAATAAAAATGCTTTTTCTGAAGCAACCACACCATTTTGTTCTTGCATCTTCAAGTCTTTGATCTTTTTTAGTGTGATTTACGTTTCACTGGATGCGCTCAGATTCACAAGTGCAGTGCTGTACCAGGTGAGCAATGTCAGAAAAGCCAAACATATGTATCTGGTTTTGTGATGCAAACATCAAAATGTATTAGTTTACAAATCAAATACTATGGTAAAAGCATTTTGATGTTATAATGTGCAAGTAACCACACAAAAATACATCTTTATTAATTGATAATCTGATCCCATAATCATAATTTGTGTGAAAAGAAATATGAGTTATTTGTGTTATACTGTATTCATTTCAGCTGAAAACTGCAGTGAATTGTACATGTTTTTGGAGTTCTGCAAGAATTTAGGTAGATTTCCAATTAGCCAATGTTCTGCTGTTACATGTTCCCTGGTTTTGGGTTTCTTGTTTTTGCTATTTGGACTTTTAGTTTGAAGTGTATTTTCTGTGTCCTGTGTTCACGTCCTGTGTTTAGTTCCTGTTTTACTTTAGCCGCGTTTCCACCGAAATTACCCGGAATAATTTGTCCCAGGAACTTTTTTTGCCCCAGACCGGTTGCTTTCTGCATTTACACCGCGGTCTAAAGTACCGGGAAGGTAAACTGCGCGCAACTGCTCCTCCCAGTTTGCGACGGACAGTAATCAGTTTTGAGCGCCACATTTATAATAAGTATGGAGGAGATTCAAACTATGCTGCAGTTATGTATTGGTTTACTAACGAGGTAATTAACAAAACAAAATAGACGAGCACTGATACTAAAGCGTGTTCAGAAAGCTCGTATGCGTATAAAATTAGACAACGTATGTTAAATTAGACAACGTATGTTATCAGTTATTGTGAGATGCCTGGGACGAACGCGCAAAAAATTCCTCTTTCGCAAATACGCTTAAAAAAAGCCTGAACCCTGTCTATCAATCATAAATAGAGACAGTCTTGTAAATAGTTGTTTGTTACTAACCTCAAAGCGCTATTTCAATCCTGTTATAGTAAATTTGTAACATGGTTTGGAGTGCCTTGCAATAGATGACAATGTGTAAACATAATGACTTAATAATAAAAGCTGTGGCAGAAAAGAGACGAGCACTGATAAAGCGTGTTCAGTAAGCTCGTAATGCTAACGTTAGATATTAAATTTGTATGTTATCAGCTATTGCGGACATTGACCGTGAGATGGCTGGGACGAACGCGCAGAAAGTTTCCTCATCCACAAATACCCTTTATAAAGCCTGAAACTCGTCGCCAGTCCACCCGTTTTTTTTTTTTAAATTCCATATTTGCAGACAGACAACTCTTACTGCATGAAGCCACGACACGAACCGCATAGATTTTTTAAAAAGGGAGGTTAAAAATAAATAAAATGCTGCGTGGAGTCATCCAACCAAAATGCGGCGTGAACACAACCAATCAGCTTGTGCAGCGCACAAGTCCCACCCCTGAAAGTCCCTGAACTTTGAAAAAGTACTACCTCATGAGCAGGGACTATCGGAGGGGGAAATATTTACCCTTATATTTAACTTCATTTAGACCCTGGTTCCTGCGGTGTAAACACATCGAGTACCAGCCTAATGCGGCTTTTTTTTCTATAGTTACCCTTGTTTGTTTCCATAGTGATTGATTACCCTCACATGTTCCTATTTAGCCTCTTGTGTTTCCCTTTGTTCAGTGTCTGGTGTTGTCCATTGTGGATGTGTCGTGTGCGTTGCTGTCACTTATGTTTTTTGCTGGCCTTTCCCTGCTGTTGTTTTTTTTTTTTTTTGGATTTACTCTGTTTTTGTCTATATTTCCCAGTGCATCCTGATCTTGCTTTGTTTGTTAAAATAAATAAATGCTTATCCTGCAATTGGATCATGCTCCCAGCCTCTCTGAAACACACCATGTTACTTGTTACAAATGCTCCATCAAAGTTCAATAATAAAGTTGATTTATTTTTTTATGTATGTATGCATGTATATATGTATGTATCCCTGCGATCACACACTATAGGAGTAGTGGAAAGCACAGTTTACTTAAGGTATGCTTTTAGTCCGATTGTAGCCTACTTTTCACAGTATATTGTTTCAAAACAAACCTATTCCTTGACATGCTTCATGAATGGAGCTTCAAACACACATACTCACTATAAGATGATATTTTTTCCAATTCTTCCTCAGAGTGGTACATGCTTAACCTGTACTTAACCTTGCCTGAGCATACATCTGTGTGGGCCACAGGTGCAGAAATTGAAAGACGTCAAAGAATTGCCAAGGGTAAGGAGGTCTTCCCTCGTAAATAGCAATAGCAGTTCTGTATAAAACCACGTACATACAATCCTCGTTTGTGCACCCCTCATATCCAGAGTGCAGATTTGCAGAAACCACTTCTTATCTACAATTTTTCAGGAACCCATGATTATAGCACTGTGCTGGGATCAGAGGGATTGTGAATGAGGACAACAGAGAGAATAATGTGTGGAAGATGGCTTTCTAAAAATGAAATGAGGGTCAAACGTTCAAAATAAGGGAGTGTCAGCATTTTTAATGGAACCTGTTTTATTCATTTTTTTTGTTTAATCAGGTTAAATTATTTTTACAAAAAAATGCCTCAACATCATAAAGAAAAGTGCTTGCTCACTCCGTATCACCGGGTAAGACACCTTAGTGTTTTCATTATTTTGAATTGCATAAATCAAATTTTTTGGGTGCATAATCACATTAAAGTGTGCATTTTGAATCAATGTTTTGACTATAAGATTATTATAAACATCAAGGGATTGTTGAAATAAAGCTAGAGATAAATTAAAATGATATCAGCTTTATAATGCACAATGTAATGCACAAAACGAATTTGCATTTTTGGGCCTTTTTTTCATTAAAGAAAAACTCATTGCTTGCTAATATTTGCTTGAGAAGTAAAATTTGATATTATGAGAATATGTCTGTTACAGGTTGTTGTACACAACAAAAAAAAAATGCCAAGATCAGCCTGAAAGTTAGTTATTTTCTATGTAATTTGACATAATTTATCAGTTTTTCCACAGTTTAATAAATGATTATACTGTAATTTAATTTATTTTGACTGTCTAAGTTTTTTGCATGTCATTTTGTGAAATGGTTATTTGCTTTAATTTAATGGAATCCGTCTGGAAACTCTGCTGCCTGTCAGGGATCAGCCAGGCTCCACCACTACCCAATCACTGAGATCACTATCACCTGAATATTAATCACCAGCACCTGCACGCCATCACCTCAAGCACTTATAAGCACACACTTCACTCTGGCACTTTATCTGGTCTTGTACATGAGTAAAGACTACCCAAGCTTCATTGCTTACCGCATAAGTTATTTCGTCAAAGTATCTTCGTCTTCCAGTCCGTGTTCCCGAGCCTCCTGTGTCTTCCAGATTCATCTTCCTCCTTGTCTCCTTCGCTGTGCCTGTATTTCATCTCCTCTCTCCCTAACGCTGGTGTGTGCTTCTTCTTCCATGGATTCATCCTTCATCATCAAAGACAGTATCTCCGGATCCATTCCCTCCGTTATCATTCCTCCTCTTCAGTTCCCGTCATTGTTGTTTCATTTCTCATCAATAAACTGTTACTCATCTCAATCCACTTGTTTGGAGTGTCTGTTTCGTTACAGAGGACCAGACCAACACTGCCGAGATGAGTAACCCCGATCCGTTTCAAGATCTGGTGGATGCGCTCAAATGTACACTCTCAGTACCTACTTCCGCACCACCCGTCACTGCCTCTCCTTCACCACCAGTGGCCTCCAGTCCCATGGCCAACCCGGTGCCCTTCTCTGATCTGGCGGAGGATTGCGATGAATTTCTACTTCAGAATCTGGCCATGCTTTGCTGGCCATGGAGATGCAGTCGTCCTGCTTCCCCACCGAGAGATCTAAAGTGGCGTTCATCATTTCCCTGGTGATGGGGAGAGCGCTCAGTTGGGCCCGAATCCTTTGGAACCAAAATGTCACCGCTACACAGACTCTGAATAATTTCACCACTTACTTCCGTGAAGTTTTTGGAATCCCAGATGGTGACTCTAGCGGCCGCCAGCGGATGGAACTAGCGCTCGCTCCTCACCACCTATCGGCAGGGACTTATTCCTCATATACGACTGCATCTCACTGCATACGACGATTCTATGGGTATTGAACGGTTTATGCAACTTGCCATCTGCACCGATCGTCGTATGCAGCCCTGTATGGAAGATCTATATGGCCAGCTATCACCTTTCCCGCGCCGCCAACCAGAGGATACCAGCACTCCAGAACCAGTCCCCATGCAAGTGGATAACACCCGCCTGACACTCACGGAGCGGCAGAGGAGACTGGCTCAGGGTCTGTGCCTGTACTGCGGCACTGGTGGACACATTATATCAGCGTGTCCCATCCGTCACCACGACCCATGGTGAGTGTTATCCATTCCTCCTTGGTCAATATAAAACCACTCACCACTGAAGTCGTCTTTTCTACCTCCTACACTTCCATTCCAGTACGCGCCCTCCTCGACTCCAGTTCAGCAGAAAACTTCATATCTGACTCCCTCTGCCACCAGCTCAACCTCCAGAAAAGCCCCATTGAAACCCACTACCAGGTACACTCGATAATAGGCGAGCCTCTCAACAAGAAGAACGTCCGTTTCTCCGTAGGCCCTCTCCACATGCAAGTTGGACTCCTCCACTCTGAATCCATCACACTACTGGTTCTGGAGAGTTCCACCATTGGTATCATCCTAGGGCGTCTGTGGTTCGTGCAACACAATCCCATTCTCTCCTGGGCAACGGGAGAAATCCTAAAGTGGGGCGATAGCTGCTTTCCCGGATGCTTCCCACACCTTTCTCAACCAGTAATACCGATTCCAGTCAACACCACTTCCATCGAGAGTCCTCTGAAACAACAGTCTATCGACATCCCGACCTTTTACGCCCCCTTTAGTGATGTCTTCTCTCCCAAATGGGCTTCATCGTTGCCACCACATCGGCCATGGGACTGTGCCATCGACCTCCTTCCGGATGCGCCAGTGCCCCATGGTAAAATCTACCCACTATTTCTTCCTGAACAGAAGGCCATGGAGGAGTATGTGGAAGAAGCCCTCCAACAAGGTTACATCCGCCCTTCCACCTCCCCTGCTGCTTCGAGTTTCTTCTTTGTGGCGAAGAAGGACGGAGGCTTGCGGCCCTGCATCGATTACCGTGCCCTCAACAAGATTACTGTTAAGTTCTGCTATCCACTTCCTCTCGTCCCAGCAGCCCTGGAACAACTTCGTGGAGCAACCGTGTTCACTAAGCTGGACCTCCGCAGCGCTTACAACCTCGTCCGGATACGTGAGGGGGACGAGTGGAAAACTGCCTTTGTGACCCCAGCAGGACACTATGAGTACTTGGTGATGCATTACGGCCTGGTAATTGCCCCCTCCGTATTCCAGGATTTCATGCATGCGGTGCTCTGGGAATTTCTCCATCTACAATGGATCGTCTACATCGATGACATTCTGATATTCCCGGAGCCTGGCCGAACACCATCACCATGTTGCGGAGGTCCTTCAACGCCTCTGTGAACACCAGCTCTTCCTCAAAGCCGAGAAATGTTCATTCCACCAGTCCACCACCCAATTTCTCGGCTACAACATTAGTGAACACGGCATCCAGATGGACGAGAGGAAGGTAGAAGCTGTCAGAAACTGGCCCATCCCGTCAACCATCAAAGAGCTTCAGCATTTCCTTGGATTTTCAGACTTCTACCGCCGGTTCATTCACAACTACAGCTCCATCACCTTGCCATTAATCTCCTCAGAAATAAGCCCAAGTCTCTGTCCTGGACACCATCCGCCAATCAAGCTTTCCAAAACCTCAAGGATTTCTTTACCAATGCGCCGCTCCTAATCCACCCAGATCCCAATAAACCATTCATTGTTGAAGTAGATGCCTCGACCACCGGAGTAGGAGCGGTATTATCTCAGCAGCAGGGGAAGCCACCTCGTCTCCATCCATGTGCCTTCTTCTCCAATAAATTATCCCCGGCGGAGATGAATTACAACATCGGTAACAGAGAGCTACTTGCAATAAAGCTTGCCTTAGAGGAGTGGAGACACTGGTTGGAGGGGGCCAAGGAAAGCTTAACGGTACTTACCGACCACAAAAATCTCCAATACCTCCGTGAAGCCAAACGACTCAACCCCAGACAGGCAAGATGGGCTTTATTTTTCACCCGGTTTCACTTCACAATCTCGTACTGTCCTGGTGCAAAAAATTGTAAGGCAGATGCTCTATCCCACATCCACACTCCTGAAGAGAAAACAGAAGAACCTGAACCCATTCTTCGCATGTCCCATCCATTGGTCACTCGACCAACAACTTTCCTCCAGTGTCTCAGTGAGCCATCTCCGCCGGGGTGTCCTCCCGACCGTACCTACATTCCCAGGTCCCAACGCACCAATCTCACTCACTCAGCACATACATCTGTGGGCACTGGCCATCCAGGGGCCAACCGCACCCTCTCACTGCTACAAGATCGCTTCTGGTGGCCAAATATGGCCAGGGACGTGAGAAGGTTCGTACAAGGATGTCATGACTGCGCCATTTCAAATACTCCACGCCACCTTCCATCCGGCAAGCTCCTTCCGCTGCCTGATCCTCATCGGCCCTGGTCACACCTGGGAGTAGACTTCACCACAGATCTACCTCCATCTGACGGTAACACCTGCATCTTTGTAATAATTGACAGATTCTCTAAATCCTGCCGTTTGATCCCCCTTAAAGGTCTACCCACAGCCATGACTACTGCTGAACTCCTCTTCAACCATGTATTCCGGTACTATGGAATTCCCGAAGATATAGTATCCGATCAAGGCCCACAATTCATATCTCAAGTGTGGAAGGCGTTCTTCAAGCTCCTAGGTGTGACCATCTGTCTGACATCTGGATACCACCCACAGTTGAACGGCCAAACGGAGAGGAAAATCCAAGAGATTGGTCGCTTCCTACAAACCTTCTGCCACGGCCACCAGAACTCTTGGAAACAATTCCTAGGCTGGGCCGACTACGCGCAAAACTCCCTCCGTCAGGCTGCTACTGGACTCACTCCCATCCAGTGCGTGCTCGGCTACCAGCCTTCACTGTTCCCATGGTCCGGGGAACCCTCCGACGTTCCCTCCGTCGAGTATTGGTTCCGAGAGAGTGAGATGGTCTGGGATGACGCACATCATCACCTTAAGAGGGCAGTGCGCAGGCAAAGGTTCCAGGCAGATGCTCGTAGGACAGAACCACCCATCTTTCAGCCAGGGCAGAAAGTCTGGCTGTCCACACGGGACATCACACTGCACCAGTCGCAGATACGTTGGCCCCTTCACCATCACCCGACAAATCAACCCCGTCACCTACCAACTCCAGTTACCCTCACACTACAGAATCCACTCTGCATTTCATGTTTCACTCCTCAAACCTTACCACTCACCTGTATCTGTTCCCTCCACAGAGCCTGGCCCGACAGAGGAACCCCCTCTCCCACCAATTTAGGAGGACGGAACCATCTACACTGTCAGAGAGATCTTGGACTCCCGGCGCCGTGGTGGTCATCTGGAGTATCTTGTGGACTGGGAGGGCTATGGACCAGAGGAACATTCATGGACACCTAGAGATGACATCCTAGACCCAACTCTCCTTACTGCTTTCCACAAGTCTCACCCAGATCGTCCAGCACCCATAGGAAGAGGCCGACCACGACATCGTCGGCCAGGCTCCACCACTACCCAATCACTGAGATCACTATCACCTGAATATTGATCACCAGCAACTGCATGCCATCACCTCAAGCACTTATAAGCACACACTTCACTCTGGCATTTTGTCTGGTCTCGTACATGAGTAAAGACTACCCAAGCTTCATCGCATACCTCAGAAGTTATTTCGTCAAAGTATCTCCGTCTTCCAGTCCGTGTTCCCGAGCCTCCTGTTTCTTCCAGATTTGTCTTCCTCCTCGTCTCCTTCGTCGTGCCTGTATTTCATCTCCTCTCTCCCTAACGCTGGTGTGTGCTTCTTCCACGGATTCATCCTTCATCAAAGACAGTCAGTATCTCCGGATCCATTCCCTCTGTTATCATTCCTCCTCTTCAGTTCCCGTCATTGTTTTTCATTTCTCATCAGTAAACTATTACTTATCTCAGTCCACTTGTTTGGAGTGTCTGTTTCGTTACACTGCCAGACTTTTTATTTATTTATTTTTTTACAGGTTTGCAGCGAAACATTGTTATGTTACAGTAGCTGTTCTTCAGCGCTGCTTTTATATGCGGATAAACTACTTTTTGTTTGTGTGGTCAGAATGGTCTGTTAAATATATTTTCCCTATTTTCCCTTATTTAAAAAGGCACATCATTATGCTAATGCTGTACATATTTAATCATTCATAAATAACAGCTATAGCCTTGCCACAATAAACCACACAATGCTGGCCACATACCAAAAGTTCATGCATTATGTAATTTCCACTCAGAAATAGGAAAGAGAATTTCCAAATGAGACCGGATGACTCTAACATTAAACAGAAATCGTTCTTCCCTGCTAACAAGGCTTCTTTATAGTCAAGTGTCATGTGGTAATGATTGCAACAAGTTTCTTCACAGTGAGTGCAGGCTATTAATAGGACAGATACAGTGTGACCACTAACGTGAACATGGCCTGGTGGAAAATCTGGTCTGGGAAAACACACCCCCACACACACGGCACACACTTATGCTCTTGAGTATATACTGGATAAGTGCAACAACACAGAGGATGATTACACATAAACACTCTCTCGTCCATGCACACCTAAGCACAGATCCTCAGTTTCAGGTAAATAAGAGCTAAAATCAAAATGCCTATTTGGAGAGGGGGGCTTTCAAGAACTCAAGTGGTTTTGTGCGTCATCCAGAGAGTTTACCAGGAAACAAGATGGAAAAACAAGAACATCTAAATTAATGCACAGAGAAAGCTATTAGTAGCTGAATGAAAACCCTTTTTTATTTCTCTCCTCTATACACACATAGCAGATGTACACTGTGCATTAACTTGTACTTATGGCATAATACTGCACATCAGACCTCATTTGTCCAGTGTTTGCAAGGCTAAGACAAAATAGTCCTGGTTTTTACTTCGCTAAGATGTACTCCTTTTAATGCTGTTTCTACAGTCACTTACACAAACAAAAATAAGCCTTGTCTTCAGCATTAGACAGTAATCTTCAAGCGGAAAAAAGACTAGCGCTGCTGATGTTACACAAACGTATTAGGTTGCTTGTTGAGGCTTATTGGCCAGGGCCCATGCTAAATTTATACTCATGTATATTTACAACTAGTCAGATTAACCATGATCAAAGAATGTTCATCAACATGTAAAGCATTATTGCTGCAGTGACACTTTTGATTTAAAAAAAAAAAAAAAAAAGCATTTGTCAGAAGAAGTGGATAAGTTAGTATTGCATGCAGCGAAAAATAAGATTGTCTGACACTTGAATGATATGTTGGTAGCACATACACTAACATAGCAGATGTGCTCTTTCTTTAGTTGGAAGCAAATGGAGGACTAAAATAATTTGCAGAGTGATAGCTTCCTGGAACAATAACATAGCATAGTAAATGAGGACATACTACAGACTTCTGTAAATGCTGTATATTCACCCAAAACTGAACATAGATAACACTTTACAATACAGTTGCACTAGTATGCATTAATTCATGTTTAACTAATGCACAGGTAATCTTAAAGGGACAATAAGTAGCTTTTTAGGTATTTTATTATCTAAAAGCAATATTTTTAATCATACATATGTCCTCAATGGTGTACAAATACCTATGCCAATGATCTGACTAATCCTTGTAAACGAAGAATTTATTATCTTTATATACATGGGACGGGTAGGTCCACGGAGGCTTCCATGTAGTTCCGCCATCTTGAAAAACTATAATAGCAGAGAGGGACAAAAAGTACTAGGCCAACGCGTTTCCACAACGCGTTTCGTTCAGAGTCCGCGTCACGTGACTGAAGTCAACAGAAGCGGAGGAGCAGAGAGTGGTGCTTGTCACCAATCCATAGACATCATGTCTATGCTTGTCACTGTCGCGGCAAGTTTAAAAGGCTGCACTGTACGGTTATTTATACACCGTTCATTAATACATATGCTGAGTCACAGGATAAGGAGTCATCGTCAAAAGTCCATAATAGACCGTAAAAGGAATCGTGATCGGAGATTACAAAAAACAAGGGTTAATGTCGGGACAGCTAATGCAGGAGGAAGCTTTCAAAAGAGACGCTGAAGTTTCCTGTTTTCTTCTCGACAGGTAAGTCAATGTTACTGTCTTAATTACAAGCTTTTCATTGCTTGGTTGTATACTTTATTAGTTTATAGACAGTATAACATTTATAGTTAAAAGTTAAACAGGCTCTTTGATGAATAGCAGCTATTGAGTAAAGTAGAGAAGGTCCTAAAAACAAGGTTGTAAGTTTTGTTTGATCAAAACTAACATTCGTTTGTTCGTTGTGTCAAGTTGCAGTTTGTTTGAAATAACAAACCAGTTCACCCGAAGGAAAACTCGATGAAGTGCTAGAAGCTTAGCTTTTTGGTACATAACGGCTACCGTAGATGCAACACGCACTTTAACCCTCTGGGCTTCTTCGCCCGAAAACGGGCGAAAACATGAACGTTTCGAATTGTTTAATTTTTTTGCTTCATCGGATGGGGGTGAAACTTGGTGACTTTTGTTTTATTACCTATATGAACACACAAAAAAATCAAGGAGATGATTCTGATATGTTAAAGGGTCGTAAAAAAAAAAGTCACACTTAGCTTCCTCCCGCCCGAAAACGGGCGACATAGGAAATGAATGAGAAATACGAAAAAATAGGAAAACTCAGAGAAACTTTTGGTGGTACAAGCTACAGATCAGCCACTGTGCTGAAAAAAAGTGTACAGCAATGAAGGGGTGACACTCTAGAACATCAAGAGTGCAAATAAGACTCCCTCCCCCCCCCACACACACACCTACACACACAAACACACACACACAGAGAGAGAAATGAACTGGTAAGACTGAAACAGCAAATTTTGCCCCAAACTATATAAAAATGATATAATCATAATAACTCCAAAACTATAGCAAGGAGAGTCAAAAGGTAGGTATCGTTTGAAAGAACTCTTTTTAAATTTTTTGAAAATATAAATTACATTACATTTGGACATTGTCCTGCCAAGAAACAGCGGATAAAAAACAATATATATATATAATTTTTATTATGATTTTGCATATCTTTCTTATTTGTCATGGAATAACTCAGGAAGGAAATAAGGTAGGAGGAAAATTCTTTTTTAGTGAAGTCCCCCTACATGTTAGCTGCATCTGGATAAAAAAATAATAATTTTTGGACAAAGGAATCAAAAGTTACAGCATTTGGAAAAGAGATAGCCTTTTTGTACAGTCTTTGACACCCCCTCATGGGCAATTTTTTCTTCATGAAGAATATCTTGTCATAAAAGCAATAGATTATGTTAATTTTGGGCTCATTTTAATTGTAATAATATGCTGTAAAAAATGAAGTGCCATTTTCAATTATCTGAGAATGTTTCATGAGCTGTATGATGTTTTTGACACATTGCAGTACATTATTTTATAGATTATGAAAAAAAGAAATTCTATTTATCAGCAAATAACTCAGCAATACTTAAGAGTTTTTCAAAGTGGATACATTCACTGTAAAGTTCAGACTCTAAGCTTTCAAATGACATCAACTTTGTGTTAATCAAGGCAAGATTTTTTAAAAATATGGTAAAGAATATTTTCGCAGCTAGGTGGCGCCTGCTGGCGGTACACTCGGTTTTAGAGGGATTACTCAGCACTCGTTAGGAGTTAATAAATGTAATTAGATGCATTAAAAAGCTGAGATCCTAAGCTTTAAAATGATATATAATTTGTGTTGTTCCATTCAGTGGTTGCTTAGTAATAATTTTTTTTTCTTTCCGAATGGGAATAAATCAAATAAATAAATAAAAAAGCTATAGGCCGCCTATAGGCGGTTATAGGACATGACACAAATTAATACATTTTGAAGCCACTAGATGGCGCTCTTCTCAGTTGAAATTTTTTTTTTTTTAGGCCTGCACTCTATTTTGATGTGAAATGTTGCATTTATTGAAAAATAAAAAAAAATAAAAAAAAATAAAAAATAATAAAAAATAATATATTAATTCTAATGGAAAAAATAGCTCATAAAAATTATATAATTAATGCAAAATATCATAAAAAATTCCAAAAATTCTAAATAATAATCAGAAAACATTATAGAACAAAAATATATTTGAATGGTTATCCTGGGAAAAAGTAAAGTAAGATTTTAAGGCTTCGCCCGTTTTCGGGCGGGAGGAAGCTAAGTGTGACTATAATACGAAGAAGCCCAGAGGGTTAAAAAGTGAGGCGCTGTAGAGCGCTATTCGTTTGAATGCAAAATACAATTTCACCGCTAGATGGGAGAAATTCCTACTTATTGTCCCTTTAAGTTAATGTATGACTCTTGAAGAACTAAGCCATTGATTACCGTATTTTTCGGACTATAAGTCGCTCCGGAGTATAAGTCGCATCAGTCAAAAAATGCGTCATGAAGAGGAAAAAAACATATATAAGTCGCACTGGACTATAAGTCGCATTTATTTATAAATTTATTTCACAAAATCCAAGACCAAGAACAGACATTTAATATGGAAAGGCAAGTTATTCAACTACACAGTAGCACACAGAACAACAGGCTGAGTAGGTATCCGGTATGTTAACACAACACATTAACAGTTATTCAGCTACACAATAACGATAGCATAACGATAGAACATATACCTGGGAGGCTGAATAGGCTAAATTAATATAAGCCAGCGAGTCCAACAAGCAAGTTACCAGTAAACAAGTTCACCAAGCTCCCGCAATCTCATTCCACATCACTGAATCCATTGAATTTTCTTCATCCTTGGTGTCGCTTCTGAACAACTCTGCCATAGAGCGCCCTCTCGCGGCTGTAGACGGTAATGTTTTCATCTCAGTCTGAATTAATTTTGATATATAAGTCGCACCTGACTATAAGTCGCAGGACCAGCCAAACTATGAAAAAAAGTGCGACTTATAGTCCGGAAAATACGGTAATGATTGCTTCACCAGCAACTAATAAAGAATCTGAATAATAAATTAAGTCATAAATGAATTGCTATTAAATCCATCCAATGTTTACGTTCAAAGGGTTTTCAGCAAGGACACATTCAACCAGAGGCGGACAGAGTACACAGCTTTATTACTTGAGTAAAAGTACAGATACCCCTTGCTAAATTTTACTCAAGTACAAGTAAAAGTACTACAGTCAGATGTCTACTTAAGTAAAAGTACTAAAGTACTTGTTTTTAAAAGTACTTGAGTATCAAAAACTATCATTAACTTGTTCAGAAAATTGAAATAGTCTGGCGAGGTGGGGCCACGGGTTTGGGATGCGATTTTTTTTTTCCCAGGATGGTAGGGGAAGACTCATGAATATTCATTAGGGAAGTCATCCCTGATTGGTCTGATGACCTACCCCTAAACCCCCCCCTAAACCTACCCATCACTGGGGGTCTTATGACCTCCCTAACCCCGCCCCTAAACCTACCCGTCACTGGGGTTAAGACCAATCAGGGATGACTTCCCTAATGAATATTCATAAGTCTTCCCCTACCATCCTGGGAAAAAAAGCGACCTGCGACCTGCTGCGTCTTCATCCATTGTTTCGTCCATGGTTTCGTCTCTTATCTAAATCTGACTATGGAGTTGACTTTGGCAGAAAGCTGAATATGATTGCTGATAGGCTGTCCCAATCAGTGGCGCCTGCACAATCCAATCACATTTGAGAGGGAAAAAACAAATTGAGTTTCCGAGATGGTTTTTTTTTGAAGAAGAAGAAGTAACGGATACTCACAGTTATGGATAGAAATGTAGTGGAGTAAAGAGTACAATATTTGCCTCTCAAATGTACTTGAGTAAAGTCATGAGTACTCCCCAAAAATTATACTCGAGTTAAGTACAGATCCCTCAAAATTGTACTTAAGTACTGTACTCAAGTAAATGTACTCCGTTACTGTCCGGCTCTGCATTCAACTAATCAAAAGTGACAGTAAAGACATTTATAATATTACAAAATGCTGTTCTTTTAAACTTTATATTCATCAAAAAATCCGTAAATCAGTATAGTTAAAGTCATTTGGCGATTTTCTGCCATTCTTCTCTTAGATCCTCTCTAGCGCTGCAGGTTGGATGGGTGCCAACAGTGGACAAACATTTTCAGGTTTCTCCAGAGATGTTCTTTTGGGTTCAAGCCCAGGCTCTGGCTCGGTCACTCAAAGACATTCGTCCATAAGCCACTCTTGCATTGTCTTACAGTAACTGTGTGCTTAGAGTCGTTGTCCTGTTGGAAGGTGAACCGTCTGCCCAGTCCGAGGTTCTGAATGCTCCAGACTAGGTTTTCATTAAGGCTAACTCTATATTTTGCTGCCTTGAGCTTTCCTTCTACTCTGACGAGTCCCCCAGTCCCTGCCGCTGATGAGTAGTGCTTGGTGTCCTCCATACATGTTGCTTGAAACTGAGGTTAATTAGAGCAGATAATATTGTTTCTCACAGTCTGAGAGAGCCTTTTAGGTGTTTTTTTGTTTTGTTTTTTTGTTCCAAATTCCAAGTGGGTTTTCATGTGTCTTCACTGAGGAAAGGCGATCTGACCACTCTGCCATAAAGCCCAGATCGGTGGAGTGTTGCAGTGATGTTTGTCCTTGTGTAAATTTTTCCCATATCCATATATGATAATGTAGCTTATTGGTCACCATTCTAACCAAGGCCTTTCTCCATCAATTGCTCAGCTTGGCCATTTCCCAAAAGCATAGTAAGAAAAGCATAGTAAAGTAAGTTTATCGTAGAACAATTGCCACCAATGGTGTCAACGATCAACTTAGGCTGACAATGCTTTTGGGAAACGCAGCCCTGGTTGTTTCAAACTTCTTCCAATAAGGATTATGGAGGCTACATGTTTCTTTGAACTTTTTTTTTTTTTTATTCCTTAGTGTCTTTATGCAATCCTGTCTCTGAGCTTTACGGGCAGTTCCTTCAACCTCATGGCTTGGTTCTTTCTCTTATATACATTTTAATGGTTCAACCTTTTATTGAGAGGTGAGCTTTATTGGTGAGCATAAGAGACTCTTGCAAAGATAAAAAAAAAAATAAATAAAAAAAAAAAAATATATATATATATATATATACTTTTTATATAAGTCTAATTAAAGTCTAGAGGGTATGTCTAGCATTTTTAGAATAAAGCAAACAAACAAACAAAACAAAAAATATTCATTGCAATTATTACATTAATACATATTTACACACAGACATTCCCTGTCAATCCAAGTGACCAACATGAATCTGTTGCAAAATCTGCTTGGTGAAATCTTTTGCACTCACTCGAAATTCCAGATTACCTGAATTCCCAATTACTAGTTCTCTTCTGCGAAAATTTGCCAAACAACAGTAAATGTGACCGAACCTTAAGAGGCAACATACACACACATGCGCACACACACACACACACACACACACACACACACACACACACACACACACACACACACACACACACACACACACACACACACACACACACACACACACACATTCCCAGTCAATCCAACCAACAGCATGATGTTATGTCATTCATGTATGCAATTCACTAGGCAGAGGGTGACTTGTCTGGCCATCATCTGTAACTGCATTACTCATTCCTGCTCCTGTTCTTCCCAGCTTTTTATTTACTCAAGCATACATTTTAGCTACAAACACATTTCTCCCATCCCTGTGGATTTTTCTGCCACCCATATCTTGCTTCTCCAAAAGCAACAGCTTCAGAGAAGGATTATTCCGACACCTTATTTAGCATCTATTCTCACCCTCCTGTTAATTCATAATGCTACTCAAATCTCCCAGGCAAAGTTTCCTGTCAGTTTAATTCGTATTCGTATTCCTCTTATTCTCCCCAGTGACAAACCTCTGTGCCGTATCCGAGCAGCATAATTAGCACTTCGATTCGATTGCGGTAGTTTTGAGACCAGAGTTATATATTATGTTTTGAACAAAGGGCGGTAGAGAGTCTGTGTACATTTCTAACAAGTAATAATGTCTTGCAATTACCAGTCTTGCGGTAATGCCATAATGCCACCTGTTGACACGGCTGCATAATCAGTGGATCTCTCTGGTCTTTGGCAAATGGACATCACAGGGAGCACTTAGAGCATACTTAATGGAGCATGTGTGACCCTGGAAACACAATTACAAATGTGTACTGATTTCCATAGCTCTGTGTATGACAGCCAGTGGAGCTAGCATTAATCCTAATGGCCTTCCCTGCATAGGAAATCATCCAGAATTTTCGTAACCCTTCTCCTGCCATGCAAATGCATGTTAGGAAACATTACTCCAGCCAAAAAGGTTAGTTGGAAGCATATGCGAAATAGATAAAGGCCTGAAAGGCAGTTTAATCACATTGGATGTTCTTACAACTAAGCTAATGGCTTTTTGTGAAAGCTTCAGGATGGAGAGAAAGGCCAGTAAGTTTATTTTTTTTTTTTTTTTAATCTACCAAATTATTAATCTGTGATTATAACTAGCCATGAATAATTGAGCCGGCACACATCAGAGTTCTTTGCCTCTTGATGGAAGTGTGTAATGTATCCTCTGTGAGAGGGAAAAGGGCTTTCTGTTCCCATGGAAATTCTAACGGAACACATTAAAAACAAAGTGGAAGGTGGAACACACAGAGAATGAGCAAGAAGAAAGAAGCATTACAAACTCGCTATACGCTCATTCGGGATCAATCAATCTTGTCTCCCTCTCGCTCCCTCCGAACCTCAGCGTGCGGCACGAAAGGAAGCATATTTTGGTAAGTAATAATGTTGTGGTAAGATAGCGGAAATGAAAAAGAAGGACAAATAAATTTCATCAAAAAAGCAATAAACTGGTAGTTAAATGGCATCTGAGAGGACTGCCAAATGAAAACACACATATCAAATATCAGAAACTATATCGGTGACAGGGAACAAATTAATAACATACAAATAATATCTGCCTGAGTATTAACCCCTTCACTCCCAGAAGAGTTCCCTATTTAAAAAAAAAAAAAAAAAATCACATGTTGTGGCTTTTGAGAGAGATAGAGTACGTGCAGCAACAGAGAGTAAATAAAAACAGACTCACACAGAACCTGAAAAAATTACAAGGGTAACTAACTAGCTGATCATTTTAGAGGAACAAACTCATCCTGAAATCACATAACAACACAATCAACAACAACAGTTTAAATAAACCTGGCATGTGCTCAAACAATACATAATTATTCAGGCTCCGCTGCATGCTGGGAAGAATGCAAATGAAACTGGACCACAAATCAATTTGGTAACACTTTAATTTACAGTGTATTTGTTACACATTACTACAGTAATGACAAGCAATTAACTATAAATCAAACCATAATTCTAGCCCTAAGTACATGTTGTTAATTAATATTACTTAAAATAAAGGGTAACACTTTATTTTAAGGTGTCATTGTTACAATTATTTATTTAAGTACTGAGTAATATTACGTAACTTCATGTACTTACTATATGGTTAGGATTAGGGTTTGGTTTAGGGTTAGTTGCATACAATTATGCATAATTTATAATTACTAACTACATGTAACCTAACAATGACAATGTAAAATAAAGTGTTACCAAATAAAGTGTAACAAATAAAGTTTCTTTTGTCAGCATTATTTATTTATACATTTTTACTGCATAAAGGTGCAGTAACATTAGCAACAATTTCTGTGAAATTTCACAGATAATAAGGTCCATTATCTGTTGTCAACAGTGTAGCGATGTATGAAGCACAATTTGCAAAAGTCACTTTCCAACCAAGCAGGTTTCTGGTCATGAATGCAGCAATTTGAGTGACCGACATGAATATGTTGCGAAATATGCTTGGTGAAATCGTTCGCCCTCACTCGAAATTCCAGATCGCATCAATTCCCATTGAAATTAATGGATCTCATCTGTGAAAACAATGGTAAATGTGACCGAACCCTAAGAGGCAACACATACGCACACACGCAAGCACACACACATACACACACACATTGTGTGACTGAAGTTTAAAAGTGGGTTTGCAGTTGTATTTTGGGGCACGTTAAAAAAAAAATAAAAAAAACTGGGGGAGGAAAATGTTAAGCGAAACAGCAGCTAGCATGTCCTTGGGATTAGAGAGCATACTGTGGTCTCAGAGGAGACGTCTAATGTTGTGCATCATCAAGGCGCTGTGGAGTAGAGGAGAGCAGAGAACCCGTGGGGCCTAATGTTTAATACCCCTTAACCGCTTCACTAGCAGCAGCTACAGAACCCTTAGGACCAGCACACACACAGCACAGCCAGGCATGTCAATGAGCCACACACAGACACACATAATCAGAGAGAATTATACACGCACTGTCAGGGAGAGTTACAGTATACACACATACAGTATACACATGAGTGTGAGTGAGGCAAAGTGTGAATGAGTGAACAGATGAACCATTGAATGAATCTGAGTTTGTAATTTAGTTTGTTATGATATTTTTCCACATTCTCTCTCTGACCCTTAGGCCAGTTTCATACTGCACACTCATGTACAACAGCAGGCTCATATTGTGATTTCTCATGGTGTTTCTGCTGCATAACCAAACTATATAGAAAATACAATTATTTCCGCCTTGGTTTTTTTTTAGTTTTTTTTTTAAATGTATTTATTTATTGTAATAATGACCATAAATTATAAAATTGTAATGAGGAGTTGGGCATTGACAAGGGATTACATTCACATCCAGATGGTAATTAATCTACCAGGAACAACATACTGTACAAACCCAACCTGGAGCTATAAACTGCTTGAATCAGCTGGATTCAGTCAGATTTGCTGAATAGAAAGTGCTGTCACTGACAAATCTTTTTTTTTTTTTTTTTTTTTTACAACTTGAAAGTAGTGCACTGCTGTATTTTACAGTTATTTCTACGATTTCAAACAACACTTATTTTAATAAATTTTGAAGTATAATTTATTGTATTTCTGTGTTGGCAAAGCTGAATTTGTAGCAGCCTTTACTTCAGTCTTCAGTGTCACATGATCCTTAAGGAATCATTCTAATATGCTGATTCGGTGCTTACGAAACATTTCGGTGACACATTATTTACAGTGTCTTGTTACATGTTAAATGTAGTTAATATAGTAATAACAATAAATGATGCATAATTACATGCATTTAACCCTATTCAAACCCAAATACATATTATTCAGTACTATATTTCTGAAATACTATTATTCAGTAGTATTATTCAATAGCGTATCCAACATTTCTTCTTATTATTGAAAACAGTTGTGCTGCTTAATATTTCTGTGGAAACCATGATTTAACCATGACCATTATTTTATGAAGAGAACATAAAAAAAAAAAAAAAAAAAACTACATATATGTACAGTGCTATGCATAAGTGAATACACCCATGCTAAAGTTGACTAAAAAGAGGAATAAAAAATCATATTTTGGAAATTGAACTTAATTTATGCCTTAATTTAAAAAATTAGGAAAAATCCAACCTTTAAGGACACCAATTTTCTTTGTGAATGAATAATGTATCGTAAATAAATAAATGTTCTTCCTTAAAATACATGGTGCATAAGTTAGTACACCCCTATGTTAAATTCTCATAAAGCCAGGCAGATTTTTATTTTTAAGTTTTTTTTTTTTTTTTTTAGGATACTATGCATCCTGATAAAGTTCCCTTGGCCTTTGGAATTAAAATAGCCCCACATCATCACATAGCCTTCACCATACCTAGAGATTGGCTTAAAAATATCTCTTAAATATAAATACTTAAAAATAAAAATCTGCCTGCCTCTATGGGAATTTAACATAGGGGTGTACTCACTTATGCACCATGTATTTTAAGGAATAACATTTATTTATTTACGATACATTATTCATTCACAAAGAAAATTGGTGTCCTTAAAGGTTGGATTTTTCCTAATTTTTTAAATTAAGGCATTAAGTTCAATTTCCAAAATATGATTTTTTATTCCTCTTTTTAGTCAACTTTAGCATGGGTGTATTCACTTATGCATTGCACTGTATATATATGTTTTTTTTTTTTTTGTTGTTGTTGTTTTTATATATTATTAGTATTAGTTTTCAAATTGGGATTTTACTAATAGTCACTGAGTCCAGATCAGCAGTTAGAGCCAGCTTTATCCTGGATCAGGAAGCAGTAAGTGTGTGTGTGTGTGTGTGTGTGTGTGTGTGTGTGTGTGTGTGTGTGTGTGTGTGTGTGTGTGTGTGTGTGTGTGTGTGTGTGTGTGTGTGTATATTAGCAATTGCGAGTGCTCTTACATCTGTTTGAGGATGCTTAGCACCTCAACCACCGCTGTAGAATTGGCTTGGCTGCAGTGTGTAATTTCAGCACCAAGCAACAAACACAATTTACAGAAACAATGTCAGTTTCAAAAAGGTTTCCCAAACACTCCCATCATCTGTTTGGGACAGACAGGTAGTCATCAGACTGAGCCAGAAGTGCTTTGTCACATGGGTCAAACAAACAGAGCATACCACTTAGGTGTCTATGCATTTACCTGGTAAATAATAAAATATTTGAATATCTGAAAAAACAAACAAACAAACAAACAAACAAAAAAAAAAAACATTAATACAATGAGCATTAATACAATGAAGCACAGGAACAATAATATAATTCCCAGAGATAAGTTACACTATTTTGGTAAAGATCATTGTGTGTGTGTGAAATCTGTCATCTGCAGCAAAGCATAAGGAACTATGATAAATTACGTGCAGCGATTTTAATGTAACTGTCACCACCATCCTGAGCTGACAGAAAGCCTTTCTTCCATACCTTGACTCATAGACTGTTTTTAAATATGTATGAAAGCCCTCACAGTGCTCTACTCATTAGTTCTTATAATGCAGAGCCTGTGCCAGAATCGCCTGAATACTTGACATCTGACCAATACTTCCACATTAGATTTTAAAACAGTGGCAAGTTATGTATTCACATTTGTCATTTTTTGATAATACACACAGATTTTTGTAGCGTAAAATGTAACATTAAGTGGCTTACATTTAGTCAGTCTATTTACACTACTACTAGATGGTCCATTTATGGTTCATAAATGAAAAAAAAAAAACCTTATTTCTACAAATATAACTATTTTGCAGATGTTTTAAATAGACGACCAAGAAACGTCTGATTGCACATGCATTTCAGTCATCTAGTGTTATGTATTTTTGCTCTAATTTAGAAAATAGCAACAGCAGAAAGCAGGGAGAGGAAGAGAGATGTTCCTTCACTGGAAAAAGCTTTTAATTGTTGGCTTCCTGTTTTTCAGCCTGGTGGACAGTTCACCTCAGGGCAGACATCTCTCACGATCTAATTCACTGGCAATATCCCTCATAATTGCTATAACTGCATGTCCGGTTCTTGGAAAATAAACAACATTTTGATGACCTGCTAAACTCATTTAGCTGGTAAATAATAAAGATAGAGACAACTTAGACTGTTTGTTTATCCATTTATCATTGTTTACTTAACCAGGAAACCAATTTGTTAATCTGTGTTTACCTCCTGTTAGAAAGATAATGATTAATATAATAATAATAAACAGAAGCAGTTGCTTAGGTTTTAGTTTTGGCTAAAGGTCCTTGCACCCTGAGTCACACTGTATTTTTAGTAAGCTTTTTTTCGTATTCGTCATTCGGTGGCTCTGAATTGTCAAAAACACCTCTCAAAATGCTTGCTACGGATGCGAAAAATGCAGAAAATTTAACCCGATCCAAATTTTTTTATGAAGGACGAAAGTTTCGGAGGCAGTGTGGAAACGTGATTGACACAATGTGAGGTTGTATTTATTTATTTTTTAATATGCAAGGACCTTAATGCTAATAATAATTCGTTATGAAACGGTAGTTGTGATATTCTTTTCTTTTCTATTGTGACACATCCGAGTGAAACAGCTTATCTAACAAAACAAAATGTAGGATGGAATTTTGTCTATTTGGGAATTGATTGGATCGTTGGATTGTTGTGGTTTACTATTGCTGTGATCTGATGTAGGTGACAGGTTGTCAAGCCCTCGTGCTGGTAAACACGTCATCAGAAAAGAGAAGAGATGTTGCTGCAAGAGGGAGGAAAGTAAAAAAAAAAAAAATGTGCATGGATACATCATTCATGAATAGGGATGTAACAATATACCGCGTCACAATATATCACAATAGAAACATTTTCAGATGTTTAGTGTCAGTACTACATCAAACTACTATGTAATGTTGAATTAAATGTACAATAATGCAATGGGGGGAATATTTGTGGGTCCTGATAATGCCAAATGTCTTACGTATGTTACCAGTATCTAATGTACCAATGTATCTAGTCAGAGACAGAGCGCAAGTATATTTGTCTAAATTAATTCTGTATTTTCAGCTTCAGAATCATTAATATTTTTATTCTGGTATCACCGATTGTCCTGTGCATTGGTTTCCCAGCACCAAGTCCAAGCCTATTCATTTACACCCCCAATGTAATACCAAATTCAGCATTTTAATCAACAGTACATTTTTTGTTAACCTTTTACAAAATGTCTTGGAGTATAGAAATAACATTGTATCGTGAGTTCATCGTGATATGTATCGAATCGTGGCATGAGGGTATCGTTACACCCCTATTCATGAATACTTCAATATCCCATAAAAAAACAAGAATTGTAAATTTTGATTTCATAGTTAAATAATGTGTACCTCATCACATTAGCATTAAACTGCCAACTCCATATGGCTGGACTGAGCAGCAGAATGTAAATCGCAGTGTACAGGGCTGAACGCTGAGAGCAGTTTGTCAGTGTGATTTTTTGATCTTATATTCCAGACCTCCCTGACAGATGTTGAGGATAATGAATTGGCTAAATATTCTGCCTGCTCTCTCAAATTGAGCCTGTTTGTTCACAAGCATCATTTGGTGGCGTAACTCATTTTCGTCAAATATTTATTTAGAACTCTCGCTGTTTGTTATGATTGAAACAGAGATTATCTGGATAAATTGTCTAGATTGAAGTAACCCTTTAATGGTCCTTCTCTGTTAGTTAATTTGGCCCTCTCCACAGCAGAAAAAAAACAAAAAAAACTCTCGAATTTAAATTCTTCTGGAGCGGCGTGAATGCAAATACGTCTTTGGCTCCTCACTGGGTGTTATAGCCCTCAGCCTCATGTGCTAAAATGTTCTTGATTCTTCCCCTTTTGTTTCTTCACATGTAACTGCAGGAAACAATCTTTCACACAAATCAGCCGTGATTACTGATGGCGTGTGTATTCAGACAGGTTGTCTTAAAAGGTCAATGCAGAAATGTGATTTATTTAAAGGATATTTCTACGAGCACATGTCCACTTTACGGGCCCTACTTGATAATGTCTCCGGTATTTTTGCTGATGTGACTTTTTGGTCACATTTTGACATGCTTTCAGTGATCATTCAGCTCCTCGTTAGTAGGTATTAACCCATTTAATCCCAAATTTTTCTCAGACACAAAAATATCCAAATCATGTGTCATTAGTATCCCTTTGAAACAATCAATCATAATTTTTTTAAATTTTCATGGAAAAGTGTGTGAAAAAGTGTGTTTTATGATCGGTCACAATTGTGACCGGTGGGATACTGTGTTGTATCAACCATTGGACATACTGAATATAGGTCTATTTGACCTGTTCAGTGTGTTTGTGTGTGTGTGTGTGTGTGTGTGTGTGTGTGTGTGTGTGTGTGTGTGTGTGTGTGTGTGTGTGTGTGTGTGTGTGTGTGTGTGTGTGTGTGTGTGTGTGTGCTTGTGTTTGTGTGTGTTTGTTTGTGTTTGTGTGTGTTTGTGTTTGTGTTTGTGTGTGTGTGTGTGTGTGTGTGTGTGTGTGTGTATAAGAGTGTATAAAATCCTTATAAAATCCTTAAGATACTATCTTAAGGCCACGAGATACTATCTTGAGGCCACTGGATAGTATCTTGAGGCCACGGGATAGTATCTAGAGGCCACGGGATACTGTCTCGAGGCCACGGGATACTGTCTGGAGGCCTCGGGATAGTGTCTGGAGGCCACGGGATAGTGTCTGGAGGACACGGGATAGTGTCTGGAGGCCACGGGATAGTGTCTCGAGGCCACGGGATAGTGTCTGGAGGCCTGGGGATAGTGTCTCGAGGCCACGGGATAGTGTCTCGAGGCCACGGGATAGTCTCTGGAGGCCACGGGATAGTGTCTCGAGGTCACGGGATAGTGTCTCGAGGTCACGGGATAGTGTCTCGAGGCCACGGGATAGTGTCTCGAGGTCACGGGATAGTGTCTCGAGGTCACAGGATAGTGTCTCGAGGCCACGGAATAGTGTCTGGAGGCCACGGGATAGTGTCTGGAGGCCACGGGATAGTGTCTGGAGGCCACGGGATAGTGTCTCGAGGTCACGGAATAGTGTCTCGAGGCCACGGGATAGTGTCTCGAGGTCACGGGATAGTGTCTCGAGGCCACGGGATAGTGTCTCGAGGCCACGGGATAGTGTCTCGAGGTCACGGGATAGTGTCTCGAGGCCACGGGATACTATCTAGAGGCCACGGGATAGTGTCTCCAGGCCACGGGATAGTGTCTCCAGGCCACGGGATAGTGTCTGGAGGCCTCGGGATAGTGTCTGGAGGTCACGGGATAGTGTCTGGAGGCCACGTGATAGTGTCTGGAGGCCACGATATAGTGTCTGGAGGCCACGAGATAGTGTCTCGAGGCCACGGGATAGTGTCTGGAGGCCACGGGATAGTGTCTGGAGGCCACGGGATAGTGTCTGGAGGCCACGGGATAGTGTCTCGAGGCCACGGGATGTGTCTGGAGGCCACGGGATAGTGTCTGGAGGCCACGGGGTAGTGTCTGGAGGCCACGGGATAGTGTCTGGAGGCCACGGGATAGTGTCTCGAGGTCAATGGGATAGTGTCTCGAGGCCACGGGATAGTGTCTCGAGGTCACGGGATAGTGTCTCGAGGCCACGGGATAGTGTCTTGGCAATTTAGGACATTTTGATGGGGTTTTTTTTTCAGCTTTTCTTCCTAGACCACTTGTGCGTGTATGTGTGTGTGTGTCTGTGTGTAAAATTAGGTAGAAAGTTAGGTAGCAGCAGAAAGTAAGGTAGAACAGTTAGCCTATGTGTATTAGCATGTAGATACAATGGGTTATCCCACCGGTCACTATTGTTGCCGTTGACATGTTTGTGAGTTCTATGACCACATTAAACAAAGTTGAGTAATTGTAAATGCATATATCAATACTAGACACCTTAAACATGATGTGTACCAAAAATCTATGTCCTATTTTTATGTTAACATACTTTAATAACCTTTTCTTTGGGAGCTTTCTTGCTGCCATCCTCTTCTCTTGGCGCAAACAGGAAATAAACAGCTCTGGTCATGTGACAATTTACAGTAAACATGCGACACTGCACATATTTCATTGAGACCCTTTATTATTTCAATATCTGCTGGAAATGCATTGATAGATCATTCAGTAACATTTTTATAGCCTTAGAAATGAAACATTTTTTTTACGGTCACTATTGTGACCGGTGGGATTAAATGGGTTAAGTTGGTTCTTTACTCTACTGTATCTTTCTCATAGTCATTTTCTCCTTTTCCACACCAGTTAATGGATAGCATGGGAGGACTGGGGCACCTGGAACACAATAATGAGCATATGACATATCTACAGAAGCGGTGTCATAAAATCCCTCACACATAGCACAATTTATCATGGAAATGCCGACTGCCACGTCTCTTGTTCTGGCTGTCTCTGGCCCTTACGTTACGTGCACTCTCCCTCTCTATCATTGTTCCTTCTTCCATTTTACAAGTGTCATCTTTTCCCAATTGCAACATTAATGTCTTTTTGTTCCCATTTGCTCCTTTTCTCTTTTTTTCTGTCATTGTGTCTCACCTTAAAGCAAGGGAACCGTTTTTTTTTTTTTTTTTTTTTTTTTTTTTTTTCAGCAAATACTGTAGCTGCAAGAATATTCTTTTAACTAATCGGTAAATACAATTGCAATTTCAATACAAAATTGAAATTCAATATTGCCTAAGACTGAATTAGTCTTATTTGTGTGAATCTGGTACTAAACAGACTGAAAGTTACAGTATAATTTGATTTCACAGAAAATATACAGCACACAGCAACATAACAAAAAATTTACCTTTCACCTATTATTCACAATGCTTGATGGGTGAAACAGCTTTCTAGAAGTTTGACAATTAAATTGTAGATTTACATGGTAAGCACATTAAAGAAGCTCCTTTTTTTCTTCTTCTTCTTCTTCTTCTTCTTCTTCTTCTTCTTCATACCGACAGATGACACCTTTGTTCCACTGGGGTAGAGGAGCCATTCTTCTGGAAAGTACATGTTGGTTTTTTCCCCAATCTTTTCGGCACTTTTGATTTGCAAACCTCTCAGGGACTTTTCCTGTTCTCTCTCAGTGTCTTCTCCAGGTCCCTATAGTTGATTAATCCTCCCTTTCTTTCTTCATTTTTTTCCCTTTTGTTTTACTCACTGCATGTCAAGTTTGAGAAACTTTTTTTTCCCCCCTTCTCCCCGATGGCAATCAGGGGGAAAATGTGCTCCGCTGATTGACAGTGCTATGCTTGTCACTCACATCCGCAGAAAGGTGTCTGTGTATGTGTGAGAGCGTCTGTGTCTCTGTGAGTGTAGCTTTCTGTGACAGATTGAATCGGAGTGCAGGTGGGGGTTGCTCACTGCCGTTGAATTTAAGGGAGACTTCTAGTTGGCATCTGGACAGCAAGATATGCAGTTTGAGGTGCAGGGAGAGATGAGAGAAGCTAATTGGTAACAATAAGGTTCATTAGTTAACATTAGTTAACTAACTTGGTTAACATGAACTAAGAATGAACAATACTTCTTCAACATTTATTAAGCTTAGATAATATTAATTTCAACATTTACTAATACATTATTAAAATCAAAGGTTGTATTTGTTGGTTCATTGGTTAATGCAATGTGAACTAACATGAACAAACAATGAACAGCTGTATTTTCATTAACTAATATTAACAAAGATTAATAAATACTGTAACAAATGTATTGCTTATCGTTAGTTCATGTTAGTTAATACATTAAATAATGTTAACTAATGAACCTTATTGCAAGTGTTACCGTCGTATCTAACCATATCCATATATGGAAATGCTGAACTGATGGATTACTGATTACTGAACTGATACAGATTTACTGCATGAGCAAACTGAATACAATCAAATATTACTGTCACTGTCACTTGATGGAGGATGTGGTGAAGAAGCTGTCAGCGATCAAAATATTGATTTTGAAGATGTTGAAAATGATATTTTGAGAATATGTTTGAGATAGCGAATATATGAGCCAGATGCTGAATGTACTGGGAAATGAGCTCTAATGAGGACAGTGATGATGGTAAAACATCTGCTGGAAAGGAACCCTTCCAAGCTCCAAAAGATAACAAAAAATATGCTTTATTGAATTCTTCTGTAATAGTTACTCTAATATCAGGAAAGTTTTATATTATCGTGACAGATTCATCTGGGTTAGATATATAAATCCGGGCTGCTAAAGACCCGAATGTAATAATGATTGGCAAAACATCCATGAATTTAAGGTGCACAAATTATGGAAATGTATGTATGCTAGTTCCACACTTTCTGAATAATGATTACAGTAATGTCCATAAAGTGCCATACAGTAATGGCTTAAAGTGTCCAATAATAATGTGCAATTGGATATTATTCAGCTATTGATTCACCTATAGACATTCAGCTGGTCATGTGATGTCAATATGACAGCCACCATGAAAAAATGGTTTTCATGCTTTTCTCTGCTTTCATTAGCAGTCTTTATCTTAACACAAAAAAACAAATTAAACACAATTAAAGTCAACATTAAAAAAATAAATAAATGAATAAACGTCTGTAATGTTTATAATGCAAAGACATATACCCACACAAATATATTGAGTGTTACACATATATTATGTCTAGACTGTAGCTGCTATAATATTTTTTTGAACTTGTCATAAACATCAGATCATTCATTGTTCTTATCAGTTTGTAGCCCTGAAATGAAGGGGTTGTTTAGTTTTTGTAATTTGGAAGAATTGAATCAATGATCAAAGGTGCTTGAACATCAAAAGCTCATGTGGTCCATTACAATGCAGCACGTATTGGTATGTTAGCAAAATAAGAGTGCTGAACACATACAAATGGAGCAATTTTACAATGTTTACTCAAGCACTTGAGTCAAGTTCTCTCTTTTTTTTCTCTCTTGCTCTTCTTCCAGTTTTAACTTCTAGCAAATATGACTCTGATGTTTTTCTTGTAACTTTATATACCTTGATTACATCCCAGCGCTTCATGAGAACCGATAATATTCTTCAATTTGCACCCAGCAAGTGTGTATTGATTCTTTTCACACTGCCTTGTTGCTGTGTTACTGAGCAAATCAAAGCTGTAATTTAAGTGTTACCTCTGGAAAACATGGATTGCATTTGAAGAGCATTTGTATCAGAGTGGAATAAATTACGGTAAATCGCCTGGCCTGGAAATCAGATGAATGTTGAATTGTAAAATATCGCTTGATTCATAACCTGTAAAGGTAGGACACAATTAAATGAGCTCTTATTTACCTGTTCATGTGAATATCAATATCAGCAGTGCTGGGCTGATCTGCAGTCACTACACATTAAGTTCACACCCTTTAATTGAGGATAAATGAAGTTTAGAGAACATTTGAAAAGACAAAAGACGCAATGGACAAAACACTTGCAATAAACACTTTTGGGGGGATTTTCAAATGCTTGTGAGAGCATTTTAAAGAAGATTATTGGTTTGGTGCAGAGATGTGATATTGAAAGAAACGCAGCAATGATTGCAGCCAAGGAAAAGACGAGAAAGACAGTGTTGCCCCAGGCTTCGTCAAAGGACTCAATGTATTGTCTTGCCTAAGAGCCCTCCCACACGCACCTTAGGGAGCATATTACTGTTTGAATCAGTCTGTGGAACATCTTAGCTGCTCAGTGGACGTTCTGATTCAGTGCCTGTTCTCACATGTTCTCAAACCAGAACATGTTCACTCCTCTCTGTCCCCCTGTTGGGATCACTGCAGGAGGGTTGCATTTAAAGATTCTTCTTTATATGGGCATACTTGTCAAAAAGGTCACTGTATGTGTGCTTGTTGTTGTTGTTGTTGTTGTTGTTTTTTTGTTTGTTTGTTTTTTTTCTTTTATGTTTTAACTTCAGTCCATGAGAGATTTGTTTCAGAAGGCTTATATGTAAAAAATAAAAAAATAAGAAAATACAGCATGTTTTTTTTATATATTTACTGATAATTATGCTCCATATACTATCCCCCTGATATCTTGAAATTTCTTTTCAGCAGGTTTCATGAAGCACTGATTTGATACTTAAAGCTGATTGGCCTGAAATATTTCCTCTGATATTGATTGGTTATAGGCATATGTATTGTTCCTCTATACTCTGTATTCAAGGACACAACTATCAGGATGAAAACAGATAACTTTTTATTCTTCTTCTTACAGCCCTTACTTACTCTTAAAACATCTCCAGTGCCCCACTGTGGCCATAACATGCCATTACATCTCCCCTTTTTAGATGAAAGTTTAACTGTTTTAACAGAACCTTTAAATAACGCAATACCTTCAACAGTATGGCTACTTAGTTATTTCACTCACTTAACTTATGATTTTACGAGTTTCTTCAAATCCTTTTTCAAACTTAAAAGCGTTCAAAGAGAAATGAACAGAAGATATTTTACTTCACAGTAGCCCTTTTTGTAGACCTTATCCTAACTTAATTGGAAAATTCAATAAATCAGAACATGACTTTTCTAATGAACATTTCACTTTTCAAACAGAAAATTACTTTTTTTTTTCTTATCCTCTGTGGTGTGTATGCATGTGTTTCATGTTCAAAGGTCCAGTCTCTCAGGAGCCTTAGACAGTCTCCCTGACCTAGTCACCGTCATATCACCTGATGCTGGAGGCACTGGAACTTCCCTGAGGTGTGAACGGTTGCGTCGCAGCTGTCCTCCCTCCGGGGTCTCCACCTCGTATGAGCGTGGTGTATGTGCCTGACTAACAACAGTCCCTTTTGTGTGTGTGGGTTTGATCCACACATGCTGTCCAGGCTGGAGAGGTGGTAAGGTTTGAGTACGGTGTCTCCGATTGAACGTTTGTTGCTGTTGCAATTTCAACACGGTGTCCTTTTCTCTGAACCTCTCAAGATCGGGCCACTGTGGTTGTAACTGCTCCGATGAAATGGGGACTGGTGTTCTAATTCTCCTCCCCATCAGCAGTTGTGCTGGGGAGCTCCCGTGTGCCAATGGAGTGGCCCTGTAGGCCAGCAGAGCTTTGTGGAAATCTCCCTCTTTCACTAAAAGAGACTTCACTGTTCTAACGGCCCGTTCAGCCTCCCCGTTGCTGCGGGGGTAACGGGGGCTGCTTGTCACATGGGCAAAGTCGTAATCCTGTGCAAACTGGGCGAAATCGTGACAGGAGAATTGCGGACCATTGTCCGTGACAAGCACTTCTGGGCATCCATATCTGGCAAACACAGCTTTAAGTCTGGCAATTGTCTGTTTTGCTGATGTGCTGCCAGGTAGGGAACAAACTTCGATATAGCGAGAGAAATAGTCTATCACAACTAAATAGTTCCCATTCTGCCATTGGAAGAGATCAGCAGCAACCCTCTGCCATGGTCTGTTTGGTAGTTCTGTTGTCAGCAGAGGCTCGACTGGTGTTTGAGCTTCACGTGCGCAAATCTCACATCTCTCGACCATTTGCTTTACAGCGGACGTGATACCTGGCCACCAGACTGATTCTCTGGCCCTGGCTAGGCATTTGTTGATACCTTGATGTCCCTGGTGCAGTCTCTGCAAGATGTCAGGTCTCATGCACTCAGGGATTATAAGTCTCTCTCCTTTCATGAGCAGTCCTCTTCCTTCATGCAAAACTGACCTATTGGGCCAGTAGGACAGCAGCTGCTCATGCACATCTCGTCTGTGTCCCGGCCATCCATTTGCAATGTATCGGCTGAGACGTTTGCAGGTGTTATCTGACGTTTGTGCACTCTTAATCTGTTCCAGCTTTGTTGGTGTGGCTGGCAGGCTTTCAACTACGCTGTCCAGGTAAGCTTTGCATTCTCTTTCCAGGTCTTGCTCCGCCTCTGTGGCTGCGGTTGGAAGAGGTGCTCTGGACAGGGCGTCCGCTGTTATCAGATTTTTACCTGGAACATGGATAATGTTAAAGTTAAATCTGAGCAGCCTGAGTCTGAATCTGATAATCCTCGGCGGGAGGTCATCTAGTGCTCTGGATTTCAGAAGTGTTATGAGTGGCTTGTGATCAGTTCTTATGGTAAAGTCCAGGCCACTCACGTATCCACGCAAGCGCTCGCATGCCCAGGTCACAGCCAAAGCCTCCTTTTCTATCTGGGCATATCTTGATTCGGCTTTGCTCAGACTTCTAGAAATGAAGACGACAGGTTTCCACTCTCCATCTGTCTGTTTTTGTGTCAGGACACCTCCGAGTCCATATGACGAAGCATCCGCCGATACCATGGTTTCGTGATTTGGGCTGTACTGGGCTAACACAGTCTCTGATCCCAATTCCTTTTTTGTCTCCAGGAATGCTTTCTGTTGGGGTGCTCCCCATGTCCAGCTGTTCTCCGTCTTCAAAAGGTCACGAATGGGCTTTGTCAGATCTGGCAGGCGTGACGAAAATTTGCCTACAAAGTTCACCATGCCCATGAAACGGCGAACATCCGCCACATCCTTTGGCTCTGGCATCTCCAGGATTGCCTTTATTTTTCCTGGATCTGCTCTGATGCCCTGAGAATTTATGACATGACCCAGGAAACGGATCTCTGTCAGGGCAAACTGGCATTTCTCATTTAGAGTGAGCCCAGCCTCTCTGAATTTCTGTAGCACCCTGTGCAGTCTGTCGTCGTGCTCTTCTCGGTCTTTTCCTATGACCAGGACATCATCAGCGTGACATAGGACTCCGTCAACACCATCAATCAGTTGAGAAATCCTCTTTTGAAAGTGTTCGGGTGCCGATGATATACCAAAAGGTAATCTTTTGAAGTAATAGCGCCCCTCTGGTGTGATGAACGTAGTCAACAGCATGGAGTCTTTGTGGAGTGGGACCTGCCAGAAGCCTGATGTCGCGTCAAGCTTTGTGAAGACTCTGGCTCCTTCCAGCTTGGCCAGTGTCTCATCCACTGCCGGTAAGATGTGTCTCTCTCTGATGACGCTCTCGTTCAGATGGGTTAAATCCACGCAAATACGAATTTTTCCAGACGTTTTCACTATAGGGACCATGCCCGCACACCATTCAGTCGGTTCTTCTACACGAGCGATGACCCCCATCTTCTCCATACGGTCTAGTTCCTCTTTGACTTTGGCCCGGAGAGGAATGGCCACACGTCGCGGGGCCGAGAGGGCATAGGGTGCCGCGTTGTCTCTCAGCTTAATTTTATACTCCCCTTTTAGGTTACCCAGCCCTGTAAATACCTCGGGGTAAGTGGAGCGAAAGTGTTTTTCTGCATCGTCAATGCTATTGAGCTGAGGGATCATCTGTAGTCTGCGGATAGCTGGGAGGCCCAATAAGGGTATGGTCAGGTCCTTCACGATGAACACCTCCTCCTCAATCTTTCTGTCCCCTCTCTGAATGACTGCATGCACTTGCCCTTTTACTTCCAGAGGTTGGTTGGCGGGGCCCAGCAGGGGTCTGCACGGCGCTGAGTGTCTGCCATATCTATCCTGTTTGAATTCTGTCTCTGGGATAGCAGTCACAGACGCACCTGTGTCTACTTTGAAGCGCAACGGGCCACCATTTATGGTGAGTATTTCAGTCCATGTGGATGACTGTGGATAATCAACCGCACCCAGATAAGCCGCCTCATCCACTTCAATTGAATCCATCTTTTGAGCTGATCTGCACACTGCCGCAAAGTGTCCCCTCTTTTGACATTTTCTACACTCAACGTCTTTTGCTGGGCATTCAGTCCATGAATGTTTTGGGGTTTTACCACACTTCCCACACTGTTTTGTCTTTGATGAGGTAGGCTGAGGCTGAGAATAGCTTCCGCGTTGAAAAGATTTTTTTCTATGAGCCAGTCTTTTACTGTTATGAGACAGTGCATCTATTTGTCCTGGTGAATCAGCTGACCGCAGAACAGCTTGTTGCTTTTTCACTTCCTCGTGCTGCCTCACTTGAACTATAGCTGTAGCTAAATCCAACTTTGGGTTGAGCTGAAGTTTTTCAGACAATTTAGCATCACGTATGCCGACAACAATTCTATCTCGAATCATTTCCTCACGTAAGACGCCATATTTACAATGTTCAGCTAACTTGTGCACTGCGGTGATAAAGTTTTCTGCAGATTCGCCGACGTCTTGACATCGTTTATTGAACTTGGCTCGTTCGTAAATTACATTATGTACTCCTACAAAATGTTCATCAAAGGCTTTTTTTACCTCATCAAAGTCCTTTTCTTTCTCATCCGTCAACTGCAGCGAGCTCAGAATATCGTCAGCCTTATCCCCCATTGTATAGATGAGAGAATTCACCTGGTATGCGCCGTCTTTTTCTTTCAGTCCAGACGCCATTCTGAAGCGTTCAAACCTTTTGATCCATGCGGGCCACGAGCTTGGCTCAAAGTCGAATGGTCCCGGTGGTGTGATAGTGAATATGTGGTCCATCCTGTGTGCTTTTAGCTTGCCACTAGCTGTTATTGCTCTCGCCGACTCGCTCTTTCTCTTGCTCTACAGGTCCCGCGTTTTCACTCTACACACCATTAAAGCTGCTCCGACTTCTTGTCTGTACCACTAGACTCTGTCTGTCGTGGGTTATTCGTCTCTGACTCTGACACCATGTATTGTTCCTCTATACTCTGTATTCAAGGACACAACTATCAGGATGAAAACAGATAACTTTTTATTCTTCTTCTTACAGCCCTTACTTACTCTTAAAACATCTCCAGTGCCCCACTGTGGCCATAACATGCCATTACAGCATATATGCAGAGGCAAATTTAGCCTCTCTTAAACCTTTATCTGATGCATTTTGGACCAAATCTAATAGTACTGTGTCACTTGAATATCCATCTATATCTAATTGATAAGTTCAGTAATTATACATACAACTTGGGGTCTGTAATTATATATATATATATTTCCTTTCTTTCTTTTTTGTTTGTCTTTTGCCCAGCCGGTGAGATAATCATAGCCATGCAGCCCTTCTTTGTTTGTACACTTCACACTTCTCCAGACTGTGATCTTGACAGAGAGGAGCCAATCCCCTCCCTCACACTGAACCACTGGAGCTTATAGTGTACAACACATGGCCTGTTGCAGGATGTTAAGTAGGTTAAGAACTACCACTCACCTAACAGAGGAAAACACTCTCCCTTAGGACCTTGATATGAAATACCTTTCTGATATTTGTGTTCTCAACACAAGCCATTCATCTCAATGCAGTGGTATCTATCAGTATTTCAACAATTTGGCTTGTTTAAGAATTTTGTTATTTCAGCAGTTTAAAATATACCCACAATAGCATTAACTTGGATAAACGTAGATGTAAAATGTAATTGCTTTTGAAGGGATTTATCCAGTAATGCATCTCAGAGGACCGTTCGCAGTTTCACCAGTGGCACTGGCGCACTCTGAGATAATATAAAATGAATGGCAATTAATAGGGATGTGCACTTTAGAGCAGAGGCCCATGACTGCACATCCCTGCATACTCTCTCAGGGACATTTAGCGTTCAGCACTAGGAAACACACTGCAGCGAGCTCTTAATGTAGTCTTTGAGCTTTTCATGTCTTATGTGCTGCGTTTTTTCAATCAGGGAGAATGAGGAGGGGGATGTAGAAGTAGATTACCACTGACAACTGTGACTGCAGAAAAAGAGAGAGGGAGAGAGAGAGCAAATCAGTCTTTCGTCTGACCGGCATTTAGAATAACTGATGTGATGTGGGGATTTGAAAATGAAAGAAAGAAAATGTGACAGCACTCTTCACAGAGATAGAAATGGATTGAAATAGAGGGAAAAAGACAGGAGAGACGGCGAGGGGAAAAAAAACCCCAACAAAACAAAATACCTCTGCGCAACGAAGCCGGTTTGTCACTTAGTCACACTCGCTGCCCGTGAGGTACTGCTGAAAGAGATCTGGCCAGGCATCTCTTCTGAGTACATGAACAATTGAAATTTTTTTGCGTACCATCCTTGTATTCCAAAGCCGAAACCAGATGCGAGTCTCATCTGTGCTGATATATTACAGCTATTTTAAATATGTCTTCCATCAAATCCCTTGCTGCTGTGTATTTGATGACGATTACACTTTCAGTATGAATGTAGGTGTGTTGTAAAAGATAATGTCACATTTGGGTGTTAAATTTGAGCGCTGTAAGCCGTGAACATGAAGCAGTCAGCAGGGCTCTATGTTAGGTCCCCTGCATTAGCTATGTACAGAAAGCAGCCTGAACCCCTGCAGGAAATCCATCCTTTACACTATGTACAGAACATTGCATTCATCAGCACGTTTATTTCACAGACAGATGAGTCCTGTGTTATCAGTTCACTGCATCCTTTCTCCGTTTCCAAAGGAAAAATCACAATAGTTTTGTCACACCACCACCATTTCACCCCTAGTCTCTTGTTGTACAATCTGGATTTTGCTTTGTATTTGATATAACCTGAAAGAGACAGCCCAGAGAAGCGTAACATCTCTCCTTTTTGTCTTTTTAAGGTTGTTTTCCTCGGAGAGGAACCATCCAACAGATTTTTACTAAACTCTGACAAGTGCACACCAATACATGCTTTGAAATATGGCTCAAACAAAGATTTTGGTGTATGGTTAAAAGGGTTTTGATCCTGTAGTTCAAACAGCAAGGTATTATCAACACCAAGGTCAAGGTTTTGATTCCCAGGGAATGTACTGATGAACTTATGAAATGTATACCTTGAATACAATATACAGACACTTTAGATAAAAATATTCCAGATAAATACATAATTTTAATATGTAGTATGTGTTGTTTGAAGGTCAAATTCATAATGTAAACGTATAGCAACCTTGACTAACTTGTTGTAGGTTAGTGTGAGTGTGATATATACTGTACCTTGGAAACAAAATGGGCAAGCTCTTTGACCATAAAACCTGCTGAGTACATTGTTCACATTGCTTTTCCAACCAACCCTCATCTTGTAAAATTGCTATTTTGTTCAATCAGCTCTTAAAAGTGTGAAAATTCAGTTGCTAAATTCAAAGTTCAAGAGTCTTTTCAATGTCTTGGCCATTGCATCTCAAGTATCATCTGAAGTAATTAATGTCGTTGCTTTCAAAAACTTGTAAATGCACATTTTATGTGAAATAAATATATTAAATCTCTCTGAACATATTCTGTTCAAGTGTTTGGGGTCAGTATGATTTTGCATTCAATTCATTTCAGTAAGGATGCATTCAATTGATCAAAAGTGATAAAAAAGACACTTGTTTGTTAGAAAAGATTTCTGTTTCAAATAAATGTGGTTCTTTTGAAATTTACACATTCTACTAACTAAAAGTAACATATAAACTAATTATCATTAGAGTATTAGTAGACTGTTAGGTTAGAGTTAGTGTCACAAACTGCTCCGAGAAAAGAAGGTTGAGGATCCAAATGCAGTATTTATTGAACAGGATAATCCAAAGACGTAATCCAAAGTACTGGCAAGGTCAAACACAGGCAGTCCATACAAACAAACACAACAAGGCAGGGTACACGGGCATAAGCGTAATCCACGGAACAGGCAAGAAATCCAAAACCAAGAGACATGAAACCAGAATGCTCGAAATTGCAGTGTAACCCTAAACAAGACTTCACAGTTAATGAATTAGAAAACCAGGCTTTTAGGGGGTGAGCTAAACAAGATAATGAGACACAGGTGAATGTGATAATGGATAAAGAGTAGTTGTGAGGGAATGTACTTTCAGGGGCACTCCAGCTGGTGACCGTTACAGTTAGCTGTTAGGTTTCGGGTAAGAAAGTTACAGGGTAAGAAGATGTAGTTACAACGCTATTTATTATCAGTTGTGTAGAGGTTATGTTTAGTTTCATTGTGGTTTATTTTGATTTTCCCTGTTCCTGTTTGCCAGAGTTCTCATTCATTATTTCATTCATTATTTGTTGGCATGGTTACTGATTGTTTTGTGTACCTGTTTATTGTTCAGTTTGTTTTCTCATGTGTATTTAAGCCCTTGTTTAGATCTACTCATTGTCCTCATATTTTCTACAAATTTCATGTTAGATTCCCTTATTTGTTTTTGTTAATACAGTTACAATGGCTATTATTTATCCACCTCACCTCTTATTTGTCTTCACCTCATCTGCATGTGACAGGCAGCATGTCTGTTGGGGGTGCATCAAAATACAGTATTAGCAGATATTAAGCAGACAGTCTACTGATATTTTAATGACTGAAAGTTGACATGTAGTTCCAAAGATACTTATAGTTAGTTAGTAGAATGTCTAAAGTGGACCAAGTGCACCAAAACAAATGCATCACTGTTTTCTCAAATACATTAAAAAGCACAACTGTTTTCAACATTTATAATAATAAGAAGTGGTTGGTTACACTTTATGTATTTCAACCCCCTGGGGTCGCCAGTTGCGCCGGAGCGTTCACCTCACGTTTTTTTTTTTTTTTTTTATCAGTACAAAAGAGACTCAAATAACTCCGTAGATTTTTGTCATACATGCAAGTGTTAAAAAAGAGCTTCTTTTTTTAAGTATCTATTTTTCATATATATATATATATATATATATATATATATATATATATATATATATATATATATATATATATATATATATATATACACTTTTTTTTTTTTTTTTTTTTTATAGAAAACAGTTATTTTATATTGTAATACAATTTCCAAATATGTGACCCTGGGTCACAAAACCAGTCACAAGTCACACGGGTATATTTGTGGCAATAGCCAACAATACATTGTATGGGTCAAAATTATCGATTTTTCTTTTATGCCAAAAATCATTAGGCTATTAAGTAAAGATTATGTTCCATGAAGATATTTTGTAAATTTCCTACCTTAAATATTTAAAACATTTATTTTTGTGAGTGAATGCAGCACAATCGTGAACATAAATGGACAACTTTACAGGCTATTTTCCTCAATGTTTTTTTTGCATCTTCTGATTCCAGATTTTCAAATAATTGTATCTCGGCCAAATATTGTCCCATCCTAACAAACCATAAACCAATGGAAAGCTTATTTATTCAGCTTTCGGATGATGTATACATCTCAGTTTTTATGACCCATGTGACTGGTTTTGTGGTCCACGGTCACATATTACTGTTTTACTGTATTTTTTGACCAAAGAATTGCAGCATTTTTGTGCATAATAGACTTGGACTACAATACATTAAGGATTTAAGTACAGCAGTTTTAACTTTAATTACAAGAATTAACTTAAATCTTTACAAAACAGAATCTCAGGAAAAAGGATCATAAACAGAACAACCAATGTAACATAACGAACAACTGACAATGAACTGAAAGACACACAGGTTTAAAATACACAGCAAACAGAGGAACTAATGAGACTAATTAACGAGACACCTGAACATAACTAACTCAATCAGTAACCATAGAGAGAAACAGGGAGAGAAAGGAGGAGAACTGAAGTAATTAACAAACTGACAGAAAAACACTAGAACTGAAATACAAACATGAATCAAAACTCCCGGAAGGCGCATCCTTACGCCATAAAGCATCCAAGGGGTGGGAGTGTGGGCACCCTGCTGGCTAACAAGGGGCGGCTTTGGCAGAACAGGACACATCCAGGGCGGCACCGGCAGTTCAGGGGGCCAGGGCGGCGCAGGCAGCTCAGAGGGCCAGGGTGGCGCATGCAGCTCAGAGGGCCACGGCAGCGCAGGCAGTTCAGGGGGCCAGGGCAGCGCAGGTAGCTCAGAGGGCCAGGGTGGCACCGGCAGTTCAGGGGGCCAGGGCAGCGCAGTCAGCTCAGAGGGCCAGGGCAGCGCAGGCAGTTCAGGGGGCCAGGGCAGCGCAGGTAGCTCAGAGGGCCAGGGTGGCACCAGCAGTTCAGGGGGCCAGGGCAGCGCAGTCAGCTCAGAGGGCCAGGGCAGCGCAGGCAGTTCAGGGGGCCAGGGCAGTGCAGGTAGCTCAGAGGGCCAGGGCGGCACCGGCAGTTCAGGGGGCCAGGGCAGCGCAGGCAGCTCAGAGGGCCATGGCGGTGCAGGCAGCTCAGAGGGCCATGGCAGTGCAGGTAGCTCAGGGGGCCATGGTGGTTTGACCTCCGTGGCCTTGACTCCTGGCTCGGCCACAATGGCTGGAGACGTATAGCCCTCCCCAAAAAAAAAAAAAATCTTGGAAGGAGCTATAGGTTCATGGGCTGGAGAGGACTCTGGAATGGTCAATAAAGTGATATCTGGGATAACAGCAGACACTGGGCAGAGCTCTGGGATGACAGTGGACACTGGGTGGAGCTCTGGGACTGGAACGAGCACTGAGCGGAGCTATGGGACTGGAACGGGCACTGGGCTGAGCTCAGGGACTGAAGCGGACTCAGATACTGGAGCGTA
Source organism: Vimba vimba (assembly GCA_022828995.1). NCBI lineage: Eukaryota > Metazoa > Chordata > Actinopteri > Cypriniformes > Leuciscidae > Vimba > Vimba vimba. The sequence continues at coordinate 24,212,119 of CM040818.1, forward strand.
CTCGGGGACTGGAGCATTCATTGGACTCTGGTCAGGGGCTGGAGCCATCACTAGACTCTGGTCAGGGGCTGTAGCCATCACTGGACTCTGGTCAGGGGCTGGAGCCTTGACTGGACTCTGGTCGGGGGCTAGAGCCATTACTGGACTCTGGAAAGGGGATGGAGCCTTCACTGGATTCTGGACAGGGGCTGGAGCCTTCACAGGCATGGCGGCCATCTTGGCTGAAGAGCCTCTGGCTTGGCAGGCATGACGTGAAGAGCCTTTGGCTTGGCAGGCATAACGTGAAGAGCCTCTGGCTTTGGCAGGCATGACGTGAACATGCTCAATTTTCCCTCACATTACCGCATCTCAGAATCTGGTGTTGACAAGGTGCCTCCTCCTAAAGGGTGTCGCTGATGAAGAGCTCATCTACCAGGTTAAGACCATTCTTGACTCCCGACGACGGGGCAGCCGTCTGGAATATCTGAGTTATTAAGAGGGGTATGGCCCCGAAGAACAATCATGGGTCACCCTGGATGATATCCTGGATCCATCCCTACTCACCCAGTTACACAATGAACACCCTAACCGTCCAACTCCCAGAGTTCAAGGTCGTCCCCTTCGTCACACCTTGCGGTCATCGGGAGCCGCCCATGGAGGAAGGGGCACTGTCACAGGATCAGTCACACTAACAGCCACACATCATCACCAGATTACCCAGCTCCACCCATCCGATCACAATCCCCCGATTACTGATTCACGGCACCTGCATCCACTCATCACCCGCACTATGTATGCAGTCACCATCCTCCCTCCAATTGTCTGATCTCGTCTGCTCTATGGACTCCTTTCCTGTTAAACTTACCTGCTACCGCCATTGTCCAGTTCTAGTATTCAGTCTACGGTACCTGCCTTCTGTCTTCTGTCTTCTGTCTTCAGCCACCACCCTTTATCTCATCTGATTCCTGTTCTGCCATCCACTTCTGCAACACATCAAGATACCCACAAACTATCTGACTGCAGTTATACTCACCATTGACTCTCTCCTGTTTATGCTTCCGGTTCCTGCAAATAAAACACCAGTGTTTTGCTAACCTGTGTTGTCTCCTTCTGTATTATGACAGCAAGAGGACCCCTTCAGAAAAAAATGGCTACTCAAATTCCATAAACATCATCCCCGGAATGGAAATGAATGGCCTACTGTAAATAAGCCATTAGAATCTCTCTCAATTGATTATATACTATAAAAGAGCTGCTTGAGTATAATGATGAGGCTGATGAAATATGAGGCTGCTTTCTCTGTTTTTTTCAGGACCTATTCTTTGTTTACATGTGTAGAATTTTTGTGAACCAAGAATGCCATTAATTATGGATAGTTAAATATTCAAAACTTTCAGTGCTGCATATAACCAGTTATTTCTATTGATCTGAGAACCTTGGCAGAAAAATCAAGGACTCGAAAAGGCATTCAATCAATGTGTAAATGCATAACAGACACACACTTAGAGTATGTGTGTATCCAAGTTTTTCCCTGGCCCCTGCAATGTCACTTATCGTGGAAAAGTATTTTTATTTATTTTTTATATTTTTTTATTTATGTATATAACACTGTGTGGGCAAGTTTATCTCCATTCCAGTCGTCAGGTGTTGTCTCTCTCTCTCTCTCTCTCTCTCTCTCTCTCTCTCTCTCTCTCTCTCTCTCTCTCTCTCTCTCTCTCTCTCTCTCTCTCTCTCTCTCTCTCTCTCTCTCTCTCTCTCTCTCTCTCTCTCTCCTCTCTCTCTCTCTCTCTCTCTCTCTCTCTCTCCTCTCTCTCTCTCTCTCTCTCTCCTCTCTCTCTCTCTCCTCTCTCTCTCTCTCTCTCTCTTATAGGATTTTGAACACCTAAATCAAACCTTGCTCAAGGATGCCTTTGTAGCAACATTGCCACATTAAGTTGCCGTGTGTGTTTGCAGTGTATGCTTTAAACAGTTCACAATAGGAGAATAGGGAGTAAAAAAACAACAACAATGTTTTAGTCATCACCACCCAACACCCTGCAGTCAAACATTTACTGTATTCTTTGAAGGTCACCGGTTGGCATTTAGGATGAACTAACCACACAGAAACACTACACAGAGAGATACATGACTAGTTTGAGTTGACAAAGCAGTTGAGGAAAACGGTTGAGGAAACCCTCAGTGATGGTACACCTCGTTACAAAACAACAGGTCGATGAGCTTCCACAAGAGAATAAAGTGTTTCTCAACACCATTTTGTCCCCAAGCAGATAAATCATCGCATCAGGGGTTCAGCAGATTGATTTGGCAGAGTACACTGTTTCAAAGTTCTGTGGCAACGCAAAAACAATTAGACGTCCACACATCCACATGATCAATGAAAACACAGGCAAGCATCTGTCACACGTGTGCAGCTTCAGCCCATTGTTATGCCTGAGCTACTTTACAGGTTCTCCTCTAATAAGTTTACTTTCTCACATGAAGAATGACCAAACGGTTTCCAATAGCCAAACCAATTATTCATCAGTGATATCTCCAAGTTAGGGGAATCAGAGGCTTATTGAATTAAGCA
>CM040818.1:24214866-24334866 GCA_022828995.1 Vimba vimba
TCCAAGTTTTTCCCTGGCCCCTGCAATGTCACTTATCGTGGAAAAGTATTTTTATTTATTTTTTATATTTTTTTATTTATGTATATAACACTGTGTGGGCAAGTTTATCTCCATTCCAGTCGTCAGGTGTTGTCTCTCTCTCTCTCTCTCTCTCTCTCTCTCTCTCTCTCTCTCTCTCTCTCTCTCTCTCTCTCTCTCTCTCTCTCTCTCTCTCTCTCTCTCTCTCTCTCTCTCTCTCTCTCTCTCTCTCTCTCTCTCTCTCTCTCTCTCTCTCTTATAGGATTTTGAACACCTAAATCAAACCTTGCTCAAGGATGCCTTTGTAGCACATTGCCACATTAAGTTGCCGTGTGTGTTTGCAGTGTATGCTTTAAACAGTTCACAATAGGAGAATAGGAGTAAAAAAACAACAACAATGTTTTAGTCATCACCACCCAACACCCTGCAGTCAAACATTTACTGTATTCTTTGAAGGTCACCGGTTGGCATTTGGATGAACTAACCACACAGAAACACTACACAGAGAGATACATGACTAGTTTGAGTTGACAAAACAGTTGAGGAAAACGGTTGAGGAAACCCTCAGTGATGGTGCACCTCGTTACAAAACAACAGGTCGATGAGCTTCCACAAGAGAATAAAGTGTTTCTCAACACCATTTTGTCCCCAAGCAGATAAATCATCGCATCAGGGGTTCAGCAGATTGATTTGCAGAGTACACTGTTCAAAGTTCTGTGGCAACGCAAAACAATTAGACGTCCACACATCCACATGATCAATGAAAACACAGGCAAGCATCTGTCACACGTGTGCAGCTTCAGCCCATTGTTATGCCTGAGCTACTTTACAGGTTCTCCTCTAATAAGTTTACTTTCTCACATGAAGAATGACCAAACGGTTTCCAATAGCCAAACCAATTATTCATCAGTGATATCTCCAAGTTAGGGAATCAGAGGCTTATTGAATTAAGCAGATGATGACTTTTGAGACATCTCTGCGTGGTCTGGGCCAGCAAAACTGATATGTCCCCCGAACAGATGAAATAAAAGTGGCATGGTCTGGATTTTAATATAGTCTGCAAGGGTAACTCCAAGGCACATAATCAAGCTTTGAATGTATAAATAGATAAATAGACATTTGTTGTTGTCTAAAAAATGCATGAAGCTAGATCTTTAAAAAAAAAAAAAAAGCAGATGCTCTGTTCTTTCTTTTGCATGTTCAGATATTCATACAACAAAATATTCTGAAAGATTTGTGAAAATTATCAAAAATAAAAAAGAAAGCTGGTGGAAAAAGAGTTAAATGCAAGAGTCATATAGGTCTCCTTCTCCCTGTCTAATTACATGCACCGTGGATTGCACGGCTTCAGGAAAGGTTGCCTTTAGCCATGACACCCGAGAGGTTACTTCTTTATTCTTTTACTCCCCCCCCCCCCATTCCATTTCCTCCTAATTTCTTTCCTGCCCAACAGCTTTCTCGCCTATATAACGACATATTAATGTCATTAAATTAATTAGCAGGTGGGCCGTTCTGAGATTTAAAGGAAAATTAATTGCTAAAGTGGCTAGCCTTAATGTCTTAACTTTTTCCACTCCCAGAGGGCTTAATGTGTAAACTTAAAAAAAAAATCCTGAGAAAGGACTTTTTCTCACCTCTCCAAGGCAGAGGTTTCATAAAACGACTAGAAGCAAAGAAAGTCGAAATTGTGAAATGCACTAACGCCTCTATCCTCAGAGAACACTGAGAAAACATAACAAGCTTGAAAAAGGCCATTGGAGGTCCAAGCTGAACATTTTTGACATGAGAAAACCCCCTCCTCACATTTTTTCATATTATAAACATTTTATGTTTGCGTCCATTAGATATTTGTGTTGTGAACTGATGTTTGATGTAAAAGGTTATCTTAAGCATTCCTTTCATGGCATAATATGGCACTTGGACATAATAACATAATAACGAATGACTAAACTTTGCCTTTACAAGAACACTATATAAAAAGTCTATAAAAAGTCATAAACTAGGAATAAAGTTCACAAGTTCACCAGTTCAAGTGAGATATTAGAGTCTAATGTTCTTTCACATCAGCGGAAAATACCATTTTTTACCAATTTTCTCATATTTTGTGTGTGTACTTACTTAGCTATATTTCAAAGAAAGAGAGAAAAAATAAATCTCTCAATCTCAGCACAGCGCTATCCCAGATGTATATGACTATCTTTCTTCAGATTTATTCAGTCTAGAGGTATCGTGACAGACCACAGTGTATGAATCAATGTCTTTGGAAGGAAAACAAGGTGTGTGTAAGAAATTTTTTTTTTTTTTTTTTAAACCATCACTTCTGGCCAACTGACCATCTTAATTGAAAAGAAAAGTAAAAGCCCTATTTGTACAAAATGTCCCCACAAAGATTGCAATATCTGAAATACCCATAGAAAACAGAAAACAGCTTATAAATCTATAAATTATAAAGTGATGTTTCTTTGAAAATGCTGAAGGTTTTCTGTGCTTGGTAGGTAGGGTTAGAGGATAGAATATACAGTTTGTACAGTATAAAAAGCATTTTGTGTGTGTGTGTGTGTGTGTGTGTGTGTGTGTGTGTGTGTGTGTGTGTGTGTGTGTGTGTGTGTGTGTGTGTGTGTGTGTGTGTGTGCCAACACAAGGAGTTGATATTTAAAGAATAAAATGAGAGAGAGGAAAGGGTATCTATTTAAGGTAACGCTAGGGAATAGTGTCTGTACAAAAAACATTTCATAAAATATATTTCTGTCTTGAACAGGGCACTGCCAACCAACTGGAGACATCACTGTTTTCTCCAGAGTGGCTATATATATATAAATGAACTAAATTAATAACTTTTTTACAAACAAAAATGAACCATCACTGAACTTAAGCTAGACTATGACACCATTTTCTTCTAGAACTGCTGTACTGCAGAAACAAACTTTGTTGCATTATTTTCCTGTTATCACTGTAAAGCTGCTTTGAAACAATATTGTAAAAAGCGCTATATAAATAAAGGTGACTTGACTTGACTTGAGATCTGAACTGAATGTGTGAAAACAGATGACATTGTGTCCATCAAGATTATTAACGATTCTCAAACTGCTACATATACTAATACTCAATAATTTTTAAATAATATATTGTTAAATATGAATGAATATAAAATAAGTCTATGCTTTAATATGTATTAATTTTATGTCTTAATATATTTTGAAGGACCTCATTTTTTTCACAGGACACCAATGACTATTAAAACTGTAAAGATGTATTTTAATCCTTGATGATTACTGGTCGATAAGAGGGGGGGAAAGTATCTGAGCCATTTCATGGTCTTTGACTCTGAAATGAAGGTTCAAGGTCATTGTGTGGTGCCGAAGCTATTAGCTTGTAAAATGAAGCAAGCGCTGCACTGCGATCATCTACACGTACACACACAAACAGATGGCTGAGTTTCCCATTAAACAGACATGAGATAATCTTCTCAGCTTGACCATGGAGCAATCATATGGGACTCCACCAAATGGAGCCATTGTACAAACTGTGCCTGGTGGAGGGAAATTAAACAATTAAAGCAAGCGAGGAAGCCCTGATGTGTGATTTGTTGTTTATGTGTGTGTGTATGTTTAAGCATGACTCTCTGTGTGGTATTGTGCCATAATTACCAACCACATCGGTGAGACGTTCTTGTCACAATTGTGACAAAAGACTGTCATGTTCTACATTCAAAAGCACGTCCAGATGACAGAGAAATTACAAGAACACACACCCTGCGATGACACGCACAAACAAAAGGCTAATTCACCAACACCCTCATCTTCCCTCTCACAATCTAACATTGGTATGCTCAATATGCACATAAAAGAAAGTCTACCTTCTTTGATTAGACCCATTACCCTGGTTTACATGACCGGTCTGAATGGAAAGGCAGTGGAGGCTGCAATTCGTAATTTTCCAGTTCAAGAGTCCATCTACTGCACAATAATAATCTGTGGTTTGTAATGGGTAAATGAAGAATTCCAGAGTGGAATTAAGGAGACCTGGGAAGTGGGAGTTATGGACAGTCACGGGGGTGCAGATCGTTCTCCGCTGTTACAGAAGGGTGGCACTATGGGTATTACTGAAACTGCCTTAGAACTACTGGTAAATGACCAGAAAATGCACATATTGGCTCTTCTTTAATTTCTTTTTTGAGTGTGTGAATGTGTTGCATATTTTATAGATGGCTAGACTAAGATGTGTAATTGCCCTTTGTGAAAAAGAAGCACACTTCAAGCATACTTTTAAAATGAGTGTTATTAATTACAGAATGAATTTGAAATAGTGCAAACTGAATGCAATGTTTTCGGACACTTAACTGCATGTTATTTACAATTGACCCTTCGCTAAGCCACGCCCGAAAACCGCCACAGGCCAATCGTGGCTTAGCAACCGTAACTAGGCGCGGGAGGTCTGGCAAGCTTTCGAGCGAGAGGGAAACATGGCGCGTTGTGCGTATGGATTGTGCAAATCTGATACCCGGTATCCTAAAATTTTGGATGCGGTGGTGGATTTTGTTCCCTTCCCGAAACCTAAAACCCAAGGGGAGAAATGCCGGGCGTCATCTTCATTTATATAGCGCTTTTAACAATGTAGATTGTTCCAAAGCAGCTTTACGTTGATAATAGGAAATTAAAAGTAAAGTGTTTTGGCTTTATAGCTCTAGAATAAAGTTATTGTCCAGCTCGTGGATCAAGCAGTGTGATTAAAGGCAAGACGGAGGCTCGCTGACATAATTTAACGGTCCTTAAAAATATATTTCAGCATTTTGTTAATCGACGGCCAAACTAGTAACGTTACCCCAATCCGATCGCGACTCTCCCGGTGTTAGTTCTAGTAAAAGTAAAAGGTAATTAGTAAAAGGAGGGAACATCAGGGGGCCTGCCGGAGATCTCCAAGGAAAAGTTTGGTATGCAAAATTAATCAGTTCATAACAGTAATCACTTATGTGACCCACGACGTGTGAGCAGTAACGTTAGCCTGGCGCACTACAAATATAAGCGGGAGAATGTTATCATTGCAAAGTGGTCAGGCTAATGTCTTGTGTTTATTCCACGATACATATGGATAAGCTGTTTGATTTATAAATATTAGAATATTTTCACATTTCACTTACCCTGCTGTGCATGCACAAAGCTGTTCCTCAATTTGTGTGTTTCCCATTTGAATGGTCAGCGTATGAGGCGGCTGTTGCTTGCGCTGAGACCTAACGTTATAGACTTTAGCTTCAATTTTGATAAAATTATTCTCTAATCGTTTGCATATTATGTCGTGGATATAGCCCTCGAATGCATACTGCAGTCTTGTTCTCTCAAATTTTCACCTGTCCGCTAAAAATGACTAATTATCTCCTTAGGAATGTCTGAAACCAGTGCATACATACTGTAATAGACGTGCCAGGCGCAAAAGCTTGACAGGCGTAGCAACAGTAACTAAGGAGGGCGGGGCTTAGCGAAGGGTCAATTGAACTAAAGTGTTCATAGTAGGACCTAAGTACATATTTATATCTAATTTCATAATCACATATGGTTAAAGGGTACTGCTGAATGTACTAACAAGTATTTATGGTAAACTACTATAGTGTCATGTAATTTATATTGAAATGTCTATGCCATGTTTTTAAATATATTTGTAATTTAAAAAAAAACAAAAACATACTAATGTCAGGTATATTCTGTTATAATTTTCTTATTATGATTTTAGCTTCGTTCTGTTTCTGGTTCCTGTTATCATCAATGTCTTCATTAGTTGACCTTGGTTGCATCTCAATTGACTCCCTAGCTTCCTACACTGTAAAAATAAAAGGTGCCTGGAGGAACCTTTTGGGGTTCTTCACTTTGCCACACCGGCGGAACCGTCTGTAGATCCTATAGGCACCCTTTAAAAAGGGGCGGTTCTCTGAGGAACCACACAAGTTTCCTGAGGAACTATTATATTAGGCACTGTGTGGAACCACTTTGGGTGCCTCCAGGAACCAATTTTCATTTTTTTTTTTTATATTTAATTTCATGTTGTTACTATGGTTACCTCTGACTTCTATTATAATAAACAAATTGAACCAAATACAAAATAAGAATTATTACATATTTGATATTAATTTATATACATACACTTCCATGCACATGGGAAAAAAGCTAACTATAGATTAAAATCAATGAATACACAAAAAAATAGTATAATACATAAGCAACATGAATAATCAACCATGTATATACAATAGATAAACAAGAAAAGACATCTCAACAAAATGCATGGAAACACATGTTCCACAAAATAAATCAATGTAAAAAAATTACATTTTGACTAATTAAAAATGTCCATCTTTACTTAACTTTAAAACATTTGTGTTTCAGTCCGATGGTAAGTCTGACATCACTGTTTCCAAGTCCAAAAGCTCTATCAGATGCCAAAAACAAACAAAGAGTGCTAATATGCACTCATTGTGCTGTAATATTCCTGAAAATTATGATCCTAACCTTTATCTCTACACTGAAATCTCTGATGGTTAGTTATTCAGCTATTTTGAATCATAAAATGTAGAAGTCTGGGATGCCGTTAGACTGGAGACTGTAATGTACACTATGGCTTTTGAAAAGCTTAAATGTGTGACTTGAATCAACAGTGTTCATAAATGGTTGTTGAGTATTCTCATGAAACAAGATAGAGGAAGTAGAAGTAGAGGCTTCGACCCGGAAACAGTATTAAGGTGCAGTAAAATGATCTGTTGTTCTGTGAATGTTCACTGGTGAATTCCAGTCATTTCAATAAGAATCCACACGATCAGCAATTTCGTTTGTGGTCAAAAATGTCACTATGGGACCAAGTTGGTGTGAGGTACTTAAAGAGTTAGAAAAGTGAAAAGGTACAGCAAATTCATTTTCCATTTGTTTTTCCTCTTTTCTGGTGGATGGTCCAGGCACTTCAATGATTTTCAGGTCTACAGGAGGATTTTTATTCTTGTTCAAACTTGTATTTCAGCTTACCGAGATCCCTGCAAAGTACAAAATGTACTGTTAGTAAGGTTATTAAAGTGATAGTTGTGAAATTTAAATAATTTCATCAGCCTTGTGACGTTCCAAACCTGTTTGACTTTCTGTCTGTGGAACCCAAAAGCAGATCTCAGGCATAATGCAACCCCAGTCACCGTTCGCTTTCACTGCATGAAACACAAGCAGAACAAAATTGTGTAAATCATTCATTAAACCATTCATATGTACACTTGTCTAGTTCAATTCAAAGCAACAATTTATGTAAAAATGGTTAAGCTCCAAAAATGTCCCAGAAAAGATCCTAAAAATAATCAATGAGTTCACAACTCATGCGTTATGGGTTGTGTTGTAAGTCTTCTGAAGCCATATAATAGCTTTTTCCTTTTTTTTTTTTGTCGAAAAAGACTAAACTTGAAGTTATAATTCAGAGTTAAAATGTCTTATTCAAATGCAAATGCAAATGATAAAGATATAAGAAAAAATGCATAGCATTATTTGTGAACCAAACCTGTGATATTATTTTTCTGAGTAACATGAATGAGATTTTTTGAGCATGAGGGAAGATTTTCAAAGACTAACTGATTAAAAAAACACAAGTACACAGTCAAACAATACAATTTCACACAGAGAAAGTTCATAGTAATAAAGTACTTAAGGTAACTTATTGTAATTCAATGTTGCCACTGAAATGTTCAGATTATTTTAGAAATGTAATGGTTGTTCTGGGGAAACAAAAGAACAAAGCTGATTATTCACAGCATAATATTTATTGACCAGTAAATGACTTTAAAATGGTATTTGAGAGAATGAGGCCACATGAAACGTTAACTTAGTAAGTAAAGTTAGGCTAAACAAAAACAGACCAAACTATATTTACCTGCTTTTGTTATTCATAACAAACGCCAATGACAATAGCAGGAATCAGCTAAATTAGTTAGGCTATATCAGCAATTTGTACAGAATATGCTGAATTGAATGACTAAATCAATCTAAAACAATAAGTCAATAATTTGCATTTGTTAATTAGATCAACGTAACAGTTAAGTTAGTTAGCATTGCGGCTAAAACCTTCATACCAGATACTGTGCAATAAACGAGTGGTAAACACTGTAAAAACTGTAGTAATGTATAATAAATTTAGTTTATATATATGTGTGTGTTTGAATATATAGTGAGTAGACTCTGTATTAATATTTATTTGGCGAGTTTACAAACCTTGTAATGGAGAGCCGAACAAACGGCGGAAGCTTTGATGAGGGGAGCCGTTACTTTCAAACCCGATGAAGTCGATCAGCTGAGCTTTGTTGAGCGCGAGCAGCGCGAGCATCACTGAAGTGACGACAGCAGAGGAATAGCAGCAGTTTCGTGACAGAATAAAACTTCTCTCCTCCGGGTTCTTCTTCTTCATATTATTAATATTATTATTATTTAGTGTTGTAGGTTTAAATTACTTAATAAAATAGGCCTATACTAAATAAATGTAAGCTACCCAAGTGAAAAAGACGTAGGCTACTGTTAAATGTATTAAAAATGCATTAAAGTATATTTGTATTGTAGGTCTACTAAAAACACACTCAAGTACATTTTTAATACATTTAATGGTATGTCTTTTTCACCTGGGTATGTATACTGAATCAAACTTAAGTAGCCTATAATAATAATAATAATAATAATAATAATAATAATAATAATAATAATAGGATAATAATAATCTTATTCTGGCCTCACTGAACCATTGGGATCCTCCAGATGCTGGCTTTAACATAAGAGATCTTCCAGGAACCACTTAAATGTTAAAAGATCTTCCAATAACCCTTTTATCGCATTCAAGTTCCTCTATTTTCCCCCAAAGCACTTCGAGGTCTCATGGTAATGAAAAGGTGACTCCAGAACCTCTGAACTAAATACAAAGTGCTTAAAGGATCCCATAAGTTCCAGCAAGAACCTCAAAGATTGTCAATGCTCCTCCAGTAACCCTACTTTAGGAGAAAGAGCTTTGAGGCACTTAAATTACATTTTGAAGTTCCTTATATATCCGACAGGATATTTGAGGCTCCTTTAGTTTTTACAGTGTAGGTTGTGAACTAGTATATTGCAAATTCAGGCACTGGTAAGGACAGTAAGGACGCTGGCTCACTATACATTGGGACACTGATGACTCTATTTCCGGCGACACAACATATTCCTCACTGTAAACATCACTACTGGTATTTATGAACAACAGCCGAACTGAATATATTATTTGTAATGTTATTTAAAGTGCATTATTATGAATAATTTGCTTATTACATATATGTGCAACATTTCAACTGTAAATAGATTTTCTAGCAATGTATGTTTATGCTGACATATAATTAAATAAAGGTTTGTATTTAAAAAAAACAAGAAAAAAACATCAATGCTCCAAGGCTTTCACAGTTTCAGTGCACTGCAGGATTTAGTGATTCAGATGCCTCAACGCCTGTGAAGAGATGACTCCAGCTCCAGCGAGGACTTCAGATGACACAAACTCTGAATCAACATGCACCAATGTTATGTTTTTCTATATATTGACATCATGTTCACATACAACTTGTAATAATTTCTTAATTTCATGATTTGTATTATCTTAGAACTGTACATCCATTACATGGACTCAGTCACCTCTGAAAACAGATGACTCTAAATTGTAATGTAGACACATTCATTTTCTGTAAAGCAGCTTTGAAACAATATGTATTGTGAAAAGCACTATACAAATAAATGTGAATTGAATTTAATTAAATGTAGGGGCTGTTTACACGACAATGGCGTTTTTGAGCACCTGATAACACAAACTTTTGAAAACAGGTTTCAAATGGCAAGTTTTTGACAACTGTCTCCATGTAAACGTGTAGGCCTAAGCATTTTTAGTTGTTTTCGCAGTTCCGTGTGAATAGGGATTGTTTTGACAACATTGTCATCTCAAAGGAAAAAAACTTTTCAGTTTTAAGCATATCGTTGTTGTGTAAACGTACCCCTTAAAATGGTGAGTGCCTAATCAGTGCCCAGACTACTGAACTAGGGAGATGATTTTGTGTGTGTGTGTGTGTGTGTGTGTGTGTGTGTGTGTGTGTGTGTGTGTTTGTGTGTATGTTACTCAACACGTAAAAATAAGTTTACTTCTTTAAAGTACAACAAAAAATATTAAAACCTAAGGTTGCACTTTAATTAAGGTGTCCTTATTACAGTGTAATTATGCATTTATGTACTGATTAATATTAATTAACTAAATGTGGTTACTATAGGAATGTGTTCGTAAGGAACACGCACAAACTAGGAACATTTTAAACAGTTTTTAATGATGAATGCAGCAAATCATTAGAAGAACACAAGGAAATAAACAACACATTACATAAAGACAATATCCGACAGAGGACTGAAATGAACAGGGAGTAGGCCTATATATTTGCAGGCAATGACAATTAACTAAATAAGACACAGCTGATAATTATAAGTAACCATAGAAACAAACAGGGACATAATCAGTACATGTAGCATACTGTATGTAACAAGGATACTGTAAAAATAAAGTGTTACCAAACATAATGATTTTACATTGTACTTCAAGTAAAAACGTTTAATTTGGCATTGTCAAAAAGTGCACTTTTTAAAGGTGTACTTAATGTTAAGAAATAATCATGAAAAAGTATGGTTACTTAATTTCATTAATATTATACTATCTGCAAGTACGGATTTTAAAAATCTACTTTTAAGATTTGAACTACACTACAAGTGCACATTCAATTCAATTAAGCACACTTCATTTTCATAAAAGGGGTGTTATCCAGCCCTCATAATGACCCGGTCAGTTTTAGTAATCTTAATTGCATCTCATTCAATCAGTTTTAAAAGCACCACCTTTGACTGCAAACAATGATTTAACTCATTCCCACAATCTTTTGTCCATGAAACATTTTAAAGGAGTTTAAGGATTTAGAATGGAGGAACAATACTCAAACCTCTTCAGTGATAGATAGTTTTATTATCTCTGCATTTGCCTTTTTGTTACTCATCTTTCTATATGTCCATGTCAATATTGAAGTCAGTCATGATTTTACCGCTCTCTCGTCTCCATCTGTGCTCTCACTACATGCTTCGACAGAGACAGCCAATCAGCAGTCACAGATCTCCTTGATGAATTCCAGTAGTCTTGAATGTCATTAAGGGACCATGACACAAGCTAGCTTTTTTCATCTGGCTCCACTTTTACATAAAGGTCAAGCTTACCCAAGAATTATTCAGACGACCTTTCTGGATCTTAAATTAAAACTCTCAAATGGAGATGGAGTAGAACAGTGAACTAAAGGGTAGTTACACCATTTTGCAATGTTTTAGAGAGTTTCCTCTTGGGACTTGGGTCTGAGGTAAAAAGAAGTGGTAGGTATTTGAGGTTCTTACCCGGTTTCTCTCAAGACTGAAAAAAAGTTTGAAAAAAGTCTGAAAAGAAGAGTGTGGCAAGCAGGACGAGGCTGAGGGCCGTGGGGGAACAGCGCGAGGCCGGTGGCGTGATTGCTAATGAGCCACACCTGTGAGACGCACCGGTCTCGTATCTCTCACGGAGGAGCGGAAGCATTAAAGGAGGAGCAACAACAGTAGAGATCGAGAGAGGCAGGCCTGGATTTTATTTGATGTTTATGTTTTATTTGATGTGACAGCAGTCGTCCGTGAGGGGCTGCTGTCTTTTACTTTCGTTTTGTATTTGTTTTATTTTTGCTATTAAAATGTGTTGAATGTTCGCTGGTTCCCGCCTCTTTCTTCCTATAACATTTAGCCGGAGGAAAATAGAATCAATGTGGACCAAAATCCTGATTCTGTTGCATATTTAACTATATTTTTCATGTTGTAAGATTCATGTTGCAGATTTGTCAGATGTTTGTCTGAAATACGATGGGATCATCACTCTCACCTCAATGGCTGGGTGAAGTCCCAGCCGGCTATTTGAGGTGATGGCCAACACTCGCGCATTACAAGTCCAACCTACTGAGCTTTGTGGCGTGGGCCCAAGGTGCTTTCTTCGGGTCATCAGGTGGGTATCCTCCTTCAACAGTGTTTTGTCAATTAGCCCACAACACCTCCAGAGGGCTTGACAGTTTACCCCAGCATCCTGGGGCAACCCCCTCAGCCCCTTGGGCTCCACAGCCAGTACTCTTTTATGTTCCCTCTCTACCCGGTGGGTTGTTCCATCGCTCGCAGCACTTCAGCCACATATCCCTCCACCCCAACAATCTTCCTTGGACACCACCCCAACATGTCCACCTCCCCTGGTTCTTCATGGCTGCTGCCCTCGCTTACCTATCCTCCTCCTCCACCATATGGAGCTCTTCCTGGACTAGGCTGCGGTGACCTTTGGCATTAGCATCCCTCCACCTAGCTCTGGTTATAACTCCAAGGCCCAGCCTGCCTTGGTTGACCGTCCCCATGATGTCTTTGTGGCGTAGCCTTGCCTCTGCGTCTGCCACAGCCCTGCTTGCTGACCATTTCCATCCTGTGCGGATGGTGGTATCTGCTTGGCGGACCAATTGGTCACTACTGTCGCGAAGCATTATCACCTGCCAGGCTTTGGACACCTTAAACTCTTCAACCACAGATGTTAATGGCAGCTGTAACTTGCTTCCTGAGTTGTACAGGCCGATTGAAGAAAGGCTTTTGGGGACTGACAGCCATCTGCGAAGGAAGGTGTTGATCCTCCTTTCCAAGGCTTTAACTGTTGTTAATGGCACTTCATACATGAGCAGTGGTCAAATAAGTCTTGGGAGCACACCATGCTGGTAGCCCCAGAGTTTGAATCTTCCAGGTAGCCCACTTCTATCCAAGGCTCGCATTAAAGCTTCCGCCTGCCCAAGCATCTCCTTCACACTCGGTCATTCAGTTCCACTCTAAACCATTTTCCCAAGCTCTTAATGGGTCTCTCACTAACAGTGAGGATGAGGTCTTCTCCAATCCTGAAGTGAAACTGGTCCTGCACGCGTCCTTTTCTCTGCACAATGCTCCTTGACTTTGTTGGCTTAAACTCCATCCTGGCGCCTGCAATGATCTTGCATAGATCTTACAGAATCCACCGACCTTCTGGGAATGATCTTGCCGTTATGGTCAGGTCATCCATGAATGCCTTAACTGGAGCCCGCTGAATCCTGCTTGCCAGAACTACACCTCTTCTAGGCTTCTCCACTGTCTTGACCAAGAGGTTCATTGCAGCTGCAAACAAGATGACCGAGATGGTGCATCCAGTTATGATGCCTTTTTCCAACCGCTGCCAGTTGGTGGTGAAGTCCCCACAGGTGAATCGCATCCTGAAAGGGTTGAAATACTCCTGCAGGAGGTTCTGGGCTTTCCCTGGGACATGGTAGCGTAGTGTGAGATCCACCAGCTTGTGAGGGACAGTTCCATATGCATTGGATATATCGAGCCACAGGATTGCAAGATGAGATGAGATGATGCTTGTATGCTGGAGATGATGCTTGTATGCTCGATTCACCCTGGAACTCCTGGGACTCCCCCCTTCTGTACTGATGTGTCAATATACATGTTGCTTAGCAGAAAGGTCTTGCTCTTTCCCTCCACATTCAGAAGGGAGATGGTACGAAACTGCTTTATGCTCGATGAGTTTTCCTCTTTGGGGATAAAACACCCCTCTGCAATGAGCCACTCATCTGGAAGACGATTCCCCCTCCACGCCACCTTCAACAGCTTCCAGAGTCTCCTTCTCAGACACTCACATTGTTTGTACACTTTGTATGGAATCCCATTGGGTCCCGGTGCTGAGCCAGCCCTTGCCCTTTTGAGGAAGTCGTTGACCTCATTCCATGAGGGTTCTTGGTCAGCAAACTTGGTAGTTGGTTCTCCAAGTTTCAACAAGGTCTCTCCGATCTCAAGTTCGGTGCCCCTTCCTGGATCACTGTTTGTGATTAAGAGGTACTTCTCTACCTCGTGTTCTACCGTCTCTCTCAATGTGAAGATCATTCTGAAACGCGACAGAAAATTATCTTTAACTCAGCGAATGCTTGTCACTGTGACATTAAACATATGTCTTTACAAAGCTTGAAGTCTCCATTTTTAAATGATGTAAATCATATCAAAAACAAATATTCTCTGTTTAAGTAATCCATATGAAAGCAACAACATGTACAGTTTCTCCAGTCCAAGCTCATTAACTTTAATGTGACCACACCCACTCGCGCACAAGCGATTGACATGCAAATAGTCCACGCGGGCCTGTAAATGCCCTCATTACCTCAAAACAAAGAATCAGAGACTACAGTAACATACTTCTCTGCTTTTCGTCGAGACTGTGTTTGTGCTGTGCTGTTTACCTTGGATTTACCTCAGAAGAATTAGAAGAATGCGATTTCAAGATGAGAAGATTTTTAAGGTAAGACATTTCCTAATAGTAAGCATGTTATTGTTGTATAAACTTTACATTGTAGCTACTAGTTAAATTGGTGCCAGACTAAAATGTACATAATGAAATGCAATTGGAGTAAAAACATGAAGCCTATGTCGTACATATATGTAGGCTATCTATATATAGACATAAACATGTTGAAATGTGAACTAGAAGCAACCTTGCAATGCTAAACCTACGACAACGAGGATGTTTTTCGATAATAAAACACAGCATAATAAAAGTAGGCAAGTATGAGTGTTTACTCTAATATGGTGATTATTCTAATGTTTAGAGCCATGTTTACTGTTAAATACTTTGTTCAGAGACTCATGTGATTTTTTTGTGTCAGCAGGGCACATCAGTGTCATCTGGTCTAAAAAAAGACAACTGTGAACATGCTGATATAAGGAGAAACTACAGAGCTGCACGATTTGGGGAAAAAATCGAATTGTGTTTTTCTGGTTAAAATTGCGATTTAAAATTCACACACACATATATATATATATATATATATATATATAGTCGGTTTCTGCTGTAAAACATGAATTTGTGATGCCTTGACAGTGGACAATACCGGCTTTTGTGACAAAATGTGTTTAGGGTTCAGTCAATCTTGTCAGGCTTCTGTTAGATGAGGTGATTAACGTTTCAAAGACACACCGGCAGACTGTATGGTAAGCGTATACCCTTATGTCTGGAGGAGTCGCTGGCATGTAAATTCCACTCTCCAATTCTCATTTTCTAAATACATGAAGGGGTGTTTGGGGCTCCCAAGAGCGACCCATAGTGTCAGTCTTGACACAACGTCGAAGTGACTGACAGATAGGGAACTGTCTCTTTCCAGTCACTTGCAATTGTAAATGGGAGAGTAAAATAATAAGTTTATGTTGTCTTTACTACGTTTCTAAAGATTTCTAAAGACGTAAATGATACCTCTGCTGAAAAAAACAAACAAACAAACAAACAAAAAACCCACCTGCTTAAACCAGCCTGAGATGGTTTTCTGTTTTTTGTTGGTTTAAGCTGGTCTTTGATGGTATACAATGGTCTCCTAGCCTGGCCAAGCTTGTCTTCAGCAGGTCTTCAGCTGGCCCCCACCCAGCCTGGTCAAACTGGTATTTAGCTGGGTGGCTATCTTGTATGTGTGTATACTGTATATATACCAGCCTATCCAGGTTTGCTGGATGTATACAGCAAGAAAATGCTCTTAGAAGTTCTTTAGTACTTAGTGAATGTCTAATAAATTTTGTTTGATAAATGTAAAGCTTTCATCTGAAAAAAAAAAAGTGTTCATTTGTCACAGCTGGACTAACAGTCATTAAGTCAATTGAATTGTACAGATGTCTTCTACTAAATCAATGACAGAACCCTCCATAATACTTACCAATAACTGAAAACCTTATAATTCTAATACCAAAATAATAGCATTGTTAGGCAGCTGTCCTTTATTTCACTATCTCTGTCCTCTGCCTGTCCTTTCTGTTCATGCAATCTAATGGAGTGGGGTTTGAACTGTATTGATTTTAAAAGTGAAATGTTGGGATGAAGTGGGACTTGGGGGTTTGGAGCACAGTGAGAAACAGAGACAGGCAGGGAAAGTCAATGGGATAAATCGTATCTATTATGAGTCTCAGTGGTGTCTTAAATGGTGGCAATTATATAGAAACACTTGAATGGCCGATTCAGTCAGCATGTCTCCCGCGCTGTAGGCCAGGAGAAAGCCTGACCTGGAATAACATGCATGTGTACACACTTACATACATAAGCTAGCATTGAAGAATAAGTGTGCATGAATATGTTTACAAATAATCTCTGTTAATCCTTAGACCTATTTGTGTTTTTACAGGCACAGGCCTTTTATGTGCATGAACACAGGGGCAGCTGGAGATGACCAGTAGGGGGCGCTCGTCACTAGTGGAGGCATGGCAGAGCAACACTTTCATTCATTTGCAAAAAAAAATCTCATAAATGTGTTGTATACTGTCTGTTTTTCTTTAGTAAAAACAAATATCTCTTTATTTTGTTTTTAATCATGTGAGAAAGAAAGCTCTAATCCTACAAATCAAGTAATTTTGTTTTGTGTGTGATTAAGCATACATTTATTTGAAATGAACGTGAAATACATACATCATTATATCTCAAAGGGATCCCACCCTGCTCCCATAACAAGTGTGCATAATTTGTAAGGGTAATTTATGGTAATGTTGGAGAGAGTATGATAGAGGATAGATTAAACTAATTAGACTTGCATGCTTTGGGAAAATACATTTCACCCACGTTAACAGTGCACTCTGGGAAGAGGAGAGTTATTTTTCCCATGAGTGTCTCTATAGGTAATGCTGCAGTACAGGTTTATGTTATTAAAATCATTCCAGCTTGCTCTGGGGAATTTATTTTTTTTTGGCCTGTACCTGATAATACTGACACTCAAATTATTTCATCTTGTTTCAGTGAAGTATGCATTTTGATCATTTGAATTGGAAAATAATTTGATTGAATGTATGACTAATAAAGCAGCATTAGTTTTACCGATGAAAGAATGGAAACATGTCTGCTCCACCCTTTCAATTATGTTCAGTGTAACTGATCTGAGTTCAGGTCACTTCAATTCATGAAGCTTTAATTAGCTTAACAAATGTAATTGTGTTGCCAAAGCATTTATAGATGACATCTAAACTATGACACCCAGATAAAAGCTTGATTATAATATTTACAGTCATAATTTAAGTGCAAATGGTTCTGTATTATTAATTTATTCCATTAATGTTATTTTGTCACATCGGCCTGACATTATGAGAAAAAAAATAGTTTTTTTTTTTTTTTTTTTTGCTAGCTCTACCGACCCCTAATTGATCTCATGGTGATTTATCCTTGATAAAAAATAATTCAAGTATTAACACAAGGGCACTTGAAATAAAACACCCCATAGTTCCCCCTTATTAAGCTGTATCCGTGTTTTAATAGTCCTTTATTACTCTTAATCTTAATGTAGCAGTATGGGCCGTGTGATTAATATTTTCTGAAAATTGAATATCAATTCCCTAGTAATTATGCTTAAGAGAGAGAGGGAGAGAGAGAGAGAGAGAGAGAGAGAGAGAGAGAGAGAGAGAGAGAGAGAGAGAGAGAGAGAGAGAGAGAGAGAGAGAGAGAGAGAGAGAGAGAGAGAGAGAGAGAGAGAGAGAGAGAGAGAGAGAGTGAGTGAGAGAGAGGTTAAAAGGTCCCTCTTTCTTCTCTCTCTAATAGTAAAGTTACAAAAATAACACAAAAACACACATGGGAGAATTGTGTTGTGACCAAATATGTTAATAAAATTGATTGAACTTCTTCAAAGTCTAGATTACATCTCTACACGCTGTGTTTACACTCTCTCAACCTCTCTTGATAAGGTGTAGCGTGGGAGTTTCTGCTTTTGTTGACTTTCTGTCATTCACTCTCTGGTCCAACTTTTCCATTAAGAAGTAATTAAATGAATTAATTCAAAAAATAAATTACTTTACACTGTAATTAAGTAAACTGTGGCACTATCAAAACTCTAGTTGCTAGTGGTGCAGAAATGACACACTTCAGCTTTGAACTATTTTCAAGGTAAAATGTTTTTAGTATAATGAATCTTGACTATTGATGCCTTTGGTATTTTTTATTTTTTTTGCATGAGAGGATAGAGTGAACAGAAGTACACCTGACATTGACATCATCTGCTTTCTGACATGACAATGCCAACAATTAGCGGTAAACAAAAACAACTATTCAGCAATGTAGCTGATCTGAATAAAGCTCCAGTCCTTGAAACCTGAATCCCTGTTGCTTTCGCCAAGCACATTATTAGACCAGTGGAGCAAAACATCCATTAATGTAGAGTTATTTTTCATCGGAGAATGTAAAAATGAGCCGCTTACCATTATTCTTGTTCCACCAGAACCTCAGTCTCCTTCCTGTTGCTTGGTTCTGCAAATGCAGCTTTGTTTCAATACAAGATCCACCTGCAATCAGTGTTTCTCTAATGGAAACGTATGTTTTTATCATTCGCTGAAAGACAGGCAACATTATGCCTGTCTCATTGATTGAAATTGTTTAAACTTGCATACATCCAGTAATGAAAATGGAAAAGGGTGGTTCATGTTTACCTCTTCAAGGTCAAATACATGACATCCAGTCTTTGTAAATGTGGGGATTTGGCATAGCATGAAGAATAAATATAGACACAGACTGTGCATATTAGAGATTGATTACGACTCAAACTCTCTTCAATACAAAACATATGTATGAGTTCTTGTTTTCAATGCTGATTATACAAGCAAGAATGTGTTTTCTTTCCCCAAATATCCACACAATTGCAAATGTGACATTGATTTTATACAATGTTCAACGGTAACACTTAATAAAATAAAGTACATACAAATAATTTGCATACTTAATTAATAGTTTATATATTGTAGTTTCTACATTGTTGATATGAAGAGTTCAGATGCAAAAGCCTCTAAGTGCCATCTGAAATTTTCTTCTAAAATTATCCTTTTTATCAGGTTTGTATATTTAAAGAGCACCTATTATGGCATTTAAAATGTTCCTAATATTGTTTTAGAAGTCCCCAACAACAGTTTTGCATGCATGCAATGACAAAAAACACTTTAGTTTTCTTATAATATGCATTTATTTTTACCTGTTTTGACCGCGATTCTCAAATGATTCGTTTAGTGAATCACTTTTCAAAACCCCGCCTTTACGTGACGCTAATCTGCGGTGATTGGTCCGATGACCCAGTCAAATGTTAGCAGTGTTTACAGAGATAATACTTATATTGTTTAGCACGGAGTACAATGATGCTTTTATCAATTAAATTGTGTTATAATAATGATTATAGTGCACTGCTTTGTAGTTTGTAGTAAAAAATTAAAAATAAGATAAGGAATTTAATGTTATGTAGCGAGCATAGCTCAGAGATATTGTAAAAGCACAATCAGTCTTTGTTTGCGCTAGCCCGATGCATAAACATAACGTTTAAAAAAACAATAATAATAGAAAATGCAGTACTACGAGGTATTACTCTATTCTTTAAGACAACTCCGAAAACAACGACAAACACTTCACATATCTCAATACAACTGTCATTGAAGACCTAGAAGCTAAACGGTGCTTACACAACAAACAAAATAATTATTAAGCATGCTACATAAAACATTAAAGCCAGAGCCAGAGCGCCTGACATCAAAGCAAATTTAAAAGTGCTGGCTAATGCTAATCGTAAGATCTCAAAGATTATTATTCACGTCGGCACAAATGATGTTCGACATCGCCAGTCGGAGATCACTAAAATTAACATTAAAGAGGTGTGTGAACTTGCAAGTACGATGTCAGGCACTGTAATTTGCTCTGGCCCCCTTCCTGTTCGAAGGAGTGATGAGATAGTTAGTAGACTGTGCTCACTCAATGGCTGGCTGTCTAAGTGGTGTCCACAAAATAATATAGGGTTCATAGACAATTGGAAAGTTTTTGGGGCAGACCTGACCTGTTGAAATGACACATATTATATGGCACATAGTCTTAGAGCTCAAACATGTTAATCTGGGGCTCAGGTCAGGAAGCAGACAGACTGGCTAAACCGACCGTCTGCTTGCTGTCTCACGTCACTGAGGTCAGATATATCCCATCACATAGAGACTCTTTCACCTGGATATCATCATATAGAGACTGTTCATATGGCTGTTCCTCGAATTAGGAAATGCAAAACACGAAGAAAACAAAATTAGAAGTTTTTCGCATTTCGTGGAGAGAGAGCACGATTGCCTACAAAAAGGCCTTAAACACTGCTAGATCTGCTTATTTTTCAACACTCTTAGAAGAAAACAAACACAACTCAAGGTATTTATTCGAAACAGTAGCTAAATTAACGAAAAATAAAACTTCAACACCAGACATTTTCAAACAGCACAGCAGTAATGACTTTATGAATTTCTTTACTTACAAGATTGATAATATTAGAGAGAAAAATATAACTATGTGCATTGTAGTCTCCCTGAGGAAAAATTCCATTCATTGCTATAGGAGAGGAAGAATTTTCTTACATTTTCTTTCATCATCTAAAAATCATCTAAATCAACAACATGTATGTTAGACCCTATACCGACTAAGCTATTGAAAGAGATGCTTCCAGAGGTCATAGATCCTCTTCTTAATATCATTAATTCATCTTTGTCACTAGGATATGTACCGAAAACTTTTAAGCTGGCTGTTATTATGCCTCTTATTAAAAAAACGCAACTTGATCCTTGAGAATTAGTCAATTACAGGCCGATCTCAAATCTACCTTTTCTGTCAAAATTACTAGAAAAGGCAGTATCCTCAAAACTATGTTCCTTTTTAGAAAGAAATGGTATCTGCGAGTACTGAGACTGCTCTCATTAGAGTTACAGATGATTTGCTGTTATCATCCGATCGTGGATGTATCTCTCTATTAGTGTTACTGGATCTTAGTGCTGCATTCGATGCCATCGACCACAACATTCTTTTGAATAGACTCGGAAATTATGTTGGCATTAGTGGAATTGCACTAGCATGGTTCAAATCATACTTATCTGACCGTTATCAGTTTGTTGCAGTAAACAAAGAGATGTCATATCGATCAAAAGTTCAGTATGGAGTACCACAAGGCTCAGTACTGGAACCGTTGCTGTTCACTCTGTACATGCTAACCTTGGGAGATGTCATTAGGAAGCATGGCATTAGTTTTCACTGTTATGCTGATGATACTCAGCTCTATATTTCTTCGCGCCCCGACAAAACGCACCAATTCACAAAATTAACAGAATGCATAGCTGATATAAAAATAAAAAACGTCTTTGATGTCCCAAATATAAATTCTTAAGGACATCAAAACCTAAAATAAAACTTCAGAAAGGTGTACAATATGGGACCTTTAATGAGTAAGGTGATTAAAAATAATTACACGATACATAAATAGTTAATAAACTCAAAACCTCTACAATGAAATTAGAAAGTGCTTAACAAGACAAAAGTGATCTCTTCTCTTTTAGATTCTGTCTCTATGGCGATGGTTACCAAGTGAACACTAGTGCCGAGCTCTAGGTTGCCAAGGGTTTCAAGTAGTCAAGTAGGTATGGTGCCGATCTCAATGAGGACAGCAGCTGATAGAGGCAACTCCATAATAACAAGATCAAACTGCAGCTTAAGAATCATTTCACTGTGCCCCAAGTGCTGAAACTACTGAACTGTCATTGAAAGGAGGAAGTTCTTGTTTATGTGCCCATGACAGTTTTAAAAAAAAAAAGAGAGAGAGAAATAAGAGACTATCTTCCAGCATGCTGGTCTTAGACTTGAACTAAGGTGACGTTTTACAGTGTTTTTTTTTGTTTTTTTTCTGGTATTGAAAAAAAAAAAATCCACTTATTTCATTTCACCACGGTGCTGTCTTTTTTTCCTTCTGTCATTTGTCTGAAAGCAGACACATCAAATCAAGGTGTATTAATAGGTTGGCGTGTATTCTTGATGTAATTGACTGACATTGTCAATGCTTTATTGGATTGATAAACATGTATTGCTGCTTCTGAGTAGTCTGAGAATGGCACAATTCAATATTGCCTCAAGATTTTTTCAAATGAGAAAATATGAAAGTCATTGTCAGACTTTAGATTATGAAATATGCACGAACATGACTCAGAATCTTGCAGAGTTAAAATCTTTCAGAAGTATAGGGAAAATTCCTGTTTTTATACATTTATGTTCATCAACAAAATATCCAACAATATTCAAGTGGTCATTTCACAAAGGGGCTTTGAAAAAAATAATCATCTGAAACATAAGTGATTGACCTTTGTATAATGATGATATTTCCCATTTACAGCTTATGAGTGTTTGATTCAGATACCACTACATGATGTTCATTAATTCAATTATGAAAAGAAATGAATTGAGGGAAACATTCAGTTTAATATATTATTTTCTACTACATAGAACATTATAGTTTTATTTCAAGTTTTAAGGGCCCTTCAAAAAGAATCAGGCCTTGGCGAAATATTTACAATTCTATAATGAAATCTTAAAATATATATGTCGCTTGCAAATTATTTATTAATAATGCATGGCTAGTTTTATATGGTCATTAACGGGAAAATATGCTCTTAGCAGCCAGGAGGAGTGAGATCAACACTATAGAGTGTTTCTTTTGCTTAGAGGTATGTGTGCAATGCAACGTTCACTGAGCAGAGATGTTCCAGTGATGATGATACTTCAAATGTGTACAGTTGGAATGTTCTTTACAAGGAAAGGAATGTTTCAACTGATGCAAATGTACCACGAATGTATACATCAAGGGATAGCTTCTTAATATGGAAAGTGGATTGTACCACGTAAGCATGAGGTATACATTCCATTTTTAAACATAAGCAACATGTTTTTCTACCTTACAAGGAAGTTGAAAGTCACTCACTAGTGTATATAAGCTCAATCTAACTGTACTATTGCAGAGAAACACCGGGAACACATAGACCTGGCACGAATACAACATCTTCTCAAGTTTCACTCCTATGTTTGACACGTGTGAAGAACACAGATTGTGAATCAAATAATAACAGGGAAAAAGGCTTAATTCCAAGTCACTACCGGTCAAACGTTTGGAATAATTACAATTTTTAATGTTTTTGAAAGAAGTGTCCAAGAGAAGTCACCAAGGCTGCATTTATTCAATCAAAAACACAGTAAAATCTGTAATTTTGTGAAATATTATTACAATTTCAAATAACTGTTTACTGTTTGAAAATATTTTAAAATGTATTTTATTCCTGTGATGGCAAAGTTGAATTTCCAGCAGCCATTACTTCAGTCTTCAGTGTCACATGATCCTTTAGAAATCCTTCTAATGTGCTGAGTTGGTTCTGAAGAAACATTTCTTATTATTACAATGGTTCCCTGAGAAAGGAAAGAGATGCTGCATCCAAGTGATGATGCTATGGGACTGCTCCTGTGTGTTTGCGTCTGAAGCACATGTCCAACTAATGTCATTGGTGCAACTTCACCCCATGACGCCTGATGGCATACTGCGGAAGCTATAAAGAGTACCTGGAACACAACTTATGATTCAGCTTCTGATTATCTGAAGCAAGATGCTCACATGCTGGCAGGAAGTATGGCAAGGCTACGCAGCATTTTGTTCCCTTTTTAAGGAACCATGGTTACAGACCGGAGATGCTGGTTTTATATACACACACACACACACACACACACACACACACACACACACACGTAGTGTTTTCATGTTTTATGGGGACTTTCCATAGAAATAATGATTTTTATACTGTACAAACTGTATATTCTATTCCCTTACACTAACCCTATCCCTAAACCTACCCATCACAGAAAACTTTCTGCAATTTTACATTTTCAAAAAAACATTACTTAGTATGATTTATAAGCCGTTTTCCTCATGGGGACACTCATGGTTTCCTCTCCCTCCAGCAGGAGGCGTTGTAGTTGTTACGAGTGTTATGTATAACCTTTACTAGCATGAGAGTTAGAAATACAGCACATGTTGAAATATGACTGACAGCAGAATCCACTTCTGACGTGATCTACGTTCATCCTTCTTTGTTGTCTTACAGAAAGCATTGCTTGTGAGTATTTTATGTTTAATATGAGTCTTGAAAACAATATTTGTGAACATTTTTGTTAAACAAGATTATATTTGATAGTTTTTAGTTTTGATGAATGTTAGCCAGACTTTGCAAAAATACATGTGAACATACATTAGAATACAGTCTACATGCTGTTTATTCGTTTCTTTTTGTAGTTTCACTCTGTCGATAATTGAAGGATACGTCAATAAAAGGACATCACACCTGTCAATTGTCGAGGAGTTTATCTATCTGCATAGCTGTGTCTGAGTCTAACAGTGAGGGCAGAATAGGGACCAAAAAATGTCCCCACACGAACAAAGATTTCGGATATTACCATCCTTATAGGGACATTTTGTCCCCATAATGTAGGGTTTACCAGGCCACACACACGCACACACACACACACCCACCAATAATTTTGTTTTTTGCAATAGAAATATTTTGTAACATAATCTTACTGACCCCAAACCTATGAATGGTAGTGTATCATGGTTTTCACAAATATATGAAACATCACAACTGTTCCATTTTGAGTGAACTCTACACTGTGTCCAAGTGATGGCACTATGGGAATGCTCATGTGTGATTGTGTCTGAAGCATGTTTAACTAACTGCAATGCCCTCATTATCTTAAGGCTGGGAAAACACATGATCTTTGCAGTTCGGAAGCTTAAAAGGGGGATCGACGACAGTGAAGGATGAGAGAGGACCAGGCGGCAGTCGTCCGTGAGGGGTTGCCGCCTGCTCAATGGTGTTTTAAGCCCCCAATGGCTCCTTAGAGGCAGCTAACCCTACCCTCAACCTTAAACCTACCCATCCCCTCGCTGCCTGGAAGGCGCCGTTGGGGGCTTAAAACACCAAACACCTTGCCGCCTTTACTTTCGTTTTGTGTCTGTTAACCACATATCTCTCGAACCGTTAGTCCGATGGATTTCAAACTTGACAGGTGTCTCGCCACGGGCACGAGTAAGTGCAGTGCCAAGTTTGACATTGTTTGGATGAGAAATGCAAAAGATATCGTTAAATATATCATTTTTAAAAGGTTGTGGTTTAAAAGTAAACATTCTGACAATCAGTCAGCTACACTGTTTACTTCTGGATATTATAGTTTGGTTCCAAAACGTGATAAATCCATTTTGATTAATTTGAGTAAAAATGTGTTTTCTTTACCAAGAAACCAACAATTACTAAAAACACACACGAAAACTGATTTTGCACAGGCACTTTGCACACGCTTATTCATTTGTGGATGTAAACTGAATCTATATGTCAGCTATGCTGTTTACTTCTGAATATTATGTTTCATTCTGGTGCGCTTAGCCTATGCTATTCACCAACTAAACATATCCTATTCAATGCGTTCACAGTCTCTTTCACGGGCATCATTTGTAGTAGCCCATTTTGCTGTGCAATTGTAACAATGAGCATTCAATCACACCAAACCAACAATTACTAAAAACACACACAAAAACTGATTTTGCACGGGTATTTTGCACTAGTTAAAGTTAATTTGAACGTTCACTGGTTCCCGCCTCCTTCTTCCTATAACAACATGATGTAAAAATATCCTCGTCTGTTCCGAATTGCGCACACACAGCACATAAATATTGTTATACAACATGATGTTATAAAATACATACTGTAAATGTCACAGTCACCAGCTATCTCACGACCTATTCGTACGACCTCACTCATACGAATTTGTACAATTTGTCTAAACCCACGTGATGGGTAGGTTCAGGGACGGGGTCAGGGGTAGGTCATTTGTATGAATTCATACGAATTGGGCAAATCGTAAAATATGTACGATTTAGCAAAAATCGTACTAATTCGTACGAATGAGGTCATATGAATTTGTACGAATTAGCCACCTCGTAGAATTCGTATGAATTGTCGTGAGATCAGGCTGTCACTGTCACTATCATCATCACTGTCATCTGTTAGTCTCCGTCTGCACTACTTTTCCCAGCATCCTCCTTGGCCCACACCTGCACCTCCTTCACCATTACCCGCACCTGCCAGCTATCATCATCATCTTCACTCATCGTCTTCAGTTGTTGTCTCCATTGTTCATCTGTGTATTTAAGTTCCTCCTTGTTCTGTTCATTGATGGTTATTGTTTGTGGTTAGTGCACACTGTGCGTTACATGCTGTCTCGCATCTTGGTTATTACTTTGAGTTACTTATTAAACTAATCTTGTTACTTTTCAATGTTCATCGTCTTCATTGGATCTAAGTTGTGACAGTAAATCAGATAAAACACTTAATTTCAGTGTTTCCCATGCTCGTATGCTCCGCAACGAAAAGTGTCAGTTTGTTTAGGCACGCACAACACGTCAATGTCTCGGGTGTAACCAATTACACTCAGTGTTGAGGTTTAACTTTACGTAATTTTACCAGTCAGAGGGTGCGGTTTGCACTAGCCCTGTTATGAATTTGCACATGGTTTGTCTTAAAGGTGCCATGTGTAAAAATTGAGGTAAAAATATCCAAAAAATGAGCTACACGCAACAAAAGAATGAGAAGAAATAAGGGCGATGATGTCATTAAAAAAATGTCAAGTTATAGTGCTGCAGACATATCAACCTTAATTAGCATTAGCATTACTAGCCACGGCCTGACAGGTGTCGTAATACCAGTTTCGGCCATGGGAGGCGGTATACGGGCAACATAACCACCAGCCAACCTGCAATACACGAATAACTCGCATGGCTTGTGGGCGTACTTGAACCTGATGTCAATCGTGTGGAAAGTACAGCCCACTATTACATTTCAGTTCAGGGAAGAGAGCGGAAGGATGGCTGAAGCCCTTGGCAAGAGACCCCTACCACCACCACCACCACCCACCGGGAAAAAACCGCGCTCTGAAGCGAAAATAAAATCAGATAAGAAAAGGAGCCGAACCCGAGTAAACATTGGCACTGCTTTCCATCGCTGGAGACAACTGATGGACATGAAAGAAATGAGGTTCAACTCCGAACTTGCAACATTTCTTTTGGATTGGTAAGTAAGATACTGTCAGTATTTCGCTAGAAGTTTGTTTTATATGTTTGTGTAGTTTTTTCGGGAAATTATAACATAGAAATGTATCGAAGGCTGTTCGATAAACGTGCTAATGTTAGCGATGGCTAACCGTAGCTGCGTTTGATAATTAGCTCTAACTTACCCACAGATCCGATGGCGGGTGAACGTTCATACCAAAATATGAAATTTTAAGCACGCACGCGCTCTTCTGCCTTTAAGAACGAGCAGAGAGAGAGAGAGAGAGAGAGAGAGAGCACGCACGCACTCACTCACTCACTATATTCAGAGTGGTCAAGTTTCCCCGAGGCAAAACGTCCTCTATTAGGCTTCGGCTATGGCTCTAGGGTCGTTGTGAAGGTAGGGGCGGAGCATAGAGACTATGCCGTTTCTCGTTTGTTACTCTAGGGTAGACCAATTCACTTTCTGGAGGTATACTGCCCCCATCTGGTATGGAATGTGGAGTATGACTTGATTTTTTTGCCAGACATAACACATGGCACCTTTAAAGCATATATATAAAAAACACATAGATATATATAAACAACATTAAAAGCTTGATTTTCACCACAGGGGGACTTTAACTCTTTACTCTAAGAGTCCTTAACATCAGGATTTTAACTGCAGTTTTTCTGTGCATTATTAATTGTTGAGCATCAATAATAATTGATAATAATTAAGCAGCAGTAGTGTATATATTATACTGTCAAAGATATTTTGAAGTTGCATACAGCAGAGACCATGTAGTAACTGTAATATGTCACGAATGCTTTCTGAAAGCTTAGATACATTCTGTATACATGCCTGCTATCAGCAGTGACTACTATATTTTGAGCCAAATTATTTCATATATTAGAAAAAAATAAAAATCTCCTAAGGGCCTGCTTTCAGGAGAGTTCAGGGTTATGACCATAGTACGAAGGGTTCATGAACTGCAAAAAAAAAAAAATTGAGTCTAATTTTTAGGCTTGGACTCCGATGTAAGGAAGAGGTTAAAGGTTATGTTGCATTTGGGCTTATACATGCCACCCAAAAATGCTAATACTCATGTTCCTCCCCCATGTGCATGACCTGTTTTAATCAACTACCTCAGGGCTGCTGGGAAAGCTGAGGTTAGCTTGAGAGGGCAGATATCACAGCAGGTACAAATAATCCTGCATATATAGACTACACATGCTCGCTTGAATGTGTATGGCATCAAGATCTGATAAGACGATATCCATTTGAACTCTGAACTAAAATAAGAAATAACTCTGCTGTCAGTCTGAAATCCAAAGAGTATTTTCCTCCCGTCCACTTAGCAGAAACTCCTTTCCATCGATTTGTTTTTCCAAACGGTGGATCCATGTCCGTTTTGCTGCATTAATATTAAAGTGTTCTTATTTATTAATGTCGTCCTATCTAGATCCTTCCATCTCTGCTTGTAGAGCAATTTAACTAATGGGGACTGCTAACTGTCCGTCTCTCTCACACACATAGACTCTCTCTCTCTCTCTGTGTGTCTGTGTGTGTGTGTGTGTGTGTGCGTGTGTACCAGAGATCACATTGGAAGGCATTGATAGATCTTATGAGTGTGCTTTACTGAGCAAGCACTTGTCAGGGAATTATACAGTACTGGTAATTGTGATGATTTGCGACACAGTTTTTCTTTCATAATTGCATATAACAATGAACGTCTCCTGTGGTCCAGATTCTTTTAAATGGCAAGAGATTTCTAATAATGGCTCTGCACAGCTGGAAAAAGCATTGTTAAAATTCATTATCACCAAATAAATTATGCTGGTTGTAAGCAATTCGTAGAATTGCAAATTTGATAATGGTGATCAAATGATACAACCTACTGGTCAAAAGTTGTGAATAATTAAGATATCTAATGTTTTTGAAGAAAGTCTCTTATGCCATGAAAGTCTCTTAAGGACATTATTTTGATCAAAATACAATAAAGCATTAATATTGTGAAATATTATTACAATAAGTTCAATCTGTAATAATTCACATGATCCTTCAGAAATCATTCTAATATGCTGATTTGCAAGAAACATTTCTTCTTATTTAAATAGAAAAGCATTTGTTTGGCTACATACTGACATACTTGCCTGACAATTTCTCAGAAGCGGGCTCTTTAAACTGTATTAGTATTTCACAATATTATTGTTTCACTGTATTTATCAAATACTGTAAATGCAGCCAGTTTAGATAAATACAAATTTTAATTACCGTATTGTTCTGAATACAAGACAACCCTGATTATAAGACGACCCCACCCCCCACCCCATTTTTCAAAATATCTTTTGTAAAAAGGCTTTTTGAGGACTAAATCTTGTATTTTATAAAGAAAATGCTTTTATTTGAAAGCAATTTTCCAAATACTGCATGTTTTTCATATTTTAATTAAAACATTTTATATTGAAAGTATTTCTCACCTTTTTTATATACAGTGACATATGTTGGCATGTCAAAAAAATACAGATGTTTGATCTGCGTTACCTATTTCTTTTTCCTTGGACCAATCACATATCGCTGAAAAGACAGCTGTTTCTCCCTGTAGTCAGAGGGCAAGCGCTGGGCAGGGCTTGTTCTGCATCATTCTTGCGATCAAAGCTGCCGCTTCTGAGAATTTGATTGGCAAGTGTGTCAGTACATAGCTGAAATAAGAAATAAGGGGCATCGCTGGTGGGTATGTTCAGCTCTTTGGCGATTTCTAGTGCCTTCAGCTGGATGACGGCTCTGGTTATGGGCAGCCCCACATTTCTTTTTTTGGCTACGTACTGACACACTTGCCTGACAATTTCTCAGAAGCGGGCTCTTTTAGGACCACGGTACGCTTTTATTTAACTATTAGCATGTTTAAGACTGTCTTTTTGGGCTCGCCATCTTCTATCATTACACTCTGACATACCGTATTTATTGGCTGCTTAATGAGAGTTGTTTGATGACTCCCCAGTATGTATCACCATGAGCTTAAAATTTTGCATCATAACCTCTCCTCAGTTGCTGGTTCACTAGCCCGACTTTTGAACCGCTCTTGATGGTTATTCGCCATCATGAGGTCCCCTCCCCTGGCACTGTATCTACCGGTAGTTTACAGGGGCGGGTCGCTTCAGTCCTAGGAGGCAAACTCGTTTCACACGTATTTGGCGCTCTCTATTGTTGCGGGTGTATTATTGACATGTAAAAGTCTAGACCCTGAATATAAACCCATTTTCTCCAGATGTATTTCCAAGAGAAAAAAAGAAAAGAAAAAAGTCTTCTATTCGAAACAATACGGTATTTTAACCCCCTGGGGTCGGCGGTATCGCCGGCGATACCAGCTCGCTTTTTTTTTTTTATCAGTTCAAAAGAGATTAATTTTGCTCTGTTGACTTTGATATTACAAACAAGTTTCATACATCAATCGATTCTGTTAAATGTGTATTATTTTTGAGTATACTCACAATAAAAACAAAGTGTTGTGCTTTTTGCCAAATAAATAAAAATAAACACGAAGCAAGTTCTGCCTTCTCTCTGTCAGTGAAGTCCATTCTGAAACGCGTCCGAAAATGAACAATAACTCAGCGAATACTCAGTCAAACAGACATACAGACACAAAGGCATGAAGCTTGAATTCTCTTCTTTTAAATGAAGCAATTTATATAAAAAACAAATATTCTCAGTTCATGTAATCTGTAAGAAAAGAGCGAGATGTCAGTCGTTCTCATCTCATCTAATTATTTTTAATGTGACCCCGCCCACGGAGAGTGCTATTCAAACGCAAATGACTGAGGTAATCCACGCAAACCTGTGAACGCCCCCATATCAGCTCGAGAAAACACAAGTTTATTCAGATCATTACTTGTTTCGCAGCGCTGTGAGGAATAATAATAATGGAAAATGTACCTCAGAAGTGCGGGTATTTCGAGGAGCAAGGATCCGACTGAGCTGAGGAATACTGTAGTAAGTTTTTTTTCCTTCTCAAGTGAATCGCGTTTCTGTTTGTGAATGAATGAACGGCAGAGATGTGCGCTGTTTACCACAGCTCGCAAAAAGACAGTTTAAATTTAAATCGCGTGTGTGAATGAATGATGATGTTTTAGCAAACTGTATTGCTATACTGAGATGAGTAAAAATCGACTGAAATATGTTGAAATAAAATGTAGGCTATTTGTATAAGCAACGTATTAAACTGCAAATTAAAATTTATATGCCCTAATATTTCATAAAAACAACGTTACAGTCAGGCGAAATATGAAAGACAACATTTTGTTGACTAGATTTGGGTACAGTTTTTACTGTAGAATATACTGCCACATCAAATAAGCTTTTGTTTAGCAATTTCTGCTCATATGTTATATATATATATATATATATATATATATATATGTATATATATATATATATATATATATATATATATATATATATATATATATATATATATATAAAATACTATTTTTTGTCAAAAATAAAGTCATCAACTAAGATGTTAGCTGTTCCAATGTTGGCTATATTCAAACTAATGAATACATATGATAAAATGTAGGCCTATAATCATTTTTTTACAAAGAAAGAGTACACTTGAAATATTGTTGAAATTGTAATTATTGTTGTAATTGTAACCTTTTTAATAAAATAGCAAAACATATTTACAAGATAGATGTAAGCAAAATCTTAAATGGTCAATATAAGTCTTCTTCTAAATATATCTTTTGTCCTTGCATTGTGGCTCAGTCAGTGTCACACCTGAATGATGAATGGTTCATTATGCAGAGTGGGTGGGACAATGTATTCTCAGGTGTAAACCACTCCTCGTTCACGCCCCCCTCGCATATTGGCTTTCCAAGCAAAACCTGTTTTACACAATTTAAATCAATGTATTGTTTTATGTGAACGATAAAGCAAGACTATTTTCACAGAATTTTGAAGCCAGAACTCGAAGCGACAACATCCATTAGTCAAAAGTCTTGTGGACACATATTTAGTATGAGTTTTATGGTCTTATTTCAGCAACTTTCATTTTTATTTTTTCCAATAACCACGCATAAACATTATTCTCTTAAAAATACAAACATCTACATACATGATGCTCACATATTATGGTAGCCCTGTTTGTGCTATATAGAGTGAATTTACACATTTGCCATTATCATGTTTATAAATAACTGAAAAAAGCACAAATGTCAGGGCATGTCAAAACATCCCAAGGGCCCCAAAAACACCTTAGACCCCAGAGGGTTAAACTTTTGACTGTGGTGCGAATAGATTATATAGACAGGAACATTGAAGTCTCTTTAAGACAAGTCATTTCACTTGGCAGCCATCTTTGAAACGCCTCTCGGGCATCCAAGTGCAGCTGCTATCTCTTTGAATGTGGAAACATCAAATTTTCCAAAACTGTTCGCCAAGCTTACGATTAAATTTCATATTTGAAATCACCAATGAAATCTGACAACAATTGTCTCATAAATTTTGTTTCTAAATGCTTGAATCATGACACAAAACGACAATTTTCAGGCTGGATCAAGCTAATGTGCATACGCAATGGAAGAGCTCGTCTGACTGTCTAACGGCAGCCGCAATGACGTGATGACTTTACCAATCAGCGATTGGCTCTTATTTAGAAGGCAGGATTTATTCCGCCATATTGAGCATTGCACTTCTCCCCCTTCAAAACAATAAGAGAGTCTTGTGTTGTTCTATAGTCTTTGGGAACGCTCTCATGACTTCAAATGGGCTCTTGTTTACAGTCGCTTGGTCTTAGCCTAAAATGTTTTGATTGAAAATCCTAATCTGGGTGCTGACCCCTAATGGCTTTAATGTGTGCATATGTTCTAGTAGGGCATTCCTTGCAATTTATTGGCTCTGCAGATGGCATGTTGGAGTATTCAGATTCTCTATCCGTACTCCGAAATCAGGGTCTCATGGCAAACTGTGTGAGTCAAAGAGGAAAATCTCTCATCAGCGGGGATTAAGGCAGAGGAGTTTAGACATTTTCCATAAGGTAGCATTATAATCGGACTCAGGGTCTCATAATACCCCAGATCTGAGTGGATTTGCGGGGAGGAAATGTTATTAAACTCGCCACATGAGAAAAACAAATTAGAGCCAGCGGTGCGTTCTCCAGAGCGGACATAGCGAGAGGAAAAGGAGTAGTGCTTAATCATAATGCACTTCTGTTGTTTGTTACAGTTTGCCAACAATTATTTTCTGCCTTTGCTCTGTAGGGGTGGGGTTAGCAGGGGGCCAATATGCACTTCTAAACTTTCTGAAAGGGGGAAAATGTGATAAGCATCTCTTATTGCAAAGCAGTTTTGAATGGAAAACTTTAATGCTGACTATGATATCAGAGAGCTTAATGTGCTATGTGGGCAGAACCTCTGGCTCGCAGGAAACATCTGTTTGACCTACAAATTTTCATGCACATAGTTTTTCATTGTCCATCCATCTCATGCCAGAGTCCTGCACGGGTACGATTTTGTAAATCCGCACCTTCCCGTACCCGCAGTGCTTCAAACCGCATCCGACCCGTTTTCCGACAGCAGCACTAATTAAAATCCGCACCCGACCCGACCCGCTTAAAATAGAACCGACACCCGACCCGCACCCGAAATAAAATCAGTTTACATTCACATTATAGACACAATTACAAAAATGTTTATTGCCAGGTCATACAGAAGTTATTACACGACAATTAACACAAGGCCTTCAACTAAAAAGGCCGGTACATGAAGAACATGGCTAACATTAACGACAAAACTGAGTAGCAGCTAACGTTAGCCTTGTAACATTTTACCAATCGAACAGACGCGGCCACAACACCATATGCCACGCAATTTCGTCTAGCCTACATCTGACAATTTTGGGTTCAAACACGCCCTGCACACCATACGTACTTAACAGTGTTAAATTTGAAAAATACTGTTCGATAGAACTGCTTGGTTTGTTACCACAAATATCTACGTGCTTCCTCGAGGATGAAGTTCCACATTTGCAGCTATTCAACACGAAAATGCATGCAGCAAATAAGCCTTTCACAATATTTTTTTCAGATAACTCCAAATTTCTCCCACACACACTGGACTTGATTTTTGATGACGTATTGTCGACAACTTTACAATCTCCACTAGCTATTCTTTTCTTCAACTCCTCAGCATCCATCTCGACGACTGTAAGCAGATCGCACGCGCGGTTATGATGAATTTTTAAAAGTGAAAGTAGCCTAGGTAACGTTATAGATTCCTGGGAGGGCGTGGCGCGTGGGCACAAATAAACTGATGTGGATTTTAAATTATTTTATCAACTTGAAATACAGGCATATTTTTGTAGATGTGTTCCTAAAAATATGCATATATTTTTACGTTTGCATGTGATTGTTTTAAACCCGTGTTTAGACCCATGTTTCCCCCGTGTCCGACCCGACCCGCACCCGTATCCGACACAGGTTGGATATTTTTCACCCGTTTGAGCAAAATTACCCAGAACCCGTGCAGGACTCTATCTCATGCACTGTTTGTTCACATCTATCCATCCCATTCTTGTTCACATATTTCACTTCGGTTTAATTTCTCCCGGACAGATTCATTTATGTATTATGTTTGTTACTGTCCCTTGGCGGGGGAGCAGAGCCCCCTGTACTGAAGCTTCTTCCTCGCTCCCCCTGCCTGACGTTTGGCATTTACATCGCTTGAGAGAAAGAGAGAGGTTAATTACGATCAACCCTGCAATGCCATTAATTATAGAGCAAACAGTAAATAAGCTGATATTTCTCACAGCGATAGGAGAGGTAGCAGAGGGATAGAAATGGCATTCGCATACAATACAGAAGGGGGAAAATGTACATGTTCAGACTGAGAACAGAATAATGTACGCGTTCCCTTTTATGTAATACAGAGATAAAAAAAAATAGAATCAAAACATACATACTTGATAAATAAAAATGGATTCCGTCTTGCCTCTTAAATCTAAATCTAAAAATCCATTTTAATGGAAAAACAAACAAGAAATTGAGACATTTGTTTATGTGAGTGGGTAGCAGAGGCTGACAAACCATATTCAAAATCATTAGTTTAGCAATTAGCTTTCTGCATTCCTCCGGGCCTTCTGCTGCTCAGCACACGTACAGCCAAGCCAAGTCATGGGCATTGACGTATGACGACAAGAAAACAAGATAATTGTTCAATTTATTCCCATACCATGATGACTCCATGAACACATCAACTTGTTGGCTTCATATTTTCTTGTGAATGAAGAAAAAAAAAAAAAAGATTTGGGAGGGGGGTATTGTGGAGTGATTTTTTGTTGAGAGAACGATGTTAATGACCTCTGGGGCTGTCTGTAAATGATGTTAAATCACCAGTGTGCTAGGGGACTGTCGTATTAATCGTGATAAAGGACACTGGTTATCAACATGTTTAAGAGTGATTTCAAGGTCGTCTTGAATAGTTAGGGACGAACATTCTTGACCAGGATATGAAGAGTTTAGATGCAAAAGCCTCTAAGTGCCATCTGAAATTCAATCATTTTTATCAAGCTCGTATATTTAAGTTCAGTAATTTCACTTAAATGACAATTAATAGGTAATTTTCATTGCCATTTAAGTGAAATTACTGAATTTAAATATACAAGCTTGATAAAAATGATCATTCTAGAAAATTTCAGATGGCACTTGGAGGCTTTTGCATCCGAACTCTTCATATATTTTTAAAGCATCATCTTCTAAAAAAAAAGAAAAAAAGAAACATACTTAATTTCTACATTTGAAACACCAAAACATATGTATCTGTTGTACATGATGGAGGACAGTAATAAAACACGTTATTCGTCATTTTCAAAGAACAGCGGTTAATCGTTTTTGCACTGGATTTGAATGTATATATGTCAGCAGTACACATTACTACATTTTGCAATCCATAAGCATGAGTCACAAGTGTGCGTTTTCACGGGCTCCAATGCAGACAGAGTGACAGGCTTTCAATCAGTGACCGACATATTCAATATGTTTTTGTGCAACAAGCATTTATTATGTGGAAGTTTCTAGACCTGCAGAAAGGTGGACTGGGCTTGTTTGACACTGACAGTATCAGACACTGACGGCATTCATCCATACAGTGTGTGTGTTAACTCAACATAGTGTTCGTGAATCAATGTCTCAAAGGTTATTGTGGTCATTCTAGCACCGCTTTGTTTCTCACTGTACATGTTTGGCACAACAATGTGAAGTCAACACTACAAAAGCAGTGCTAACCCTGTTCTAGAACAAGGTTTCATAACCCCTGGTAAAAAGGGGTGCTAAACCTGCTTCTAAATTACAAGCGTAAAACATTCCTTTACCCGAGGCTAAAGGCGCGTTTTAGAACGACGATAACCCAGGGTTAAGAGCAGTGTGAAATGCCCTATAAATTACCATGGTACTAAAGATACTCCAAAAAAACAACAACAACATGACTTTAGCAGCCATATCACCCTGTAGCCCAAGACTGGTAGCCCACTGAAGCTAAACTGGGTTGAGCCTGGTCAGTTCCTGGATGGGAGACCTCCTGGGAAAACTGGGTTGCTGCTGGAAGAGGTTTGTGAGGCCAGCAGGGGGTGCTCAACCTGTGGTCTGTGTAGGTCCTTATGCCCCCGTATAGTGATGGGGACACTATACTGCCAAAAAGCACCGTCTTTCGGCTAAAATGTTAAACCGAGGCTGTACGTGTGCTGAGCAGCAGAAGACTCGGAGGAATGCAGAAAGCTAATAGCTAAACTAATGATTTTGAATATGGTTTGTCAGCCTCTGCTACCCACTCAGATAAACAAATGTCTCAATTTCTTGTTTGTTTTTCCATTAAAATGGATTTTTAGATTTCATCATGGTCTCCTAATAATCCCCAAATATATACTGATTGGCTTCATCACTCTGTCTCCTCTCCACCAATAAGCTGGTGTGTAGGTGTTCTGGCGCAATACGGCTGCCGTCGCATCAGGCGATGCTGCAAATTGTTGGTGGTTGAAGAGATTTCCCTTCTATGTAAATCGCTTTTAGTGCCAAGAAAAGCCATATATAAATGCATTGAATTATAATAAAACAGTTAAATACATTGTATTACCATGTTCCAAAATGTGGTGATAGCATGGCATTTTTCTTAGTGAAACATTCACAGCTTGCTTAGAATGTAATTAGCTTAGTTTAGATTGTGGGAAGCATGTCTGTTCAGTGATTGTGTTAACATTAAAGGCATTTGCCCTTATTTGTGTCCTCTCCACTTCTAACAAACATGGGTCTCATTCAGTTGAATTAGTTGAGGGTGTAGCTGGAATTATGTATCCAACAGAAGCTGTGCTGATACATTCCTCTCTCCAGTAGTTACTAATGGCCATGTGCCCTCTGTGAGATGTGTAATGACTGTGTGTTAACTGGAAAGTTGCATTGACGGCATGGGTTGGCGCTGCTGGAGGGTGGATCACTTTTGGTTTGAGATCTCTTCACTGCCCCGCCATATGGCACAGGGTACAATGGAGTGCCAAAGTCATGAGTCAGATGGCCCAGGCAGCACAGCGGCCACACATTTAGCCATTGTTCATGAGCTTATTTGCATTTGCTCTGTTTTGTTCGCTTATTTGATTGTGCTGGATCAGAATAACAATGTACGTAGCCTTATAGCTAAATAAAATAGATTACAGGTTCAAATAATACTCCAACTTATTTAAAATATGTAAATATACAGGGTTGTTTCTTTGAAAATATTTAGATTTGTACACATGATTTGCTTTTATTTGTTTACATGCTGGCTGATTGATTGATTGACTGATTATTAATTCATTCTAAAATAACAGTGCAACATGTATTTATTAATTTATTTCTTTATTTATGTATGTATTTATTGTATGGTACATTAGTAGTAGTAGTAGTAGTAGTAGTAGTAGTAGTAGTAGTAGTAGTGGTGGTGGTTTTCTGTGGCCTAAAGTGAATAAAACATTTAATGTAGTCATTTCAACAGCTACAGTCTGGTCAGAAACCTTGCAGATAACTATTTCCTCTTTTGTTCTTGATGGTGGAGGTCAAGAATGGTTTAAATGCCACTGATGTATTTACAGCGTCATGGAAAATTACTTAATGTATTTCTTTTACAGGGTGAGGCTGCGAGCAAGAACACATTATGTTCAATTACTGGCCTAAGTTTTCTCTTTAATTGAATGCACTGCCTGATTAATCAGACATCTTCAGAGATGGAGAGGTGGTGAAATGCACCGGCTGTGTTCCTTAATAGTAAACTCTGACGGCGAGAGGACACAAACACAGGATGTTGTCGGAGGCATTCCAGCTTCCATGTGTCAAATGTTCAGAGGCAACATTTAGAAGCTGTTGAGGCCTTCACCTTCTGTTTAGAAAGCAATTACAAACATGTTTAAAAGGAAGAAGTCATAAAACACAAGACTCAAACACAGTGGGTCTTCAGAGAGATAACCAAGTGGCTGATGGCCTCAACGAGCCATTATCTGCATCTCTCTTTCTCAGTCTCTTCCCCATTTTCTGTTTTTATTCCATCACTAAGCATCCCCTATGTTCCTTCCGTAGCAGAGCTGACAAGTCCCTGAGTGATGATAGCCTAAAACGACTGTGAAGCAAATGACATATTGGGAGATGCAGCTTCTTCTTTTTTTTTTTCTTTTTTTTTTTTTTTCCTCTCCTCGTCTGATAAACCATCCCCTTAAATAAAGGCACAGGAGTTTTATAGATAGATAGCTACAGATACAAATGCTAGGTTTTCTTCAGCATTATAAAATGGGTGATTATGGCACTTAATGAGACGTGTAGATGTACATGTATATACAGTATATACAGGACACAACAGGATGTATACAATAAACATTTAATATGAAGAACAGAACATCTGGTGGACTGGATCTTAATACTGATGGCTTGTCCTAAAGCTTATCTGAGTCTGATGTGTGCACTAATCTCCTTCCAGAGAACTCAGATTTTCAGCTTTAATGGCCTTTAAAACTATTTTCATGCCAACTTTTCACTATTTATTTTTATTATCTGAAAGCTCTTCAGCCATGTAAGGCATTTTTCTTGGGTTTCTGCTTTCAAGTAGGGCATTTGTAATATTACACTTTTTAATATTAATTGTAATATTTTTTTCCCAGTTATTACAAAGGCAAAACTTGTCGTGTCCCAATCAACCTGAATTCACCCCTATATTATATTATATTATATTATATTATATTATATTATATTATATTATATTATATTATATTATATTATATTATATTATATTATATTATATTATATTATATTATATTATATTATCCATGTGGAACAAAAGGGAGACAGATGGATTCTTGGAAGGCTCACCACTCCTGCAGGGTTAAAATGCATTAATCTCTTTATCCAGTATTCAAGATGGATGAATACAGAAAAGGTTGACTCTAAATATGTGCAAAACACTAGTGAGAGAGTGCCACAGTTTTCACATACAACACACAATTTTCTTTCTGCAAACACATTTATAGTGGCTAAATATTCTGTTAAATTCAGTTATACATTTGTGGTCATGGACTATAAAATCAGAGCAAGGTTTAAATAGACAACGTTTGGCACTACCCCGTTGTAGGATTCCTAAAGATTTCTGAGATTTAAGTTCATAACTGCTCTAACATACTGTAACAAACACCATTAGACAGCAGCTACACCTTTTGGGGTAACACTTTATGTCAAGGTGATATAGTTATACATGTTCCATGCACTTACTACATAGTAATAACAGTAAAGTGTGCATAATTGCAAGCAACAAACCCTAAACCAAACCTTAAGCCTATAGTAAGTACAAGTAGTTTGTTTCATATAAGTACTTATTACACAGTAAAGTGTAACCCCTTTCTGCTTCTGTTGTGAATGTGAACTTCTGTTTTCAAGTCTTCAAGTTGTTTTTTTTGTTTTGTTTTTTCAGGGGTTTAAAATGGGACAGCCCCAGGGGGGTAGCACTTTAATATAACATATTAGCTCCAAATCTATCCATACCTTTACCATAACTCTTAACATCTAAGCATGTTGTAACATATTTTTTTAACTAGGCTGTTTTTGATGTATTACACATATTTATAAAAAGAGGACACCCAAAAAGTAACCAATTGAGCTGCATCCATCCTGCTCCATACACCCATTCACTGCCAGTCATTGAGTCTGCTTAGTTGGTCACTATTTACATTTACATTATTTACATTCATTGAAAGAGCAGCTTAGACATTTTACAAACTGCTGGATCACCTCTGATATTGGCTATATGTTTTTGAGCACTTTAAGCATATTTATAATACAAAATGTGCAGTAGACAAAATGAGCATGGAGTGAGTGCAGAGAAAAAGGTCATATTTACTCCTGTGGGTAGCAGCTCACTGTGTCTCTGCAGAAGTATAGCACCGCCACAAGAATATCTCTCACTTCTTCCCTCCATCCCTCCTTACCTCCATTTCTCTCTCTCAGCATTCTCTTTTGCACTCTCTCAGTTTCTTTTCCTCACACTAATAAGCCATGATCGCTGTGTTACTTTGGTAATTAAATCAGATATTAAGCTGTGTTATAATCCTCTTGGCTGCCTGCTGCTGACACAAGGCTGTGTGTGTGTGTGTGTGTGTGTGCGTGCGTGCGTGCGTGCGTGCGTGTGTGTGTGTGTGTGAATCTGACACTTCACTGAATGTTGATTTGCAGAGTTGCACATTCATAAGAGACAGATCGGGATGAAGGGTGCTTATGTCATGATGCATTAAACATGCTGATACTGGCCCATGATATACAATTGTGTGTGGCATACTCTCAAATATGTTTATGTTACCGTGAAACCAAACTGTCAAATTTGGGGTTTTGGTGCAGTATTGACCTGTAATAATGTTAAGACCTCAGTAAGCACAGAGCATTTTACTGTCTGTTTTACACAGCTAAGGGATCAGCAGGGATAGGGGATGGTGCTCTATGTAACTTTGGTAAGAATCAAATGCATTAAGTGTGGCTATATCGGGTATGTGTGCATACAATTCATATCCTTCTAATATAGCATACAGTTTTAGTACAAACCATACATCATTTAAAACAGTCATATACTTTTAAAAGTTGAATGGCTTAGTTTGTATTGCAAAAAGCATCTGTATGAATGTAACAGCCATCTGAGGACACGTGGGTCTAGCACATAAAGCTGTGTTAATGTGAAATACATAAAGCATGACATAAAGCATGAAAATGTGTTCATGTCCATTAAAAAAAAAAAAAAAAAAAATGGGATTGGGTTTTTAAGTTTTAAACACTATTAATATAATATAATTTAATATAATATAATATAATATAATATAATATAATATAATATAATATAATATAATATAATATAATATAATATA
Organism: Vimba vimba; assembly: GCA_022828995.1. Classification (NCBI taxonomy): domain Eukaryota; kingdom Metazoa; phylum Chordata; class Actinopteri; order Cypriniformes; family Leuciscidae; genus Vimba; species Vimba vimba. The sequence continues at coordinate 24,256,296 of CM040818.1, forward strand.
ATATAATATAATATGAAGATGAAGAAGTGCCAAATGTATCAAAGAAAACAAGGTAGATGTTCTATGGATGTCTCAGAACCAAAAAAATGTTAGTCCAATCATTGCATTCTATTCAAATTATTATAGCTTGCTATTGCTAGCCTCCAACACTACCTTTAGTTGTACCCAACCTGATTGCCAGTATCAATGAAATTTATAACTGCAAAATTTTAAAAATGTCCAAAAAGTGTTAGAATGATTCGTTCTCTCTCTGACTACAATTCATTGTGAGCATTTCAGGAATTTGTGATTAAAATAATATACAGTCCCACTTTATATTAAGTGGCTTTAAGTACTGTGTACTTACACTGAAGTTAATAATTTGATACAATAGACTTATTGTGTACATACGTGATTTAACATTGTACTTATATTTTGAAAATACCTGCTGTCATGTCTTGTTTTGGTTTTGTTTCATGTCAGTCATGTTTCATGTCTTTGTCATGTGATTTCCTGTTAGTCATGTGATCCTGCCATGTGTTCCCTTGTCTGATGTGTCATGTTGTCATTGGTTCATTTGTTGGTTCAACAGTTGAAGCAAATGTGCCGTATTGTGTCGAGGCTTCGAAACAATCCGACACCCGTCTCCACGGTGACCCCTGGTGTTAAAAACAGTGTGAATGCAACAAAAACCCAGGCCAAACATTCATAAAAACACCTTTTACAAATCTATTGCACATTTTTTATTGAAAGTAAAATCTTTCAATTGGAATTATCTAATCATCTATTAAGATTATCAAGTGTATATATGTTATTTTAGCAATTGTCAGGGTTTGTTTTGTTTGTTCTATGAATGGCTCAGCTAAACAGGCCAATAAGACTCTAACTACCATTAATCATTTTAATTATACTAATGTCTAATTAAAACGTCTACAATTGTATAAACCTGATCAGAGATCAGGTAAAACCCACAGACACTTGTTCATTGGTTCTCATTATGATGTAATGAAGCCTCATTTACTGAAATCACGTGACTCTGGCAGTTTGATACACGCTCCGAACCATTGATTCGGAACAAAAGATTCGTAAAAAGGCTTCGAAGCTTCGTGAAGCAGTGTTTTGAAATTGCCAACACTACGTTCACCACGTTCACCACTCTTGCTTTGCGTTTCGTGCCACGCCACGCTACGCTTTTGTTTTATGTTTGATCACATTTTTTGTAAATAAACTGCACTTGGGTTCTCAACAAGCTCGCCTTCAGTGGACTACTTTACAGAATACTTGACCCCCGACCATGAACCCAGCAGTTGCCCTCCTTCACCTTCGCCAAGGCAAGTGGCCTATTGAGGGTTATGTCAAGGACTTCTGTGGTCTCTGTCACTAGGTAAATTTCAATGATGTTGCCCTCAAGGGCATTGACTTTGCTTTATTAATGAGTGGTTCTTCATTTACTGTGGGCATCGTGGACGAGTATCCTGCAGTACCCGCTACCACAAACGCCTGCCAAGTCTGAGTCTCTTCACGTCATTCCTGCCAAGTCTGAGTCTCTTCACGTCTTGCCTGCCACGTCTGAGTCTCTTCACGTCATGCCTGCCGAGCCAGAGACTGTTCACGCCATGCCTGCCGTATCTGTGTCTTCGGACAAGATGGCCGCCGCGCCTGAGTCAGCTCTGGAAGATACAGCACTCCTCATAGTTGCCACGGCTATTTTGAGCGTGTGGGCAGCACACACATCGGCTCCAGCCCGTGAGCCCTCGGCCAAGATGGCCGCCTCATCTACACTTGCCTGGACTACATTACACCTGCATGTAATTACAGCTGTAATGAATTTATGTAATTACATTTGTAATCACACTGTTGACCGTTCCCTCTTAAACCATACCACCACACCTGTCCCTAACCTTACCCGTATCACAATAGCAGCAAACGTGTTTTACAATACAACATGAACACAATACTTATTTTTCGATGTAAGAACAGTACTTAAAGCCACTTAATATAAAGTGGGACCGAATATACTTTACCATTACTATATAAAGGACATCTGTTATTATTATTTTATATGAGGCTGTATGATTAGATTCTTTGTAAGCCTCAACCAATCAAGTGATTCATGCTGTGCTATTGTACCATATGAAGGGTAATAATGAAACAGATAAAGTGAGAGAGATTGTCATTATGAGAACCAAGCAGCTAGAGGCCTTGAGAGGACTAGATCCCCTATTAAAAGTTTTGTAAATTTGCCATGTTTAAACTGCTCAATTGTTACATTGTGTACAGCAATATACAGTGCTATAAATCTTCCATAATACCCAATATTCTTCCTCTAGATCCATCCTCAGAAAAGGGATACTCAGAGCAGTGGAGCAGAGAAAGAGAGAGAGAAAAAAAGAGGTGGTCAGACAAACACGGTCTCCTCCCTCAGGTATTAGGCTTCTGGCACACACTGTGCCACCTATCTGTTGACAAATGGAGGGCCATTACCACTCACAGAATTCTAATGCTAAACTATGTGATCTGGCCATCCTCTTTGCCTCAGAAATGGGAACATTTTTTTCTTCATGATTTCAAGGGCATGACAGTGTGTGTACAATGATTTAAGATGGAAAATGTACGGAGAGTGGGAAGATATAGCGACACACATTCTCGGTCGTTTTCAATCCTCAGAGGCAAAATCTTTGTTCCAAAGCCTAGCCATCTCCTGACTGCCTGCATAGTCAGCTGCATGTTAAGGCTGCATCCTTACCGTCATGCAGGGGTGGACTGGCCATCGTGCAGACTGGGCACTTTTCCGGTGGGCCGACGTGCTTTTTGAGCCGATACATCTCATACTTAAAAAAAAAATATATATATATATATATATATGTATTCAGAGAGATGGCGAAGAAACGCAAGGAATGTGCATAGAAATAGTGTGAAAAAAAGAAACAGGCCATTAAAGTGGCTGATGAGGATAGTGAGGAGGATAAGGAGAGAAATTAGTGTGTGTAGAGAACTGCGGTAAGCAGAACTAGGCTACTTTCAGAACACTTAGGCAATGAGTGTAGGAGCCCATTACCCAGTTACGCATTATTTCCACATCTGCATATTTAACGATTACGCATTTTTCTAAAATTGTAATGAGCCGCATTTGTAAACCATGTTTTACGCCAAAATAAAAGTTTGATGCAGTTTCTGTCAAAATAAAAGATATCATGTGTTTATCTCTTTCAAGTATAGAAATTAGTACACAACTAATTATGAAAGTTTTTTTTTTTTTTCAGTGCATTTGTTTTACAATATATGGCTATTACTGTCATAGGATTAATATTATAACTGCTATTATGTAGTAGTGTAATGTAGACAGACACTATATCACAGCTAAAAGAGTTTCGAGTTTTTCTTTGTTCAATTTGCACACTGAATATCGGTTGGAGCTCTTAATTTTGAACTCTCAACGTGCAGCAGATTGATGAATTTAACATTAAAAAACACAAAATTTTCAAAAATCATGTGGGAAACACTGGTATTGCTATGCCAATGCAGCTTATAGCTTGTTTTAGTATTCATCACTGTGGAATTAAGTTCAAATGTATTTTACAATTAGTAGTTATTTCATCTGTTAACTCTCACTCATTACATGCCATTAGTGGTTTTAAGGAATAGGAGTTGGTATACATATTCAAGGGCGTGCAAAGATTGGTTGTGTTTTATGATCATATGTATTGGGCCGGTCTGGGCCAAAATGCCAGGGCCGATTTTTTTTTTTTTTTTATCCCAGTCCAGGCCTGCCATCATGTAACAAAAATAGAGCTCCTCACAGGAAAATATACTTGCAATAAATATTAATGCAGTTTGTTTTTAGCATGTTGTTAATCTACAGGCATGACACTCTGATAAGCATAAAAATACACAAATATTGGGAAAAAATTAAGTGTAATTATTTTAATTACACTGAACAAATTTCAGCAATGTATGCTGTTTAGTTATTACATACAATTTCAGCAATGTATGCTGTTTAGTTATTACTATTGCAATATTTTTTTCCGTATTGAAAGGTGTATTCATGATGATTTCTATTGCTTCTCTAGCATCTTGGATATTTTTTATAGCTCACCAATGTGGGCTTCTATGGAAGCTTGTTTTCACAACAGAATAAAAAATAAAAAAGATAATTGCGACTTTTTATCTTAAAATTCAGACTTTTTTTTCTCAGAATTGCGAGTTTACAAATTGTGCCCGCAATTGCGTTTTATAAAGTCAGAATAATGAGATATAAACTTGCAATTGCGAGAAATAAACATAATTGCATGTTTATATCTCACAATTCTGACTGATTTTATTTCTCGCAATTCCGATTTAATATCCCACAATTCTTAGAAAAAAGTCAGAATTGTGAGATGTAAACTTGTAATTGTGAGATAAAAAGTCACAATTATCGTTTTAAAATGTTTTATTCTGTGGTGGAAACAATCTGGCTTCTCCTTGAAGAACACACTACTGTTTAAAAGCTTGGGATAAGTAAGATAATACATTCAAAATCATAATAAATATATATATATATATATATATATATATATATATATATATATATATATATATATATATATATATACTGTATATATATATATATATATATATATATATATATACTGTATATATATATATATTATATCTCTTGCCGACGCCAAACTTTTGAGTGTTAGTGTACATAATGCTGCCTTTAGAATTACTAAGTTTTAGAGCAGCCTTTGCCTTGAGAGCACACCTAAGATGTCTTATAATGCTGTGTCGATTGGCAGCTCACTTCAGGTTTGAACCAGGGCACAGGAGGATGGGGGTGACCAACAAAATGATTGAGGTGAAAGCTTCTCCACCCAGTGGATCAATGCAGGCTGGTTCTCTCAGCACCTTTATTCACCTATTTACCCCAACATTCAGACACTCTACTCAATAAATAGCAGCCTATATCTGCCATGGATCTGAAATGTCAAGGCAGGGGTGGAAGTGGTTCTTGGAAACAAGTGAATGTTTGATGTTTGCAATGAAAGAGGGTGACTGTAACTTCATCATGCTGTGCAACCACTGAATGTAAAAATGTGTATATCTAATTCCATGCTGAGATGAATGTAGATCATTTTAGTGATATAGAACACTGACTTTTCATAATGGCATGTGGGTGGCAATGTTATATTACGGTTAAACCCTAAATCTAGCCCATTTTAACAGATTTTTTGCACACACAAAAAAAGAAAGAAAAACACCTTTGTGCACAACCTTGGTGTTCATAAACGACCAGCCAGGTTTCACATTTCCGCCTCCCACACTAGAAAGGAAAAATAATGGTCATCCTCGGACTAAAAGCTCCATCCTCCCTCCATCAAAGCGATAGGGCCATAATCCCGCCTAAAGCGCTAAATCCTCTGTATACTGACATAATGCCCTTTAAGCTCACTAATTCCTATCTCTCGCTGTCCCTCTTTCCCTCTTTTCTCTCTGTCTCTCCCTCTATCTTCTCTTTTGCTCTCTCTTTAGTCCTACATTAAAACAAAAACAATTGCACTACAGTCATCAATCTAAGTGGTTGCTAGGAAACCTCCAGGGCAGTCTGATCAGTTTGTATTAGGACTTTAGTCAGTAATGACTTCACTGTGCAGTTTATTGCACAATATGAAAACAAAAACAAGTGCTTAAAGATCAGAAAATCTGTAAACAAGAAGCTCTTGTCTGTCTGTCTGTCTGTCTGTCTGTCTCTCTCACAGTGTGTGTGTGTGTGTGTGTGTGTGTGTGGTTCAGGTAAACGCTATTTTCTCAAACGCTTTGGCACATTTTTCGAAACGGTCTTAAAATGATCAAAACTGTAAGTTCAATAGCTGGGTTTCAGTCACGTGATTATGATGACGCGCGAAGGCGGCGCGATTTTAGACGGAGGGCAGGAAGTAAACATGGAGAATACGTCTATGGAGGAAACCGTTGCGGAGAGTCCGTATTGTACGGATTTAGATCCAGTTTCAAGACATAGATACAAGGATTTAATTAACAGATATGTTGGACGTGACCCGTTCCTCATGAAGATGAGTGAGTTTTCGGTAGAACTTAAAGATTTGCTGACAGTCGAGGTCCTTCAGACATCGTACTACACCAGACAGCAAATGAAGACCTATAAAAGTCTAGAAGCGTACAACTTTTTTGTCGAAGAGATGCCTCTGATTTAGGCTTAGTTTTTTGGTATCCAAGACCGTCGGAGCCCAGTCTACCGACTCAACGTCACCCAAAGCACTAGGGCAGCCTAAAAAGTCCCAATGAAGTCCATATTAGACTACCGGTAACTTAATAATCACTACTAAGTAAATGAGCATTTAATGACAACCTAATGCTATATAAACACAAACACAAAAACCAAGTTAGCTAGCTAACATACCTCCGACGAAGTGGTCGCTGCAGACACGGGCATTAACAGACTCTGCTCCTCCCGGCCGCAGACGTAGGTTTAAAATCCACTTTTTTTGTTCTGTGAGCTTTTTACATTTCTCACCTTTATGAATGACAATATTTGGTACTCTATGAAACCCCTTTCCCTTTTATCGGTTAGAACGATTGGATCAGCTGTAAACTACACAAAACATGGGCATGTTTTCAGACGGAAGCAGCGGCGTGACGTCACGTGAAACCAACCTATTGTCACAACTGTTTGCTGGAACATCAGAACTCTACAGCATGTCTGCAAAATGTAGTAACTCACCCAAAACGTTTAATTCATGCTTCAGAACCTAGTTATTGTGTCAGTAAAATTGGCCAATGCCACCAAAATCGTACTGGTCAATATGTTTAGATGTATTTTTGTGCCGTGGACGTATTTGTTATACTGTATACAAATTTAATGTTTTTTCTACTTTTTTGTTGACAATTTGTTGATAATTTGTTGATTCTCTACAAGAATGTCAGTTTTGTCTAGCTGAATGCTCTTGTGTGTCAAACTGAGCTTTTTAGATACAGATTTCAACAGTACAAAAATGTACTAGGAAAAGTCAACACTGTAGTACCAACGCTATCTCACGACCAATTCGTATGAATTCGTACGAGTGAGTAAAAGGTGGCTAATTCGTACGACCTCACTCGTATGAATTTGTACGATTTGTCTTAACCCACGAGATGGGTAGGTTTAGGGGCGGGGTCAAGGGTAGGTCATTCGTACGAATTCATACGAATTGGGCAACTCGTAAAATATGTACGATTTACCAAAAATCATATGAATTGGTACGAGTGAGGTCATATGAATTCGTATGAATTAGCCACCTTGTAAAATTCGTAGTAAACGTAGTAAAAGAAAATGAAAATTTGTATTTATACCGTTCATTTTTGTAGAAATGTTTTACATGTAAACTGAAAATTCACAGTTGCTTGTTCATTTTTTCACACTCTATTATGTCTTCCCCTAACACCTCCTCACATTCTTTTATATCATCCTATTGCTCTTCCATGGCAAGCAACAGTGAATTTTCAGTTGACACATTTTTACAAAATGAATTGTACTGTATGAATACAAATGTATTTATACAGTACTGCTGAAGCTGCTGCTGTTTAGGGTTGTGATGTTCCTCCATGTTCAAAATAGTAGTGATTGTGCTGGGCAAACTCCATAGTTATGCTTCCAAATTTGATTGGTTGATTAAGATTGTGATAACTATGATATTTATTGAATACACACGCATGTCCGACAGATTTTGATCACTAAATGCATCATTTGGCATGTGATGGCTCACACGATGAAAGAATGTTTAGAAGTTGTGAAGAGTTTTAAAACTTCACTGAGAATCAAGATTCTGTGCATTTAGTTATTGTGCAAATTGCACACGTGCCGAAACACATGCAATTTGCTCATATCAATTAGAAATTAAAATTTGATGTGAACAAATGTGTGCAAATTGTTCAGAGATCTGAATTTATTGTTTTGAGAAAAACATTTTTTATATATATATATATATATATATATATATATATATATATATATATATATATATCATTCAAGAATTGAGCCAAAGCGATTGAGAAAAACTGTAATATCAAATACTAGTCACCATACAGGAAAATGTGGTCTAAAATCAGTGGTGGTCCCAGACAAGCCTCACGCAGCACAATTATCATATCAAGGCTGCAGTGTGAGATAAATGATAGCCAAAGAGAGACATCGGCTGTCTTTTGGTGGGCTGAATAGATTATGGTAATGTATATTTACCACCATTCTTTTTTGTTCAGCTCTATATAGATATTTAGATCTGCTGTCTCACTGCAAAGGAGGAGGCAGCAATGCTGTTGGACTCATCGGTGAATGTGTGTGTCTCTGTGTGCATTACAGCTTCATCCCTCCCCTGCTGTAGGGCAGATGGTTTCTACGCCAATCCAAGGCTTGAGTTATGACTCCCATATGGTCATAGTGCAGGCTGCCATCACTCCATAGCCACTCTGTGTGTGTGTGTGTGTGTGTGTGTGTGTGTGTGTGTGTGTGTGTGTGTGTGTGTGTGTGTGTGTGTGTGTGTGTGTGTGTGTGTGTGTGTGTGTGTGTGTGTGTTTATATTGCCACAGACAGTGTTATAAGGCTAAGATACTGTGAGAACGAGATTTACAGAGATGGAGAGAGTCTGTATGTTTGTCAGAAAGTGAGAGGATGCAAAAGATAGAGAGAATGATTACGATGGATCTGTGTGGATTATATTTTTGGTTGAGAGAAAAAGAAAAGAAAAAGAGTGTATTAGCTTGTGAGCTCTTTTGCATGTAAGCAAACCCCAATAATACCCTACAACACCACAACGACAAATCAACAAACGAGGTCCTGTATCTGTTTGCATCTCAATGGCAATTGCTTGACTGGTGCAGGATGTCACATAAGCCACATATGACCAAAAATGGTATAATGAAATATTATACTATATTGCTTGCAAGAAAAAAAAAAAAAGAAAAAAAAAAAATCGTGTCACGATGTGGGTTTTGTGTCTTGTTCTTGTCTGTCATGTGTTCCCCTGTCTTTTCATGTTTAGCTGTCTCCCGTTATGTTGATTAGTCTTCTCAGGTGTTTCTTATTTACCACGTCCCCTTGTTATCTTGTTTAGCTTGGTTGTCTGTGTATTTAAGCGTTAAGTGTTTTAGTTCAGTCATTGTGAGTTATTGATGTTGTTAGGTTGCATGTTCTTTGTTCTGTTCCGAAGTCTGAGTCTGAGTCTATGTCAAAGTTCTAGTTTATTTAATAAAAACAATGCTGCACTTGGATCCTGCTTCTTGCTTCCTGCTCTGCATCGTAACACCTAGTCCCACACTAAAATGCATGTTTGAGCTGTTTTACCTGAAAGCAACTTGCACTGATATCTTAAAATACCAGTGCCATTGTTTTGTCTCAAGATGCACACCATGTTTTTATTTCCTAATTGAACTAAGTGCTATCTAAGCTCTGTCTGTGAAGCCAGGCCTAAAACAAATATACATTCTACATTCTAAAACAAATATAACATCTTACCCCAAACTTTTGAATGGTAGAGCGAAAATTTAATTGATTATACTAAACAACCGAACCTCGATCCCCTGCTCACGACATAGCGTTCACCACTTCCATTATATCCAGGAAATAAAAAATTAAAAAAAAAAAGTTTATTTATTTACTTGTTTATTTATTTATTTACTTATTTATTTTTATTTTTACATGAATGTGAGTCATCACATCCTTATGTGTTTCCATCTGTGATACTGTGCATGTGACGATGCCCTTGTTTGAGGGAGAGCATTATTCATGATTGTGTGTACATTTTCATCTACAGTATACTTGATATTTGTGTGGCTTTCAAACTAAATGATAAACATTACAGATAATTGTCTGATGTTGTTGATGATGAGTGCTTCAAAACGAAGATGAGCTAAGCGTCACGGCCCAATTAAAAGCGTCAATCACATGCGCCCTCTCAAACTAACGCCTGCATGAGTGCACTACTCAAAGCAGCACCCTGTCACTCATCTTAACATAAATTAGCTTTATTTAGAGGTGTTTAATATCATAATATCTCTTCTCAGATGGTCACCTCCCACACACACATAATGGGCACACAGTTCTGCTCCGAGACAAACTGAGACATGACAAGATTTATTCTGGATGTTTTTAAACTGACTGTGTTCATGTGTGTTCCATGTAGTGCCACTGACCTCCTTGAAGACTCATTTCACGGTCAGTTCTGTCCTACAAGTTGCTCTTTTGTAATAGCAAGATTTCCCATTTCCTAGTACCCTGTGTTCTCTCTTTCTCTCTCACACACACACATTCGCTATCTATCTATCTATCTATCTGGGTGGTAAAACTTTTGACACCTGAGAGTGTGTTTGTGAGATAAGAGGACTGTGCGCTTAATCCCTCACACACACACTTTTTGTCCCTTCGTGCCATCCAATAAGGACGTGAAATGGCAGATGAGAGTCAGGAATGAAAGAATTATGGACAGATGAGAGAGTAATGAGAGAAGTTTGGTCTGTTCGGTTGTGATGTAAAATGAAACTGATAAACATAAATATGTGGTTTATTACGCTGATTGTTGTACGTATTTGTGGCAGTTTTCCGCGCTCACGGCTTAAAGAGTATACTTTGAAAGGCTTGCGCTCTCAACTGTGTGCGAGATAGAGCGGAATGCGAAAAACAAAGTAGGTCTATACCCGAGCCTTAATAACCCATCGAGTTTGAAAATAACATATCACCTACACTACACCCGACCCTAAACATAACTGATAGTTATGTAAAAATCAAACGTGAGATAATAACGCATTTGCTGATGCAAGCATGCCATTTTAAGTCTTTGAGCTCTTTTATCATGACAAGTCTCTCAGGACTGGAACTCAAGTGTTTTGTAGCAAATGCAATGCTGTACCAGGTGAGTCTCTGAACAAGTTTACCATGTAAGACAAAATAAATAAAACTACATATGGTGCTGGTTAAGTGATGCAAAACATCAATATGTATTAAATTACAATGCACTATAAAGTGTTTTAATCATGATGTGTGAAAAAGAATAAAAGTTGTTGTTTTACTGCCAGTAGTGTGGAAACTGCAGTGAACTGTATTTAGTAGGTATGGTTTGTGGAATTTTTTGGAGGAAAATATGTGAGTAGAGCATGTTTTTCCAATGAGCCTAGGTTTTCTTTACAGTACATGTCACCACCTCAGCATCAGAATGTTTTAATGATCACGTAATGGCCTCAGTCATTCTGAACAGATGTCAGCACATATGAATGTATAAGTAAGCATCTACTCATAATGTCTTTGGTTACCATGGTTTCCTTAAGAAGGGTGAACCGTGTTTTACCATCATCAGTGGCTTATAGTTTGTTTCATTATCAAGGACTAGTTTGCTTCTGAAGACTAAAAATGTACTGTTTAATGTTAATTTTCAGTATTATTTGTCTTTATTCATTTTCATAATAATTTCGTAATGTATTTTGTGAAGTCAGAGTATGTTGTACATGTGTGCTGATGAGAGATATCCCTTTCGCACGTACGATCACAACGGTGTGATCAGTCTAGGCTGGTCCCTGGAGCGTCTGATCACACCGGTGTGATTAGAACGCTCAGTGCATCACGTGATCAACTGCTAAATTCAAATGTGCTTTTGCGCGTTGGCTGGCGCTAAGCCCATAGACAGTATAAGAAATGGACACAGCGACCCCATAGACTTCAACTGAGAAAAGTGAAGTCAATTAGAAGCACTCACTTCCTGATGGCTGAGCGTACTGCGCAGCCTCAAACTGAGCTTGACGACGTAGATGTGACGTGAGCAGCCTGTCTGACAGTTGTAAGTCTTCTAGCAGCTGTGCCAAGCGAAATCTGAATCATTCCCTTCCAAATCTTGCAGAGACGGAGAGCGTGAGTAGGAGCTGTCCATGAGCTAGGAGCAGGAGAAACTTTATGAATCTATATGGGCTTCTTCCTTGACTTTATGGGACTTTATGCCTCCACGTCCCCCCTATTGCCTGCGAGCTTCTCCTCCTGTCTATACGGTAATTTCTCTACTGTGCGACAGAGTCGCGTGGTTATGACACAATCGTTAGCCTATTTTTACAAAAACTGCTTCTACGGGGCCATAACGTAAGATACAAGGTAATGGAACCTTTTATACATTGTGGTGTTTCTTTAGAAATAAACAATGGACAAATAAAACATGACAAGCAATGACATGTCACTGTGGAAACCATAAAGTGACATGTTCTAAAAAATGGTCGCCTTGAAAAATTCACGCTGGGGGGTCAGCTAGAATTATTTTAAACTTACGTGTGAAAGGGATATGGGATGAGCTATATTTTGCATACAAGTATGTGTGCAATGTAACGTTCACTGAGATGTTCCACTAATGATGATACTTCAGTTGGCATGTTCTTTACAAGGAAATTAATGTTTCAACTGATGCAAATGTACCACAAATGTATACACTGAGAAATAGTTTCTTAATATGGAAAGTGGATTGTACCATGTGGTAACTGCATACATTCCATTTTTAAACATAAACATCATGTTTTTCTACCTTACAAGGAAGTTGAAAGTCGCTCAGTGGTGTATATAAGCTCAATCTTACTGTACCACCCCAGAGAAACATAAAGGCATGACGGGGTGAGAAGGAGAAATGTAGAGGCATGATAGGGTGAGGGAATGGAGAAATGTGGAACAGAGAAATCTGGAATGAAGACCTCTCATATAGCCTTATTCTGCTATGCTTGTTTCTCTCATATGCCTGACACATGTACACAAATAATAAATATAAATCTCTTGGCAAAGTAACTGGTGTAGCTTCCATGATTCAACCATACCGGGGGAAAACATGATGTTCAAATCTACAGCTTCTCTTTGTTTTCCTGTTTTCTTTGTTCTATGTTCCGTCTGTCATTAGTTACCATGGTTATTCATTATATGATTAATTAGATCACACACGTTTGCATTTGAGTTCATTGTCTTGTGTTTATTAGCCCTTCCGTTTGTTGTCTTTGTCTGGTGTTGGATGTGTTTAAGTACACACTATTGCTTTGTTCCTGCCTTTTATGTTGTTAAATTTAAAGATAATGCTAATATTTACGTGAAACCTTCATATTCGTCATAATTTGTGGACCAGAACGTAACACCAACATAGTTAAGCTTCTAGTGAACAGTACTGTATTTATACTGGAGGAAACACTTTACAACATTGAAATGCTTGTAAAGTGCACTGATTTACATTTCATAGGATAATTTTACAGTAACCTTCAGTGTATCATGAAACTATGATCTATTATTCATCTAGTTGATTCATCTGTCAAGCTCTCTAGCTCTGTATCTATTTATCTACACATCTGTCTGTCACCTTCCCCGTTCATTCATCACTTGACTTTAACCTGCTGAAGAGTGAAAGCAAAGTAAAGCAAATTCTTTGAAGGATGAGTCTAACTTCCAAGCCAAGGCCTCCTGTTGATTTAATGGAAGCATCTCCTGCGGGGCATCGTTGGTGGAAATTGATAAAAGCATAGCATGAAGTTCAGGAACAGTTGATGTAGCCTATGTGTATTATACATATTCCATTCAAAAGTTTGGTGTCCGTGTTGCTTTTAAGAATGAGCAGTTTTATTTAGCGATGATGCAATAAATTGATCAGAATTGAGAGTTAATACATTTAACATTGTTACAAAAACAAAACAAAAAAAATCTTTATATAAAAAAAGGGGGGGGGGGGGGGGGGTAATATAACACAAATATTAAACAGCACCTTTTTTTCAGCAAGACAAAATAATATCAAAGTAAAAGTCCTGAAACATAAAACGCAGGGGAATCATGACAGGAATCTCCCACATGTAGATATTTCATGGTTGTATATGTAATTGTAATTAAATGTTGGTTTGCTATAACTTTCTTTGAAACTTCAACAGGGCTAAAGGCACACCTTAAGAAAAATGTATGTTTGCAGAATTTGTTGTTGTTGTTGTTGTTGAACCTTGATGGAGCAACATATATAGTTTGAAATTTTTTAGAAACTATTTTCTAAGTCGTAAAATGAGCAGGATATATTAAAATGTAGTGCATGGATTTGGCAGGCATGTTTTTATGATACTAAGCGGGGCAGCCGGTCTTGGAGCCAGCCCTCTCTAGCTCAACAGTGCCCCACTGTTTTACAATGTAAATCTGTGGTGAAAAATGGAACTGCAGTGTTCTCTAATTGAGATCCATTGGGGCAGATTTCTGTCTGCCCCGCTTATTTTCATGTAACCTCACGTAAACCTCGCTCCAGAACAAGACGATATCAGTCCACTTCTGTGTGTCTGCATCAGGTCAGTAACTAGTAAGCATGTCTGTTCTTCCTATATGTGGAGTACCGTATCAAATTAATGAAAGTATAAACCCTTTAGTTTAAAAAGGTTCACATGCTTTTCTATACAGTAGTTCTGTTGTGTTTGTTTTATGTTTGCTCTAAGAATAGACATGCTTTTGTTTTCTTCACTGCATGGAATTCCTAACTTGCAACATTCTAAAACAACATTCAGAAGCAATAAATAATACATTAAGGCAATTCTAGATTGCATTCTACGCGTTTGAAGTCTGCCAATCATCATTAGAGCGCCACCCTCAGGCCGAATAACGCAAGGACATCAGAATTCTGCCAAACGTGTCTGATATGTTCAGCGATTAGAATATAAAGTTTACAAAATGTGTATCATAAACTAGCACGAAGACCCAGAATCTGCCCTACCTAAATTTATGGCCAGGAGCAGCTACTGAGTATTGATACAAAAACTTTAATAATGTCTAATTCAATTAATTACATTCAAAACAATTTCTTTAGCAAAGTTTGTACTATTTTCTGTTTATTTTGATAAATACAATAATAAATGTTTGCACAGTAAATATACTGTCATTAAAATCTGTTCATTTTAAAAATACAGAAACAAATTTATTTTAAGTCTGAAAGCATAGAAGGTTATCCCATAATAATTTAATATAGCATTACAATAGTAACAATACATGTTATATTCTATTATATATGATTAATATCATATTTTAAATATGAATGGTTTCGTTATAAATATGGTGATTATCTCTAAGGTGGACACCCAACTTAATATGCTACTTACCATCTGAATATAACCATGTAATGTCAACAAATGGAAAAGTCAGCCAGATATTTATTATCATGTTAATTACCTTGAAAATCATTAACAAGACATTTGTCTCAAAATATAGATGCGGCGAGCAGGACGAGGCAGAGGGCCGTGAGAGAACGGGGCAAGGCTGGTGGCGTGATTGATAATGAGCGACACCTGCGCGACGCACCCGTCTCGTATCTCTCACGGAAGAGCGGAAGCATAAAAGGAGGAGCGACAACAGTGAAGAACAAGAGAGGCCAGGCCTGGATTTTACGTTGTGTTTTGTTTCTGTTTTATAATATGTGGCAGCAGTCGTCCGTGAGGGAATGCTGCCTTTACTTTCGTTGTGAATTTGTTTATTTTATTATTAAAGTTTTTGAATGTTCGCTGGTTCCCGCCTCCTTCCCATAACAACAACGAAACGTATTACAATAGACAATCATTTTATTGATACTCATTTGCTACTTAAATCTACAAAAAAAACAAAAAAGACCATTAAATATTAGATCAATTTAGCACAGAATCAAATTTGCATTGCTGTCCATGATTGCGTCAAGGATCAGCCAAATTTCCACGTGCATCTTGAAAAGTGGATGTTTAGGAAAGTGCTGCGCACTGTTTTTGTGCCATTTAGTGGTTTAGAGGAGAATAAATTAATATGCACCATTTAACAACAGTGCGCCTTTAGCCCTGTTGTACTGTAATAATAATACTAATCAGTGGGTCTTTCAGGAAATTGTATAGTCCATCATCATTCAAATGAACGATAAAACAGAAACGTTACAAGATGGATTATGCTTCATGTCACTCTTAAATAAGTCTGTCTACACCACTGTTGACAGAACAAATAGCAGAATTTATGCATATTTAGGTGGTTTGCTTTGGCTGAGGTTCATGAAATGTGCCTCGTGTATGCATTTAATTAAAGACATTTGCTGAAATCGGCAGTGCTAAAGCTGATGAATCGTTGCCCAGCCCCTGTTAAATAAGGAAAACGTGCACACCACTACCTTTTTTCTTCCATTGAGGGTTTTAAGTTATTTAAGCTTTTTATTTCTAAGCTACATTATCACTTCAATAGTCCATTCTTTAAAGGTCTTCAGTCATTCTCAGTCAGAGGTCATATTTAAATGTATTTTAAGAGACAAAACAGAAGTCTAAAATTGCTGTCTGAGTCTCTGTGTTCAAAGGTTCACTGACCTGGACAATGTCAAGCCGTGAGTGGCAAGACTTTCGTCTTTGAAAAAAAAATTCAAATGAATAGCATGTGATCAAAATTCCACGCATGCCGTTTATTACATTTGAAAGGTGACTCGTCCCCTGAATCGTGGCTCGCGGCTTGTTCTGACTGTGTCATTTCAAACTCAAGGCCTCTCTGAATAGCCTCTTGTAATCTGGTTGATTTAATGAAAGCGTAAGTGACAGGATTAAAAATTTGTTAGCACCAGCTCAAAAGCCATTCTTTAACACTATATACTGAACTCTAAAAGTCACAACTCTTAATTGCCTGCAGGGTGAAGAGAGCGGAAATGTCATGCTAATTGGGTTTCTGCTTCATACTGGGACTAAAGGAGAAACGTTAACTGTGGCAAAACACTGATTGAATTGCCATTTCCCATCTCTACATCAAGATTTTGTTTAGCAGGAGCAGACTATTCCCTATTCCTTTTTTTAAGAATATACATAAAAGCATGTACAGGGACCAAGGGAGGGCAGCTGTTTGGGTGGTAGATGAATGACAAGGCTATTGCCTTTCATTTCATCCGTTACTCATTCTCTCCTCTATTTACACTTCGATCTTCTGTAGTCATGTTATATCCACGTCTACTTTCAAACAACACTCCTCGCTTCCTCACTGATAAAAATGATTATGTGGTGAAGTAAATGCTACAGGAAAAACAATTTCTACATGAAAAAGTTCATAATATCAACAATATAAAATTAAGTAAAACCTACACAACTTTTCTAAAACTGGTGTTCCCATCATGCACTGGGCCATGAATAATTAATAATGTTGATTTTATTTCCCAGCTTTATTTACACCATTGTATCATTGATTTTGTTGTTAGATTTGGTAACTTGCCATTTTGTGACATCTGGACTTCATTTTCTACTCAAAATGACAGATTTATACTCTAAAACGATCTATCGAATGTTACCGTCATTGTGTATTGTGTACCAAGTATTGAGGTCTCTGTGTTCAAGTGTCATGACACCTCTATTATACAGATACAGTATGAAATCTATACAATATCTATTGTAAGTGAATCGTCGTTCAATTCAGTGTTATTCAGTTTGAGTAAAAAGTTAATTTTGTTCAATTTAATTTAATTAATGAAATAGAAGTTAACTAATTCTATATGTGAATTTAAATATTTTAAATATAATTAATTAATATTTACTAAATTTCTCCAATTAAATGTTGTCAGTTAAATGTCAAATGAATGTTAAGATCAATAGTAAGTAGATTCTAATTTGTTAGTGCAAATTGTTACGAGGATTTTACCAAGTAAATCCTCCAGGTTATTTATTTATTTTATTTTTTTCAGTGCTCTTTGACCTCTGGCGTTAGGATATCTGAACACCAAAGCCTCAGTAACATAAACAGACTCACTGTCCCCTCATTCCGAATCATTTTAATCATTTTTCACTAAGTGCTGTATTGACTCCTTTCACTCTACAGGCTAAGTGCTGCACAGATCCCAGCATGCTTTGCAAGCCCAATTCAGATAATTAGGCCCGGCTGTGTCGATCAATAATGCCAGCTGGAAATAGGGTGGACAACAGATCACACCCCGGGCTGAGAGTGGTAGCACCAGAGGGAAGGATAGAGGGAGCAGAGGGGGAAAGAAGAGAGATCAGCAGGTGAGACACTTGGGAAGTGCTGAGTGATTTGTTCAGATATACTGCAAGGTACCGAGGACATGAGGAGAGGGCTAGGGGAGGCAGAAGGCATGCAGAGAGACTGTGGAGAAGCATACATTGCCTACATCCATCAAGCAAGGTTTTTTTTTGTTTGTTTTTTTTGTTTTTCTACAGCATGATGGGGACTTTCTGTTGTTATTATGCAGAGCTAATGAGATTTTCTCAATTTATTAACTAACTTTTAGATTTTCATTAAAACATTACTTATGATGTGCATCAAGCTGTTTTCCTCGAGGGAGCCGTTTTAGACCAGCGTTGTTACTGTTAAGTGAAAATAAATCTAAAACTAATAAAACATTTTCATTAGCTAAAATAAAGCTTAAGTAAAATTAAAGTGCTAGATGGAAAACTGAAAACTTTCTTGGAAATGTTGCCTTGGCAAATAACATAAGTTTAATAAAACAAAATTAAGCTAATTTTAAATATTAAAAACCTAATACAAATTACAAAAGAACAACAAAATGACTAAAACTTAAAACTAAAAAAAAAAAAAAAAAAAAAAAAAAAAAAAAAAGTTAATTCAACATATTAACAAATACTATAATTAATATTAAAATAAAGTGTCTTTAACCATGTACTAATATTTAGATTAATAATTTGATATAATACACACACACACACACACACACACACACACACACACACACACACACACACACACACACACACACACACACACACACACACACACACACACACACACACACACACATTGTGTTTTCATTTTTTATGGGGATTTTCCATAGACATAATGATTTTATATTGTACAAACTGTATATTCTATTTCCTTACACTAACCATACCCCTAAACCTACCCATCACACACAACTTTCACACACAAAACAAGCTGTTTTCTTCATGGGGACCAAAAATGTCCCCACAAGGATTTCATATATTGCCATCTTTGTGGGGACATTTTATCCCCATAATGTAGAGTTTATCAGACCACACACAAACTCAATGTTTCTGGGCTGGCAGACTCCTGATGTTCCAGCATGGGGGCCTACATGCTCCCTATTCACTGTGCAATTATAGTGAATTCCTGCAAATGAGAGTGTGAATTAAGTGTGTTACTGTTGCAGTGGGCTGAATTTAAAATCAATTAGCCACATCACATGTAGCCACAACAGAAAAGGTTCATGCTACTCCACAAAGTGGTTACTCAGTACTGAAAATTCAGTACTCAGATTTCAAATAAATGCTGGGAACATATACCATGTAGTTCTTCAAAATAATTGTGTGGTCACTTCTGTCAAGGAATATGTTCCTCTGAATTAATATATATTGTCTCTTCACCACCACACTTATGCAACAAAGCTTAATTTGAAGCAATCAAAATCACAGAGTAAAATTCAAGAGTAAATCTGGCCCTGAAAAAACCTGTACACCTTTGCAAGCATGTCCACTGTGACTGACAGAAATGTGAGAGCCACATTGACAACACACAGCAAAATAACCTAGAAAAATAAATAAGCAGACACAGAAAAACATGGCTGCCACTTGAAAAATAAGTTGTGCCAACTTTTGCAAACGCAGCAAAATCGAGAGAGATGCATTTCCTCACAGAGTGTATACTGTGGAATACAAAGAACTGAGTGAAAAGTTCTTCAACAAAATAAAACCGATAAATCACAAGTTTCTTTCTGTTTGTCTGTCCTTCCATTAGTCTGTCTTTAGTTTCTATCTGTGCAAATTAACTAGCATTGCATATAACATTTAAATAGAGGGAGAGAGAGAGAGATTGAGTAAGAGAATAATATAATCTTAATAATCGTTATTTAAAAAAAAGTACAAATAAATCCTTACAACTTAAAGAAACACGCCGACTTTTTGGGACTTAGCTTATTCACCGTATCCCACAGATTTAGATAAGTCCATACATACCCTTTTTATCTCCGTTCATGCCGTAACTCTGTCTGACGCACACACCGCTAACCTATCTTAGCACAAAGACTGGAGGTAAACGGCTCCAGCTAGCATACTGCTCCCAATAAGTGACAAAATAAGAGAATATTGTGAGTATCGCAACATGTAAATATTAAAATGTTGGCGTTATTTTGTCACTTATTGGGAGCAGTATGCTAGCTGGAGCCGATTGAAGTGCAGATTTAAATGTCACAAGCTTTAAATCCGAATATATTTTTTGACATGCGCACACTGCACGAATATACAGAGTTGCCCGCTGATTGCGCAAAATAACCATTCTCGTCCATTGGTTCTTATTTTGTATTAAAAAAATAATAATCATTTGCATATTAACTGTTGTGCCGTGCTGCTTATATTTATCACACTGTAAAAATGCCCCTCCCCGCGCCCAAAACCAGTCGCCTGTGGATGATAATCCAAAAGAACAAGTAAGAATTTTATTATGATGGGACACTCATTTATGACACTTCATTCAACAGGAAGAACAGCTCATTCTGCGTGCCATACGTCATTACGCTATTTCTACGTCATTGCACATGCGTACATTGTAATCCGCAGTCCTTTCAGTTTTGGTTTTCAATCCGATCAAGTGATTACACGTTCTCTCAATCGGAGTAGAAAAGGAATAAACCACCCCTTTCAGTCGGATCGAAATTTCATTCTGATCGAGCTCAGTTGGATCGATTAAGGTGTTAACATGAAGGATTTTCAGTCCGATTGAGCCATCAATCCGATTACTAACAGATTATTTGGTTGCATGTAAATGTGGCCATTGAGGGAAAAAAGAATGAAAAAGAATGAGATTATTGACATGCCACAACAAATGTTACTAAATATGCTGAACAAAGTGAACCATTTACAAAATGACAAAGCACTAGCTTTCAATGTGCAGTGAAATGTGTGTTTTTTTTTTTTAAGTAAATAAATAAAATTAAATTATGTGATCATTTACTCACCATGTCATTCCAATTATTTTATATTCTCCATACAATTAAAGACATTGAACTGGCTTTTTGTTCAATGCACCCATCAATAAGACTGGTGAATGTATTATTTATACATGCAGCGATACATTATTAATCTAAATTAAAATGGGCTTAAAATAAATAAACAAACAAACAGAGTTCTCCATTAAATGTTCCTCACAGTGCAAGATTGAACTGTCGTTGGTCTTTGGAAAATACAAGCATTGTGCAGATGGCTTTCTATTTATAAAAACAATCTTTACAAATGGAAATTACTCTTAATTATGAATACCGTTGTAAATTGAAGGTATCATCATCTTCTCACAGCTCCTTGCTTCTACATATAGGCAAGCTGGTATAACTGGGAACAATAATCACAAGGGGAGTGTCACATATAGTGCTATTTTAGATGTTTTTTTAAAAAATAAATAAATAAAAGAGGATGTTTTAATATTTACACATCCGATGTCTTATAGTCAGTTTAGTGACATGAGAATTTTTAGCAGAGTTCAACAGATGTAGAACAGAGTATCACACGGGTTTGTTATGTTTGTCCCATCAATATCTCACACAAAGCTTGTTTTGATCATCAAATTTGGACATCTGTACAGTATCTTTGTCCCGTTTTTTGCAGATGAAAAGTGAAAATGTGATTGAATCATCATTAGTGGTTGCATCACAGCGGTGAAGGAACAAATGAGGCCTCCATTCATAAAATGTCAAGATAACCAATTATGATACATGAAGGGCCACTAGAGAAGGGGGTTTTATACCTGAACTAGGCCTACATTATGAATCAGAAAGAAAGAAGAAAAAGTTCCTAGGGGTTATTGTATTAGCTAAATATGTTTGTGAAAACTCACTGGACTTCATCACAACTCAAACAAGGCTCGGTGTGCTTCTTCTTGAGGAATATACAATCTAAGTTAACACTAGAAGTGCCAGAATTCCATAACTACTAGAACTGCCGCAAGCGGTCATTTTGACCGCTAGATTCAAAACTCTATATCTTTAATGATAAATACCCAATTGAGAGATTAATGCATTTATTGTATTAGGATATCTTTTAAAAACAAAACAAAACCAAACTGTACATTTAAACAAGTTTAATTATACATCTATCAATAATAATATCAATAGATGTCCTGAACAAAATGACGGAGTAGCCTGTTTTCATGTTTACACTCGATCGCGTCCGCGCCCGCCGACACACAAACACACACACACACACACACACACACACACACCCACCATATTCCATTGCAATCTTGACATCGCAGCCCGTTCATTACAGCCATAATAAAATATAATAATAAAATAGCCTAGTCAACCTAACATATAAAAATTCCACTGCTCGATAGGCTATAGTCAGTAGCCTAGGCTACAATTCGTACCATTTTGCGCATGTGAAGGATGATTTTTTCCGTCGATTTTGGAACACGAGTGAAGTACAAAGCCTATAATAAAGAATAGTTTACCATCCAAATACATCGCATGTTGAAACATTTTAATTCTAATTAGAGAGTTACGTGAGCCCAACGGCGCTTACTTTCACTTTCGCTTGAAAGTAGCCTAACCGATTTCATTTTGGCTTGTTTATGGATTATTTATTTGTTATTGTTCTGTTCTGAATATCATTACATTTAAATGATTTGTTGTGGAATATGTTTTGTGTATTTTTTACCACTTTTTATTGTTGTGTATATTGGTATGTATAATAATACCGCGAAATTCAGTGCGGTCAATATGACGGTTTATGGCCGAAATAGGTAAATATGTTCATTTGTTTTTTTGCCTTATGTGTAATTTATATGAAAAGCATTTTAAATGAAAATACAGACACTTTTAGGAAAAGTCAGGTACCAGCAGGATTTTATTTATTTTTTCAACAAAGTTATTGCAGATATAAAATTCAAAACGGTCAAAATGACCGCCATGGCAGTTCTAGTGTTAAATTAATACCGGTAATGTGTTTTATATACCGTAGAGGTGCACGGGGCACAACATAACACACTTGTTTTAAATACTTCCACACATGCTAGCATGACGAAACTTGGTGTATTTACTAGTTGCCATATCAACACTATATAGAGAAAAAAATTGCGCCAATATATATATATATATATATATATATATATATATATATATATATATATATATATATATAGATATATATATATAGATATAGATATAGATATTGGAAGATATCCATAGACATTTATTAAACCATAGCAAAAGTAAATTTCTTAAGTTAATTTCTCATCTCTATTTTTTGTGTTTATTTAAAATTAGACAAATCTGATATTATTTTAATCTCCAATATGTTATTTAACAGTTGAGGTAGTTCTTTAATGCTTCGCTAACTAGCAGAAGACACTAGCTGGGTTTAAATCCCAGTTGTGCAGGTGGGGCATGTTGTCACACTGCGTTACAATGTGCCCCTATTAGAAATATGCTATGATATTCTATACTTTTATTAATTCTATTGAGAAAACATGAGAACAAGGTGAATAAAGACTGAGAGTCAATGTTCAGAAATTACAAATTATTTATTTGTTTTGAACTATGTTGTATAGCTGTGTTTTAATGTGTTCGTAGTCAAAACTCAAAAAGTTAATAATTGTATTTTATTTAGAAAATATTTTAGTTTGTCTTGTATATTTTTTTTATTAGATCAGATAACATTTTAAGCTGCCATATGGTCATGTTACAATGCCCCACTCTCCCCTATGCGCATACATTTAAAAATAAACTATGCATTAACTACAATGCAAATCAGCTGTGATTTATTATTATTTTTGACAGCCCTAGTAAAAAGGTATTTTAACGCAGTGGAAAAGAATGCAAATGTAAAAAATGTAGTGAAATAATCTTGATGGAGCAAAGACGTAAATGGGCAGAATAGAGACAAAAGAAGACTGATTGGGATTCACTGTTTGTCTCACACATGGCAAAAGTGTGAATGTTTGAGGACTATGTTATGCAAAGAACTTGCTAAATATAGGTTAGACCTGTAGTTCGAAGTGTTCATGAACTGCAAATATTTTATTTAGACAAATATTCAGGTTTGTGCTCAAAATGTGTGGAGTGTGAAGACAACAGAAGCGCATAAGTTCATTATCAGTGCCAATTCCGGATCCTTTAGTGCTTAATCTAAAACACTGTGCATTTGGGGAAGTTCCATGTCACCCAAGTTGAAAAAAATCTGTTGAAAACGCAACAGCTTTACGTGGGTTTGTAAAGACAATAACCAACAACTACAGACTGAAACATAAGGGTATAAACACATCAAGTGACTAGATGAATAAGTATGTGTGTGGTGAGTAAACATAAAGACTAACAAGGGTAACTATAGAAAATACAGAAACTAAACACAGGAAAAGACAACTTAGACACAGTAAGACAAAAAAAAAGAACAAAGACGTCACTGCTAGGGAAGTATGTGCAGCCCAAACACACAATATTGCGACCGCCATCACCGGAATTACCTCCGGTACCACCGGATTTGGATGCACTGAGACCAGCGGACTCAAAAACACCAGACAGCGAAGTGCTGAGACCACCAGATTTGGGACCACTGGATTGGGAAGCGTTGAGACTACCAAATTTGGGACCACCGGCTTAGGAAGTGCTGGGACCACAGGACTCAGGACCACTGGACTTGACCTGTAGCCTAGAAATCTAGACGCACCCTAGCGGCAGCAAAATTTATTTTGCAGCCAGGGTAGTCTAGCAACTCTCCGTTGACTTTCGAGCTGGAAAAACCAAACTCTGGTCAGGCCAATCACATCGTGTATAGAGTCGGTGGGCGGGCTTAACATAATGACGACAGAGTTGTGACGGTTCCACATGAATTCCCTGCTACTTGAAAACAAAGAAGAGCTGTTGCTGCTGACAAACAGCGGTCTTTCAAATCGGCTTTGGCTTTTGGACTTGGAGTTAAGCTTTTCTTTGAGAAAAGAACAAAGAACGGAACTTAAGTCATTCTTTAAAAAGGAAGATGTGTTCAAAATTTTGCTGACCAGATACGGCAAAAGTTTAATCTATCAACTAGCTCCGCTGGTGGGAAAGCGCTCAGGGCCCGGTTTCCCGATAACGCTCACTCTTAGCGCGCTAAGAGAGCTCGAAAGATATATCTTACCAAAGGTGTTTATGTTCCTAAGTGTGTTCCCCGAACCATACCTTAGGAAGCTGCTTAAGATATACCTTCTTACGTGCGACATTACCGGGTGCTGTCTGTGGCGATGGTGCTGAACTGTTTGATATCGATGGCTCGAGAATCAATTATTCTCTCGTGCAGGGGCTGTTTATGTGAGAAAGCGGTGATCTTTATAAATGAAGCACTTCAGAAATAGTTGAAATTCCAATTTATTATGATTATTGGATATTATAAAAAATAATCCAAACTATAATAGCCTATAATAGCCTAGCCTACATATTTTAAAATTGTAACATATATTGCTGCCACAATAACCTTTTCAAAAATTTACGTGCCTTCTTCTCTTTCCCATTTTTGTTCGCTGAGGTGGAGCTGCGATGAAATATTGTTCTTGTAAATACTTTCCAGCATTTCAGTAATAAAAGTTTACATCTTGCGTACGGTGCTCGGCAGTGATCAAAAAGGAGTTAAACCGTGAATTTTGAATCTCTTGTAAACTCAGAGATGTGGATTCAGACGGCAATTAAATTACCACACGACCTGTTTGTCAAAAAACAGAAGGTACTAATTTGGCCAGGGATTTTTACGTGGGTTGGGTGAGAAAAACACTGATATTATGGATTCGGACGGCACTAAAATCACCGACTTACCCCTGTAAATGTTTAAAATACCGGACGAGCCCATGAGAAACAATATTAGCGTCCGAATAGGACTTAACCGACAGTAGCCTATGCTTTCACTGGCCTTTAAAAGAGCGTTTTAATTAAATTAATAATATTGTATAATAATATAATTAAAAATCTAACAACAATCAGTGTAATGACAATTTTATTCTTTGCATGAAAACACTTGAATTAGCCTAATTTATTACTGTCTGGGTGTATTAAAACTTCAGAATTATATTCATATAGACCTGCAACAGTGATAAGGTAAAGCTAAGAGTGGTCCAGACCAACCTTACGAAAGTGTGACTTACAAAAGATATACTTAGCGTACGAACGTTTCGGGAACCGTCCCATAAGGTTAAGAGAGAGGTTAAGGAATAGGTTAAGAACTACTTAGAGATAAGAACGCTTTGGGAAACCGGGCCCTGGTTGGTTGTAGCGCTGTCCTATTGCGTGCAGAGGGAATTTGAAAGAGAGCCATTTATCCCGCCCCTCGGATTGAGCCGTGCCAATGGTGAGTTGCCAGACCTAAAATCTTGATGTAGGTCTGGCTTGCCAGGCTACTTGACCTGATCACTGCTCGTACTGATCTTAGAGGTGGATCTATCACATTGGCTGTCAGTCAGAAAATTCTTTGTGGCCCTTGGAGCTTGGAACATATATATATATAAATATATATATATATATATATATATATATATATATATATATATATATATATATATATATATATACAGTATATATAATATATATAAAAAGTCTCAAGGTGTACTTGATCGGCCATGATGTGTGGAGACTCTGGCATGGCGGCCATGACTTGACAAGACTCTGGCGTGGCCTTTACTGTAGGAGCATTGAGTTCATCATCAGTCATTTCTATAGTAAATGATGAACCTCTCAACATTAGGGCAAAGTCAAAATACTGAGCAAGAATCCAGTGAGGGGAACAAGATATATGTTCCTTTAAGCCACAGTGCTATTAATCCACACAGAAACAGATACAAATTTGTCTGATTTTATTGATTTTATTCTTCCAAGGTATGAAGGTATTGTGAGAGACGTGATTCATACTGCTGTCTATAACAAACCATTATGAAAACATATCCTATCACAAAACATTAAGTCAGTTAACAAACAGAGCAAGTATCTTTATGTACATAAATCATTGACATGAATCCACAGGCAGTGTACATCTTCAAGCTTACTTAAAGGAGAACTCCGGTCAATTTTAACATTGAGCTCATTTTTTGGTAAATTTGGAGTGCTGTCAGTACAGAGAACAACGACAAAAATCAGTGTTGCCTACACCGTGTTATCCTCTTTTCAAAATTTGCACCCTGTTGACTTAAATGGGGCAAGTTTTAAACCTGCTTTTAGCCTCTTAACATCCTTGATGTGTCATTACAAGTGCCCAGCCAATGTGAGTGATTCCTTCAGAGTGAACACGGTGAATCTGACTGCAGCAGATGTGAAAGATATGAATAAAAATGAAGTTAATTCGGCCAGCGCACATACCTGTATTTATTTCCTGTTTTCGGTCGAAATCCACAATAGTCGATTGTCGAGTTCTCCACTGTTGCTTAGTTACCTATGATCACGCACGTGAATATATGATTTAAAAAATCATATATTGTGATTTCTGGATTTTTTTTTTTAGATTATGTCTCTCACAGTGGACATGCACCTACGATGACAATTTCAGACCCCTCCATGATTTCCAAGTGGGAGAACTTGCAAAATAGCAGGGTGTTCAAATACTTATTTTCCTCACTATATATATATACACTATAAATATATATATATATATATATATATTTTTTTTTTTTTTTTTTTTTTTTTTTTTTTTTTACAGTGTAGGAACCTAGTAGTATACTTAAAGTGCAAAATAATATATAAATAATAACACCATACTATAAATATGATGTGAAGTTCACTTGAAAGCTTACAAGTACAGTATAAAAATGGTAAAACTAGTAGTTTACTGAAACTACAACTGAAACTAAAAATTTATCTAGCAGTACTTAAAAAGTGTACTTTCATAAATTAAAAAGGTATCTAGAAGTATATAGCTAGTGAACTACTGTAACAGTATACCTAAAAGTTTGCTTGTACTGTAGTTCAGTATATGTGATACAAAATACAAAAAGCAAACTTAGTTTTGTTTAATTAACTATTACACTTAACATTTAAAACTATACTTTTTAAACTAAAAAAAGTGGGCCAATTTACTTAGTATTTAAATGGTACACTTAGAAGTATACAAGTAGGCCTACATTGGTTTTAGTATACTTGTAAAGAATACATTGAAAATATACTTTCTAAACATCTAAAGATAAACTCAATTCTGTAAATGTATGTATGAATATATTGTTTCTAATTGAAATCTTATACAAATATTTACATTTTATGTGACAGGGCCTTTTCTCTCAATGCAATTTCAATTTGACTGTAAATCTGTGCGCTGCAAATAAGTGGTTTGTGAGTTTCATCCATTTTGCCATCCATCTTCCCAGACAAACGCTTTTAAACATCCGAGTTGCCAGTGATTTAAAATGTATCAGTCAAGAAGGTTCAAATGTATTATATTAATTGAAAAAGATAATTAATGTTTGTTTGAAACATTACATGCATCACACTTTAATTTAATGAGATACTTACATGGTTATTATAATAAAGAACATCTCCAATGTTATTTGAAAACCTTGAGCCTTAGAGAGAGTTGTCAATCGACAGATGGTTGTATGTGTAAGTGACTGACAGGGAGCTAAAAAAAAAAAGACACAAGCGGGTCAGTGAGAAGGTCTGCAATCTCAGCCCTCTCGGCCAGTGTGTGTTTGTGTGTGAGAGTGTGAATTTGAGAAAGAGACAGAGACAAAGAGAAGGCTGACATAAGGAGGTGTGTGTGCCCTTGTACTCTTGTGTGCTAAAGGGGTTAGAGTGTGTCTTCCCCATGCCGTGTTAGAAAGTGTGTGGAAGAGAGGGGAAGGGAACGGTTCGAGTATAGTATTTTACACCTTGCGACATTTTGACAGGGCGAGTGCTCACTCTGTGGAGTGGGTTGTGAGGAGTGGGTCCTTTTTGTGAAGTTTCACACCTGTGATGAGAGAGAGAGCGAGAGAGAGAGAGGGGGGGGGGGGGAGGTGGGGGCAATAGAATCATCTCTAGGCCTTTCTCAACATCTTTTCACATTCTCCTCGCTCTCTCTCTCCTTCGATTTCTGACAGTTGACTCAGACTGAGAAAGAAATCTCCCCCCTGTGGTTCTCCACAAAAATACAAAGATGTACTGTCACACACCACACACTTTTTTTTTTACTTCTCACACTCAGGATTTTTCACGCACAAATACTTTCTTTTCGATGTATTACGCTCTCTTTTCTCTCTATCTCAAACACCCTTTCCCTCCTTGTTTCTCATCTTCACACAAATATTTACCCTCCAGCACACACAAACAACAGTTTTTCACTTTTGTAGAAGTTGTAAGTGACAGTTTGATGCCACACCACAGCACAGCACACAGATGAAGTGAGAAAATGACCAAACAGAGAGATATTGAGAAAGAGCGATGCAGGTATGAACTCAGATGTTATGTTCCAGTCGCCCGATTGTTCCCTGCGAAGGGAATATTATCATAGTGTATTGAGTCATATAACCATGCAAAGCCTGACATGAATTAACCTAAATAATCGAATTTCTTTTAAAATGTATTTATTTATATCAGTTGTCTCTCAATAACGTCTTAGTAAAATATTTAAGTGCTTAGTTTTATCATCTTTGTAGTTTCATTGTAGGGAGCAAAACATAATGCAATTAAATAGTGATGACTGAGATGTTCAAATGTTCCTCAAAAGCCTGTTGTATCACATTCAATACTAACTTTTTTCTAAAAAATTATGAAAGGATAATCTAGTAAGTGTTTATCTTGAAATATTACTAACATTATAAAAGTTTTTCTTACATGTACTTTATAAAAATCAGTAAAGATTTCTCAGCAAAAGGACACCATGACATGAAGGAGGGCATTTTTACCAATTTTTACTAATTGTACTAAAGGCCTATTATGCTAAAATAGTATAGAAGATTGTGTGCAACAGGTTTTTCAGCAAAGTTTTAATCATATTGATAATTTATAAGCATTAAAAATGAGTGTTTCAAATATGATACTGTAGGCTTTATATGTTTAAGTGAGATTATGGTATATATATAATCGAAAATAAGCTGTTCTTCAAACTTTTTTCATCAAAGAATTTTGGGGAAAAAATAACTGCATCACATATTCCACAATTAATTGCTATTTTCATTTGATAATAACACAAAAAAAAAAGTTTCTTGAGCATTAAATTAGCATATAAGAATACTTTCTGAGGAATCATGTGACAATGAAGACTATGGCTGCTGAAAATTCAGCTTTGCCATCATAATATTAACTATTTTACTGTACTTTTGATTGAATAAATGTACACATTTATTTGGTAACGCTTTACAATAAGGTCTCATTTTGTTAGTTAATCCATTATCTAACATGAACTAACAATGAGCAACATATTTTTATTAACATTTGTTAATGTTATTACTGTAATAAAAAATACTGATGTTTATTTTAATTCACAGTGCATTAACAAATACAACTTTTGATCCTAAAAGTTGTATTAGCAAATGTTGACATTAACATTAGCTAAGATTAATGAATTCTGTAAAAGCATTGTTCATCTTATTGTAAATTGTTACCATTTCATCATCCTGGAAATCCATAAAGCATTCCTAATGAATGGATTTCTCCAGATTCTGAGTGTGTAGAGAGCAGTGAGCACTGCATAATAGGGACCTCTGAATCGGAACATGGCTCATGATAATGAAGAAAAGAAAGAAAGAAGACAGAACGGGAGATCAGTCACAATCTGCCCTGTCATACGAGATGTCCCAAAACATTATGTCTCTCGTTCTCTCCTCATTGACGGGGCAGATTAAGGAACACTGGGGGTGGGGAACATAATGCGTGCTGCTACGCTGCCTGGGCCTCGATAATAACACCAGTGCCAACCTCAACACCTGCATATTATGGGTGGATGGAGGGGGGTTAGAACATTGTGTTAGCCTTTATCAACCACTTCTGCACAGGCTTATACAAGGGAGGGTAAGATGGATGGGAGGAGAGAAATGTGAACTATTGAGTTATAAAGGAAAAGAAAGTGAGGGTAAAGATCCAGAACTGAATGAATAGAGAAAGGATTACATAGAATGACAAGAGAAGGAGATGAAAATAAAATAACGATGGGAGCAAAAGCAGAGGGAGTCATACGAGAGGTTCAGCGATTCTTGCCCATCTTGTCTTAGATGTATTATTAATGTGGGGGTTGAGTGAGAACTGTGTGTCAGGAACAGAGCTCAATGTGTTCAGTGACATCAGATGAGGCGATGACGCTTATTTAAAAAGGGAATAAATATACATGGATGTCCATAAGGGTTACTGACAACCAACAATAGATGTGGCTAAATGTTTATGACTGGCAGGCCTCTCGTTTATATCTGTGGGTTGTAACAATATTGACCGAGTGGCTTCTTGACCCGTCTGTCTGTTGGTTTCTGTATTTATTGGATGGGAAGTGAGAACTGGAATTCATTTTGTTCCCTCTGGATATATGGTGGAGTATCAGGAATGCTGAAAATTCATGCTTGTATGTTATGACAGACCTAGAACTGATCTTTGGGCTGGTAAGAAAAAACCCCAAAACATCCTAAACTGTTTTGAATAGCATTGGTTCTCAATGAGAATTCAAAAGGGCTGCTGAATTCAAAGGATTGATTTTAGTCAAGACGATGAAGAAAAATAAACTTTTTTAACATTACTAGAGCTCTGGAAAATTGTGATAAAATTGCTTGTCTCTCTGCTGTCTTTTGAAAACCATTACCAAAGGACAATGAAAAAATAGAAGCATGTTGTGAGACGCTGATAATGAAATGTGACTAAATCCTTTCAAGGACTTTCTGAATACCAAAGAATAGCTCTCAATGTATTAACGTCTGAAATTGGCAGATTTTGTTACCCTGAATTTGCTTTGTATTATCCTCATGACGATGAACTTTACCTTAAAGAGAGGAATTACAGTATTTAAAACCTTAGAAAAAGACCTGTGGTTTTGTTAAATAGTATGTAAGTTTAAATACAGTGTCAAGATGATTTTCAAATGCTCTAGATTAATCAATATTATTTTTAATCAATTTAAACACATTTAATAATTTAACATTTTTGCACAGACACACAAACTGTCTAGACATCAGACATCAAATGTAGTGACTGAACATATGCTTCAAACACCATTCTGGAAAAAACAAAAAACAGACAAGGAAAGATCCATCAGCAGATGCCTGAAATCACCCCGTTCTTGGATCCATTAGTCCTAACATGATGTAAGGAATGTAAGTGTAAGAAATATGGTTGTATGTGACTGACGGCTTAGAAATGGTTCTTGAACTCTTCTGGTTCAATCATTTCTCTTCTCTTTCTGTTTTTCCAATATACCCTTAATCCTCCCTAGGAGGATAACATATTAAAGTAAAAGCCCTATATATAGGGTATAGGCTATATTCGCAATAGCACACTACCAAAGTTATCTTATTATGTCCGCTGTATACTATGTATAGTGTATACATAGTATGCAAATTTTATTTATTCAGAGAATACCCATACCTATAAAATGTGTAGTATAGTGTATACTGCAAGCAAGGAATACTGCATCCACAATGCAATGTATTGGAATAGACTAGTGACACGCAAATCTGTGAAAATTGCACGAGTTTTTGCTTAACACAAGACAGAACATATGCCACTTCTGGAAAGAAAAATTATTGTAGTCCTAATTATTTTTGTTTTCCCTTTGAATTGAGTTTTACTATTTATTTTGTTATCCCATTGACAGATTTGTTTTGTTTGTTTTAAGCATAAACTCACTTGATCTTGATAATCTATTTAATTTAGAAAACAATACTTAAAGGGTTAGTTCACCCACAAATGGCAGAAGAGTGATTCTCGTTTTAGACTTCTTATTGATCATCTGTGCTTCCACATTCATCAATACGTCA
The DNA here is from genome assembly GCA_022828995.1 of Vimba vimba. NCBI lineage: Eukaryota > Metazoa > Chordata > Actinopteri > Cypriniformes > Leuciscidae > Vimba > Vimba vimba. Next base: position 24,289,099 of record CM040818.1, read on the forward strand.
TGCGTTGGGTCAAAGTTCACTCTTCGGCAGGAACTCGATTTGCGTACGGCCATTACCAGAAGCTAGTTATTGTAGTTTATAAAGTTATAAATATTTATATTTTTCTTACAAAAATACTTCACTTCAGAAGGCCTTTATTAACCCTCTGGAGCAGTATGGATTACTTTAATGGTGGATGGATGCACTTTTTTGGGCTTCAAAATCCAAGTTACTGTTCACTCCCATTATACATCTAGGAAGAGCCAGGATATATATATATATATATAACTTTGATTGTGTTTGGATAAAAGAAGAAAGCCATATATGGCTTGAGGGTGAGTAAATGAGTATGGGATGCAGAGACTGACTGACAATCTGTGCGTTCTGGAAAAGTCCAGAACGGCCGTACAACAACGAGGGCCGTCGGCACAAAAAAAAGTCTAATAAAGCAATATGAACAGCCAACAGCAGGGGCAATATACGATCACTTATATGCTACGTAAAAAAACAACAACAACTGAGGAAGAAGAGTCGGCCTATAGCCACTGACAGAAAGTTAGTTTTATAAGGCTGTACTTTTAAATTTGCTTAGGCCTACATTATATTTGAATAGTTAAGTTATTGTATAGCAATGGTCTCCAACATGGTGCCTGATAGAGGGCTGCATTGGGATTGAGTCCCGCCGGGTCCCGCGGGAGCGGGCGATTTGAACTTTGCTGCGGGCGGGAATGGGCGGCTAAAAAAAAAACACTGCGGGATCGGGAGTTAGCCTAGCGACATGATGGAGATGTCAATAATGGCGCTTTTCCACTACACAGTACCAGCTCGCCTCGGCTCGACTCGACTCGCCTTTGTTTGGTTTTCCACTGTGTAAAAGTTGTAACTGTATCTGCTTCCAGGTACTTTTTTTCGTACCACCTCTGGCGAGGTTCTGGGCGAGCTGAGGCGATACTAAAATGTGACGTGAAAACACGGCGGACTGCTGATTGTTCAGAGAGAATCATCACTATTCACTGCGTCATCATTGCACGTGCAAGACGGAGTATATCCTGAATAAAAAACAGCAAAAACTAAAACAAAACCATCCAAAAACAGCATAGGCCTACACTCGATTTCCTCCATTGTCCTGTGTGTATGTGTCCAGAATACATGCCGGCCAGGGAAACGAAACAAAACCCATGAATCTCTTTAATAATAGCAATACAAATACGTGTTTTTTTCCTGCGGGACGGGAGAAGACACAAAATCAATGCATCTCTATTATTGTGCGGGAATAAATTCTCAGAGTTTTGCGGGTGCGGGCGGGAGTGGACATACATTTTGCGGGAGCGGGCGGGAGTGTAACACATACGTTGCGGGAGCGGGATGAAGAAAACAGTCTCGCGCAGGGCTTTAGACACAACCCGCTAAACACATTCTATAAATAGCCCCAACTTGCCGTCGGATTTCCAGACTTCGAATAAATGGTATCATTTTGTGACCTTTTCAACTAAACGTTTCAATTTGAACTTTTGCCTCTACAAAATTACCCAACTCTCTTTGATTATACGCTGTCATTTGCGTTGCATATGAGAAACATCAAATGGCAAACGCTCAAAAAGCGGAACAAAACTTGTTTGATCTGATCAGCGCATTATCAGCTCAGCCCAAATAACAGCGATCGCGGCCAAAGCAGCTGTGCGGGCTGATCTCGATCACGCGAACATTATTACACAGAGCTGCACGATCCACTGAGAAGCAGTTCAATTCTGCGCAGAATTCTCTATCTCTATTATAAACACACAAATGACTATGTGATTTAAGCTTGTTAAAAGCTAGATGAAACAGTGCTGATATAATTATTCTCAACATATTGACGCAAAAAAAACAGGCGAAACATTGTTCCGAGAACAAACCAGTTAGAAGACATTTCACACCGCAACTTATGAATTAACTTTAGTAAAACAAACTTTTTTGGCAGAAATGTGCCTGTATTCATAAAATTCTGTTATATTAATATAGTCATGTATAGCCTAAATGTATTAAATGTAATGCAGTAATGTTTTGTTTAGAAGTTATGGCAGTTTATTTAGGCCTATTTTTTTTTTTTTTTTTTTTTTTTTTTATTCATTTATATTTATACTAAATGTTTGGGCTACTGTTTTTGATAACACATACAATAGGTTTATAGAAAATCAACAACAAAATCAATAAATATTTTCATAATTTTTCAGGATTTTTTTTTTTTTTTTAAACGCTTGTAAGTCTGAACCAGAATATCAAGATATTTTATTATTTCCCATATGATGGTGAAAAGTAAAACAGCTTCACCATGTTATATGTGTAATAAATATGGGAGTATAACAAATAAAAATCCCTTCTAGATTATTTTATCCCTTGAGGTAGCCCTCACACACAAAAAGGTTGGAAACCCCTGGTATATAGTACTATATGTTTTATAATTACAAGTTTGTGTAATTTGGGGTTTCTGTAGCCAGTGACATTTCATTATTTGTATTTTATGGCATTGTACATTTTTTGTTTTTATTTAATAAACACAACCCCAATTATCATCATTGGTTTTGAGATGTTACTTGCTGAGTTGCTGTGAATACCTTGTCTGATAGGCTACAGTATTGTGGCATATAGTATCAGGACATCCTGGCTTGTTTCTGTCGCACAGGGCTATGGCGAATGGCCGGATGATGGGCCTATTTGGGAGAAAGTCCAGGGCTGTTTTTTAGCCTCAGTCCGTCCCTGATGGGATGATTTTATTGTGTGGGTGAACTAACCCTTTTAATTTTTAAAGTATTTTTGCTTGTATAGAAAATGCATGTTGATTTAAGAATGTTTATATATCTGTACTTAAGAATGTTTATATATCTGTACTGGAAAACAAGATGAAAAGATTAATTAAGAAAACAATTTTTGGTAACACTTTATTTTGATAGTCCCTCTTGAACATTCTGTTGACCGTAAGTAACTTTGCAACTACATGTCAACTAACTCTCATGAGAGTATTAGTAGATTGTCTGCTTAATATCTGCTAACTCTTTATATTGATGGTCCTCCAACAGACATTCTACTGACTATAAGTAACTTTGCAAGTATAAGTAAACTTATTCTGACCCTAACCCTACCAGTCTACTAATACTAGACATGTAGACATGCAGGTCCAATGTTACTTATGGTCAACATTCATTATCAAGCACGTAAAGATTACAAGCGCAGATTGAGTGGAACTAGCGGAGAGTTACATCAATAAAGCAGTTGTCAAGAGTGGTGAAAAGTACTAAGGAGTATGAAAACATCAGCAGAATCTGACAGATTAGGTCACAAAGACAGACGACATACAGAAAACACAGACACGGGGACAACATCAAATGTTATTTTAGGATAGGTCATGCATTATTTTACTGTGTTGTATAGTGCTGATCTGTTAGGAACATATGTGAGGAAAATTTTCAGGGAAGCTGATATTTAATTCAATATTGATCAAATCAATAAAAAAAATGCCGAATATGTTTTAAAATGTAATGTATTCCTGTGATGGCAAAACTGTTTTTCAGCAGCCATTACTTCAGTCCTTAGTGTCATGTGATCCCTCAGAGATCATTATAATGTACTGCCTTTGCGCTCAAGAAACGTTTCTTTCTTAAAAAAATAAATAAAAAAATAAATATGTATATTAGCACACCAGGGTGACTAGAAACATGAAATTGTCTTGCTATGACTTCTTGTTTCACATGAGTTTAAATATGAGGAAACACAAAGGCCAAATTCCATTAATCATCCATCATAACGAGTAAAACCAAAGAATATAGTTCTGATGTGCATCAAAGATTGTTGAGCATCACAAAATAGAGAGTGGCTGTAAGAAAATAGCTAAAGAATTGAAAATCCCCATTTTGACCATCAGGGCAATAATTAAGAAGTTCTAATCACCTAAAGATGTTACAAATCTGTCAGGAAGAGGACGTGTGTCTATATTGTCTTAATGCACAGTGATGAGGAGAGTTTGAGAGGCCAAAGACTCTTCAATGATCACAGATGGAGAATTGCAGAGACTGAGTCTAGTGGTCAGAAGCCTACCAAAAAAACAAAAACAATTCAAACAACCCCTATATCCCCACATGTTGTTTGGGAGGGTTTTAAGAAAAATCCTCCTCGCTCATCCAAAAACAAACTCCAGCATATTCAGTTGTCAGACACAACTGGAACTTCAAACGACACAGGGATCTGTGGTCAGATGAAACTAAAAAGATAACTTTTTGACAGCAAACACGCTAGATGGGTTTGGTGCACACAAGGATAAAAAGTACCCCATGTGTACAATTTAATATACCGTTGGATCTTTAATGTTGTGGGCATATTTTTCTGCTGGAGGTCCTGGACATCTTGTTAAGATACTGTACATGGCATCGGATTCTATCAAATATCAACAGATAAAAATTCAAAACCTGACGGAAATCTTATGATGGGCCGTGTTTGGATCTTCCATCAGGACAACAAACGAGGTGCCATTAATTCTGACCACAACTGTATATAATAAAAACCTTACTGACCCCAAACTTTTGACTATTAAAAGTTGTGACCACTTCAACTCTTATCTTACACAAAAGCATGCCGGATGACACACTAAAGTGAAGGTTATTGGCTCAAATGGCTACCTCTGATAAAAATTGTTTATCTATGTAGAAGGATGCTGCTAGTGTTGTGTAACTATTAAACTAATAACCTACTGATAACTGAACAAAGTGTCACATCTTTCTTGCTTATCATTCCGCTAAGAACATCACAAATAAGCTGGTGAAGTCTTTGTTGATCGCATGCGGTCCTGCAGATTGTGTGACTCTGACACATTGATGTTCTGTAAGCTGCCCTCTCGTTCATGCTCTCTCTCTCTCTCTCTCTCTCTCTCTCTCTCGCTCTTTCTCACGCTCTTTCTGTCTATCTTTCACCCCCTCGTTCACATTCATTCTCACCTACTCCCTCTACATCACACATTGTGATGATGATGATGTGTTGCCTGTCATTATGAGTAAGCTTCTTGGTTTCAGATTCATACCTTTGGCATATCTACGAGTGAAACATTGACTTATTCATAGCTATAATTAATACGTTTTTTTGTTTTCTAATGTAACCCAAAACACACACACACACACACACACACACACACACACACACACACACACACACACACACACACACAATTAGCAGCAATACTTTTAAAAGCAAAATAATATAATGCACTTCAAGTCAAGGGTGATTTTAGAAGGCTGAAATGGGCTAGGGATTTTTTATACGTCGCTCTACGTGACTAAAGCATGACATATCAGCTGACATGACACAAATTACTCCAATGGCTGATTCATTCAAATGAGCAATGTGTTTTACAAATCACTGAACAAAGCCATCAAATGAGTCAGTGCCAAAGAACAAATCATACACATAATTTGCATACGGCCATGTTAAGATCTACAACACAAAAGTCGTCGACTGGATTAATGAATATTTCCACAAAGCCATCCTCTCAAACATTTCACTCTGAATCTTCCATCATTTGTATCATGAAAGAGCTGCGTCAGTGCATGGCTGGCATATGAAGGTCTATGTTTCTCCAACGGGACTAACTTGATGGCCAGGCAAACTGGGATGAACATTTATAAATAGTTGTAGCTGGGGGGCCATTGGAGAGGGAATCCAGAAATCTGGATTGCTTTTCAGTGCCCTCTCCAGTTATGGAAAGGGCACGTATTCTGTGCCTTTCTTTCCCCTCAGTGTCACAGTAATGAGCAATAAAACTAATTTACTGCACTCTGTCTGAGGCCTTATTTAGAGCACACTTAAGCTTCACAGTTTAAACCCATTCAACACATTTATACTGAATATTTTATACATATATCATTTTTTTTTCATTTGAGAGCCCTGGGGAGTCTACAGAAACACGACACAAAATACAACACCTAGAAATCCCAGAAAAGTGTATGTGTACTTTCTTTACTTTTCTTTAGAGTTAAATATCTCTGGACCGGTATGTGTTTGCCTGATCGTCAGTCAGAATGACAGTTGACAGATGTGAACGCGATAACTTCCTGTTACGATGAATACAATGGATATATTCACCTCTGAGAAGGTACATGGATTGTATTTTGTGTCGCGCTTTTGTTAATCTTAATTTCTCCTTTTTTTTTTCTTTTTCTGAGAGATAAGGAGTGAACTGCAGCGCTAACAGAGACACATGAACACAGACCAACAGCCAAGGTCAGGATTTTTCATAAATAATAAGTAAAATTTCATATTGTATAGCCCCAGAACACTTGGAATACTACATGTGTCGCATGTATTCATTCTGTGATACTTTTGCGTCTTTTTTAAACATCTTGATGCTGGTTGCTATTCATTGCAATTATATGGACGAGCATGTGTGTGTGTGTGTGTGTGTGTGTGTGTGTGTGTGTGTGTGTGTGTGTGTGTGTGTGTGTGTGTGTGTGTGTGTGTGTGTAGATATACTATGTAAAATGCTAATACTACACACACACACACACACACCTCTTTTTTGACTTAGCTGAAAAATGTGAAATAATATTACTGTCATTGACCAATTAGCTAAGTATTAGCTGTGTACATGTCATTGATTGACTAAATGTTAATGTACATCTGAAAACAGCACTGTTTTTACACATTTTATTGTATTGTTTATGTCTTTCAAACAGATAAAAGCTCCTCCAGCTGTTTCATAAAGATAGCAAGTCTACTCCAAGTCTGAGAGCAAGTCAAGTCATCTTTATTTATACAGCGCTTTTTACAATGCAGATTGTTTCAAAGCAGCTTTACAGTGATAACAGAAAAATAATGCTACAAAGTTTTGGCTGTACAGCAGCTCTAGAATAAAATAATGTCATTGTCCAGCTTAATTAAGTTCAGTGTTGATTAATTTCGGTGGTAAAAATCATTAGTTATTAATTTAGTTCATTTATCTAGGCAGCAGCTCTGGGGAAAACAGTGATGTCATCGTCCAGCAAGTGTACTTGGCGTCACAGAGGTGGTAAACGGCAGTATCTTTTAACTCAACAGAAGCACCACACAGGTTCTAGTGGTTTTGTTTTGGTTTTGATTAAGACTAGTGCTGCTGTTCTACAAAGTCCAAAAAATTGTCAGGTGTAAGTTACTGCCCACATATACCTCATCTAACTAAACTGCAGTAAACAAAAGGCGATAAGACACAGAGGAGTGTGGGTGTGTTTGTTGCTGGGAGGATTGTTATGGTTGTTTGGCAAAGCACATGACAGATCCGAGATAAAAAATGAAGCTATCATGTGGAACAACGCTGAACAAATGATTTTCTAATCTGCCGCTTGATGATCCCATTTGAAATGACCACAAGATATCATATCTGTTCCATCAAAGCTGTAATGTTGAAACAAATGCTTTGCTGCGTTTTATTTGATGTTAAACTTTTAACAGTGCAGAGGAAGTGATTGACTAATTACCACAAAGAAGTGGCTGAGCAGGTATGAAAATGATGTTAACCCTCTTAGGGGTTTAAGTTTGCATGGATTGTGAACATATTAACCAAATGCAATGCACGGTCCAAAGAAACCTGATCCACCTGTGTCGCTCTAGATTAGCTATAGCCTTTACAATGAGCGCATAAACCTCCATGGAACAGTTTCCATCACGTTTGTAAAAGTTGCAGTGACACCTTTCAGTGGCACCTCTGCAATATAATGTGTGGAAGCTGAGTTATTCTTGTCATACGTTCTCACTACCACTCTCACTCTCTGAGGTTTGGCACTTTATTATCAATCATACACAGATATTATTCAGTCTTTTTCTGCACACCCCCCTCCACCGTCTTGTTATCTCATTCAAAACTAAAAGCTGCTAACAACCTTCATCATTTATGCTTAATTATTGCCTATTTATGTTACATAAATAGCTTTTTTGTCTTTATTTTTCTGCTCATTGCCTCCATATTGATCTCTTCACTGAAATGAACTAGTCACAAATATTATACCTTATGCTTAGTCTTTCTTATAATTGGCACAAAGTTATATTACAGTACCTTTTGGTTCTGGATCATATTTGTGACCCTGGATCACAAAACCAGTCACAAGTCGCATGGGTATATTTGTGGCAATAGCCAATGGGTCAAAGTTATCGATTTTTCTTTTATGCCAAAAATCATTTGGATATTAAGTACAGATCATGTTCCATGAAGATATTTTGTAAATTTCCTACTGTAAATATATAAAACATTTATTTTTTGTGAGTGAATGCAGCACAATCGCGAACATACAATTTTCTCAATGTTTCAATTTTTTTGCACCCTCAGATTCCAGATTTTTTTTTTTGTATCTCAGCCAAATATTGTCCTATTCTAACAAACCATGTGTGTGTGTGTGTGTGTGTGTGTGTGTGTGTGTGTGTGTGTGTGTGTGTGTGTGTGTGTGTGTGTGTGTGTGTGTGTGTGTGTGTGTGTGTGTGTGTGTGTGTGTGCGCGTGTGTTCACTACTCTCTGCTCCTAACTTGGATGGGTTAAATGCAGAGGACAAAGTATTTTGAGTATGGGTTACCATCACATATCTTCACGTCACTTAATATTACAAAAAGTGGCATTACAATGTTTACCTGGCCATGTTAAATGACCTGGCCATGTTAAAAGCCCACCACATTTTTTCAGACTTGCTCACATAAATGCTGATTCAATTCGGTGGTGATTTTTGAGGATGTATTTCTGTAATATTTAATTATGCATGACTATCCAGTAAAAAATGTCTATGCTTGTCAGATTGTTTTGACTTGCAACCACTGTTCGTGCTTGCTGATGCAATTTTCCCATGTTTGGCAGATCATTCTTTATAGACCGATTTTCTCGACATAATCAATAATTGAGCATTTTGGCCTAATTAGATCTCTCTTAGTTTTCTAACAACTCTTTTATTTTGTTTTAAAAACAACTAACATATCATGAAATTTAATTATCAGACATTTTATAGTACAACATGCAGTATTGAAATTATGTTAAAATAGTACAAATAGCCAAACCTCGGTTTCACTTTATTTTGATGGTCCCTTTAACACATTCTGTTGATTATAAGTAACATTGCACCTACATGTCTACTAATTCTCATTAGAGTGTTAGTAGAGTATTAGTTGACTGGTAGGGTTATGGTTGGAATATGTTGACTTATACTTGCAAGTCACTTATAGTATAGAATGTCTGCTGGAGGACCATCACAATAAAGAGTCTACTCTGACAGTTAGTTGACATGTAATTGCAAAGTTACTTATAGTCAACATAATGTTCATAGGGGACCATCAAAATAAAGTATTAGGCCTACCATATGCTTGCAAATGTTATGAAATGTCCACTTTACATGTTTTAGGTGCTTTAGTCACTATAAACAATGAATGCCTTTTAGGTGAACTGGAACCAACAAACAAAAGAATATTAAAAAAAATCTATTTCAACATCCACCTGAGAGGAGCCAAGAAATTAGTGACTATATTAAAAAGTTGACCTCTTAACTTCCGTGCTCTCCACACTAAAAAGGGTAACACCCTCTAGTGGCTTTTGAAAGCACTCATTTCAAATGTCATTAACGTCCTAATGAGTGACAGTACTTTTAAATGAGAAACGGACTGCAGGGAATAGGAGTTAAAATGGTGCCCGAATGTGACTCAAAAATTGAAAGAGAGAAGATAGACGACAGTCTATGAAGATATATTATGCCCCGCTTTGCACATACTACAACTCTAGCTCAACACATATGCAGTAATGACTAATTTGCTCAGTATAATTTTAAGAGGACAACAGAGGGCGCTGTGTAGCGACATATGGCGCACTGTTCACATTCTGAATAGCGGGGCTTCCTTCTGCAGGCGGCAGCTCTGGTCCAGTCACAACCCAGCTCGGCTCTCTTAGCTGGTTAAACCCGCACACATCTCCCCCGAAACCCTCCTCTACACAGTTTTGCAAAGTGCAAAATAAAAAAAAGAGAAAAAAAATAAAAATACAGTTTGCAGGAATTATTTCCTCGAACAAGTGTTTACGGATTAAATGCTTTATTTCATACCGCACCAAACGGGAACGCGAATGGTACTTATTAAAAGAGGTAGACTATATAAAACCGAAGCTCTGCACTGTGGATTTGATGGTCAGAGTTCTGGTCTCGGAGAGTCACCGCACTCACTCTCTCACTCCTTTGCACCGGTGAGTCAACCGAGCGTCGATCGCTGTCCGTGGTGCCTTTTCTGCGCAAAAAGCCCATAACAGATGGGAAAGCGTGAGTATGTAGTAGAAGAGCTCACCGCATACTTCTGCCGAAGAAAACATCGCACGAACGAAAACACACATATACTCTAAAAGACCAGGAAAGCCACAGTGGGCACCGTAACCGAGATGATCTGGGACGCACGGAGTGGTTTGGGGTGTGAACAAAAACAGATTGTACTACTACTTCTTTTTAAAATCGAATGACTGAGGTGAATGTATTATCGGATGGTTAAGTAAATACGCTGGCACGTTACTATTTGTTAAAATAAATAACACAGGCTATCAAACTAAACCACTTCTACTATAAGATATCCCAATTAAAATATGACTGCGTAAAATAGCCTACATAGGCGATTTAAAAGTACGCATTTTGCATTAAATAATACGTGCTTCCCCAAAGTTAGATTAGACACAAACTAGTCAAAATGTGCTAAATAGTCTTGTTTGTAACCGTAGCAACAGTTCCGTTACGAGCCACGCGCACTCCATCGATAAAACATAGCCTACTGTCGTTATAATTTATCACTTTATTATAGATTCATCGCAAAAATCTTTGAAACATATTTTAGATAGTTGACGGTTGGCTAGGCAGTTTTGGTTTGCGCGACACCATCCGACCTCAGCAAAAATATAATTCATTAAAAAAAAAAAACAGTCCCTCTGGAAGGCGTTTAATATTTCTCACAGTGCACCTCCAGCAGTCTCCAAATGCTCATTTCTGGACAGTAAATGACACTATTTTGCAATAAGATGCCCTTGCGAACAAAAAAGAAGAGACACTCCTCAAACAGTAGAACTAAGCGATCAAGTTGAGCCTTGTTTGTCGCACAGGGGGTGGAGAGAGAGAGAGAGGGGGAGAGAGTGAGGGAGCGAGAGAGAGACTCGCGCGCAGAGTGCGGCAGATACACACGCGCTTCTGCTGCAGGTGAGAGGCGCGCGCTGGACAGAGGGACCGTCCTCGCGCTGGAATTTTAAAACCACATTCCTAGCATCTCTGCCAGGATCATAACTCCGTTGTTGCAGTTTTGCATTTTGCCTTAAGGCTGAACAGCACAGTGGCACTGCGGAGATTTTTTTTTTTTTTCTCTCTCTGGTGCAAGTGAAAGAACTATTAAGCTGAGTGGACTGGAGAAATCTGTGCGCGCGGACACGGCACACGGAGAGGACAGATCGTTTGCGGCTTTATCTGTAGAACAAGAAGTTCTGATATTTCAGTTTCTAATCCGTATTGGTGGGATATCATCTGGAGCGGAGAACTGGCATCTGGGAAAGCTGGATTTAAAACCTCGTGAATTGACTGCGGATTGGATTGAATATCTGGCTTCGCTGCCTTTAATGAAGACTCGGCGATGTCAAGTCATGGCAAAGACGGAGTAGTCTCAGCAAGTAATTTTGGCATGTTTGTTTCAAGCTTAATATTGAATGAATTTGTGAATACTTTCTGTGAGTGTTGTGTATATTTTTGATGGACAAATCCAAAAAAGGAATAGCGCGAGCCTAGTCTGAAAGGGGGAAAAAAATAACAACAGAAATGCGCTATTCTGCCTGAGTTTGGTAACCACAGAGAGCTATCCGGTTGTGAAAACGCATGCAGTGAGAAACAGGCGTTTTAACACAAGCGAGAAGGAGGAGAAAAAACTGTTAAACACAACTATCATTCAGTTTAGCTGGAAAATCTGCGAGGAACAATGAGGACTACGGTCATTGTGGACTATTTAAGATACTGCTTTCTTATTCTGCAGCTGCTGAGTCAGCCCGCAGCCAAGCAAGTGCTCCGGTACCGCTTGGCTGAGGAGGGTCCTGCCGATGTCCGGGTAGGCAATGTAGCCGCGGACCTCAGCATCGCGGCTGGCATGGATGTGACTTATACCTTAGAATCCGGTTCCGAGTACTTCAAAATTGATAACATGACCGGAGACCTGAGCACGAACGAGCGTCGGATAGACCGCGAAAAGCTGCCGCAGTGTCAAATGATTTTTGATGAGAACGAATGTTTTATAGATTTCGAAGTATCCATGATAGGACCCGCGCAGAGCTGGGTTGATCTATATGAGGGCAAAGTGATTATTTTAGACATAAACGACAACACGCCGTCTTTCCCCTCACCTGTTCTCACCCTCTCCGTTGAGGAGAACAGACCCATTGGCACACTTTATCTCCTACCCACGGCCACCGACAGAGATTTCGGTCGGAATGGAATTGAGCGATACGAGTTAATTCAGGACAACGGCGAGAGCTCTGTCAGACGGATCGGAACTTCCGGCTCCGGCAGTGTTGACACTCACACGGGCAAGCGGAGATTCGACGAGGGGGCGAGCCGTAGCAGCGTCTTTGAACTTCAAGTTGCTGACACCACAGACGGAGAGAAGCAGCCGCAGCTTATTATCAAAGGGGCACTGGACAGAGAACAGCGCGACTCCTATGAGCTGACTCTGCGCGTTAGAGATGGGGGCGACCCCCCACGCTCCTCCCAAGCCATTCTTAGGGTAATGATTACAGATGTGAATGATAACAACCCACGCTTTGAGAAGAGTGTTTATGAGGCAGACCTGCCAGAAAACAGCTCCCCAGGTGCCCCCATACTCCAGCTAAAAGCGGGCGACACTGATGTTGGCGTCAATGGACAGATTGAGTATGTTTTCGGAGCAGCCACAGAGTCAGTGCGACGACTGCTGCGGCTAGATGAGAGCACTGGCTGGCTCAGTGTTTTGCACCGAATCGACCGAGAAGACGTAAGCCAGCTTCGCTTCACAGTCATGGCACGTGACCGCGGTCAGCCTCCTAAGACTGACAAGGCGACGGTGGTCATCAATATCAAAGACGAAAACGACAACGTCCCCAATATCGACATCCGAAAAATCGGACGCATTTTTCTCAAAGACGGAGTGGCTAATGTGGCGGAGGATGTGATTGTTGATACACCCATCGCTTTAGTCCAAGTGTCAGACCGAGATAAAGGACCAAATGGTATAGTGACATGCACCGTAGTGGGCGATGTTCCATTTCAGCTTAAACCTGCTAGTGAGGTTGAGGGTGAAATGAATAAAAAGAAGTACTTTCTCCATACGTCAGCACTCCTTGATTATGAAGCAGTGCAGGAGTATAACGTGGTCATTGTTGCTGTTGACTCTGGGAGCCCTAGTCTCTCTAGCAACAATTCATTAATAGTAAAAGTGGGGGACATGAATGACAATCCACCAGTTTTTAGCAAAAGCACAATGGAAGTTTCATTTCCTGAAAACAATGCTCCAGGTGAGCGTGTCATCACTGTATTGGCTTTAGATGCAGACAGTGGCAAAAATGCAGAGATCTCTTACTCCCTGGACTCCTCTGTGAACGGAATATTTTCCATTGATGCAGACACCGGTGACATCCGTGTTAACACCATACTTGACAGGGAGCAGACGGAACGATATGAGTTCAAAGTTATCGCCAAAGACAAAGGCATGCCTGTTCTGCAGGGCTCAGCCACTGTGGTAGTCCTGGTGGCGGATAAAAATGACAACGAGCCAAAGTTCATGCAGGATGTGTTCACTTTCTACATACCGGAAAACCGGCAACCCAACAGCCCCGTTGGCATGATAACGGTAATGGATGCTGACAAAGGACAAAATGCAGACATGAGTCTATACATTGAGGAAGAAGAAGACATTTTCTCCATTGACAACAACACAGGGACCATCTTCTCAAACATGGCATTTGACCGTGAGCAAAAAAACACATATTCGTTCCGTGTCAAAGCTGTTGATGGAGGTGATCCGCCCCGGTCAGCTATAGCCACGGTGTCTCTCTCTGTAATGGATGTAAATGACAATCCTCCCACTGTTACTTTTCCAATGAATAGCTCATACACACTGCTTCCTCCTTCTAGCAATATAAGGACGGTGGTGAGGACCGTCTCAGCTACCGATTCCGACACAGGTGTTAATGCTAACCTCAGCTACAGAATAGTTGGTGGCAATCCATTTAAGTTGTTTGAAATTGACTCTTGGACTGGAGTAATCTCATTAGTTGGCAAACTAGAGCAAAAACACTTTGGCCTTCATCGCCTGGTTGTGCAAGTAAATGACAGTGGGGTTCCGTCGCAAAGCACCACCACACTAGTCCACATCTATGTCAATGAAACACTCTCTAACGCCACTATTGTAGAGGCACAAGTTGCCAAAAGTCTTGGTACACCGCTCAATGCTGACATTGCAGGAGACCCCAATTATGACTTGGGAAAGCAATGGCAGAGCATCGCCATAGGGGTTGTGTCAGGCATCATGGCTGTCATTCTTATCATCCTGGTGGTCGTCATGGCCCGCTACTGCCGTCCCAAGAACAAGAACGGATATGAGGCTGGAAAGAAAGACCATGAGGATTTCTTCACACCTCAGCAACATGATAAAGGCAAGAAACCTAAGAAGGACAAGAATAAGAAAAAGTCCAAACAGCCTTTATATAGCAGCATTGTCACGGTAGAGGCATCCAAGCCAAATGGGCAGCGCTACGATGGCGTTAATGAGAAACTGTCAGACAGTCCAGGAATGGGCCGCTATCGGTCCGTCAACGGTGGCCCCGGAAGCCCAGATCTTGCCCGCCATTACAAATCCAGCTCACCCTTGCCCACCGTTCAGCTGCACCCTCAGTCGCCCACAGCGGGAAAAAAGCACCAGGCTGTTCAGGACCTGCCACCGGCCAACACATTTGTCGGCACTGGAGATAACATATCCATCGGATCAGACCACTGTTCTGACTACAGTAGCCAAACCATCAACAAGTACAACAAACAGGTATGAACCATATCTTTTATCATTTTAATCTATGATACCAATCGCATTTTTTATACTTGAATCTTCAAGCTTTTATCTGAGTGTCTATAAACACCAACACTATTCAGCCTACACTGTTATACTATCATGCTGGATATATTTAGATGTAATGCTAAAAGCGACATGAAGGCATTCTTCAGTCAGGGATATCATTTCCGCTGGGCCACCCGGGGTGCCGAGGCCACGCTGTGGACACATTGGCACATCTTTTAGTGTAGTTGTAGGGCAGATGATGACATTCGTCTGTGTGTGTGTGTGCATCAGAGGATCGAATGGTTAGTTCTTTCTCTTCCTGGGAGGGGGGCAGGATAGTGAGATGAAGCAGAAGGAGAAAAAATTGAAAAAGGTGGAATGTTAGTTGTGGTGTCATGTTTAAATGTGCATATCCGAACAGACTGGGAACATCTGGGCAGGAGGTCACATTTAACATTCCTGTGCACTTGTGTGTCTAGGCAAATTCAGTGACCTAGCAGTGAAATCTGGCCTCATTGCTCTCTCTTTCTTATCTCACATTCTCTTGTCGTTATTTTTACCCAATAGCTCTTGTACTGTCCTCGTCATTTATTCCATTATTTAAAGCATAACATACCCTTTGTTACAGCAGCCATAAAATGGCTTTCTAAATTCTATGGCACACGTGTGAAATAATCAATTTATATCATTATTGTTCCATGTCCTGTAGAGTACTTCAGTGCTTGGTGAGGTTAATTCAAAATGAAGCCAGCCCTTTCATTGTCCAGATTTGCCAGGAAAAGAACACTTGCCCTGTTGTTTCATGTGTTTTCTAAGGTGGTTAATGCATTATTGATTCCTATCTAACATGCTGTAAGTAGTGTCCTCCCTTGCATTCCAAAACAATGCCCTTTCTAAACTCAAGCCACAAGATAGTCTTTTCTCTCTCTTACACACCCTCACTCATTTCATATCTTCTTATGTACTGTACATATCTTCTGATTCACGCTCCCCCCCCCATCTACTCTCTATTTTAATGCCTGCTTCCTCCATCCAATATCCCACTTGTTTCTCTTTTCTCATTATGCTTTTTTTTTCTTCCTCACAAATTGTGGCTCCTTGCACAGCTTTTTTATTCTTTTGACAACTCTGTCCTGTATTTATTTTATCTCTCTCCCTTTTTTCTACCCTCTTGAACAGCCCTCTGATGGGCTGTTTAGGTGTCTGCACTTCTCCACGAAATGAGTACTGATGCCTTTATCTTTGGGACATCTCATGCATATTTAACGTACAGCCTCCATTTGCTGCCCCGCCGCATGTATTGTGTGTCCAAGTACTCCGCTTAGATACTTATTTATTTGCTTTTTATTTGAAAGCTGCAGTGCTTTGTACGATCCGTCCATTTGTTTGTCCATTTAAATGCAGCAGACTTTCACAGGGTGCTGAGCAAAAGGGTTCTACACTATTACCAGTTTGCAATTACAACGTCCTTGGCAAGAAGCGAGATCAAGTCCAGCGTCATTACGTACGTCCCTGCTGACAATTTAAGAGGAGCTCTTTAGATGTTTTATTGAGTGTTATCAGGAGTAGCCAACATGCCCTTGCAAAATCCCATTAAGATAGCATAATAGTCTATATCAAATACTTTATAAAGAGAAGTCATTAGAATTTCATTTTTGAGCCTAATTTATTCCCAGCTTGGTTTTGTAAGGAGAAAAGGATGACCTTAATTTCTCCCCCTTTTAAAATTCTTTTTATCTGTATTTACCTTCCTTCCCAATCTCTCTGTTTTTTTTTTTTTTTTGCCTCTGTCACTCATCATGAAGGGAAAATGTGCCAGGCACACTCATAATGGACTCAAAGCACTAATTCTTGATGAATCACTGATTTGATGAGTGTCATAATGCTGTAAGATTTAAGTACAGCTGTGTTAAGCACAGAAAACATAATTGGTGATTATTTCCCTTAATATTTTAATTTTGATTATTAAATTTGCTTCATATAATTTACAGGGTTTTTTTTTCTTTTTTTTTTCTATGATTGGGGTGGGTAAGGGGGCATTATGTAGATTATCTAATTATGTAGATTACAAATCCAAACTGGTCCAATGAGAACACGGTTTAAAAGCAGTACAATTACCAAACACAATGTGTCTTTGGTCAATAGTATTATTTTTGTCAAAAATAGTGACCACCGAATGGATTAAAATGTTGCATCATGCTTCTTGTTCACAGCCACAAAACACCAATTTGTTGCTATGGTTATCACTAATGTCAGTCATCAATTTTTCGCCAGTGACTCACAGACTGAACTATAATTTAGCATATTCACTTATGCATTTAAATGCAGTTGCCACTCCTGAAACATTGCAGTGTTTACATGGCCATTAGTTAGCTGCATGAAAAATACAACTTTTATTCAAATTGTGAATAGTATACACACAGAAAGTGAGGAAAGAGCACTTTCCAAGCTTTCAATCACTTCACTTTTATGCTCTCATGAAAACTACCATTACAATCAATAAAGCTGACTACATTGAACTATATAGATCTTGTTTGTTGTGAGAGGTCCTGTGAGAGGATTTGCAAAAGCATAAACTCAATCAGTGAGCTTGCGCTGAACAAAAACTGCATTTTGAGAGGATTTCTTCTATGCAATGACTTAATGAAACACCTCTGATTGGTTATTCCAGTCATGCGCTCAATTGAAATTCTCAATGCTGCAAAAACATGTGTTGCAATTATTTTTCGGATTAATTGCACTGCCTTACTGTCTGATATACTTAATGTAACTGTATTAAATATAGCTGTTGTGTAAAACTTATTTTTTTATTAAGTGGGTTTCCAGTAATGCTCAGTAATTTTAGGTAGCGTTTAACTTTCTGTTGGATGGTAAAATTAGATAAATTAGATATAGAAAAGATATAAGATATATAGTGATACAGATTCAGAACAGGTCACATGACCTCATTGTTATCTGAATGTACATGTAGCTTTTAAATTAATGATGGGGAACATACAGTGGTATTATTAATGGTGTCTTGTAACAGACTTGAAATACCTAGTTTTCTGGACAAGATTCATTTTCTCCTAACAGAACAATTCCCTCTGGTGAAGTCATCCATGAAAACTACCTGTGTTTTTCTCCTTGTGAAAAGGCCCAGCTCTTTTTGATCGTGTTTGATTTCATTTCTTGTGGTCTGACATCTGAGATGCTCTCTCTTTTCCCCTTCCTCTCTCCTTTTTCTCTCTAGTGGAGGAAAGGCTAAAAGAGACAGGAACTAGAAAGAGGGCCCTGTTAACAGGCTAGAGAAAGGTCTCTACTGTTCTCTGTGTTAGTGTGTGTGTGTGTGTGTGTGTGTGTGTGTGTGTGTGTGTGTGTGTGTGTGTGTGTGTGTGTGTGTGTGTGTGTGTGTGTGTGTGTGTGTGTGTTGAGTGTTGAGAGGGATCGAGTGCAGTGGCCTCATAAATGTGTGGTCTGGTTTCATGTTACCTACATCCCCCTAATGTCCTTACACACAGAAACTCTCACACACACACACACACACACACACACACACACACACACACACACACACACACACACACACACACACACACACACACACACACACACACACAAAACATCTTCGGTCTTGATAGCAGAAACTACACCGCGCCGGTCGCCCCAGACAGGTAACCGGACAATACTAGTGTTTGCATGTCCCGTTGCACATGAGACATTCAAGCTGTTGTTAATTTAACCTAATGCAGGGGGGAGACGCTACCTTCCTGCAAGACAGAAAGGTAATATATCAAGGTGTTTCACAGTTATCAACACCTCATGCTTTTCTTTGCCATTCTCTGAAAGAATATATCTGGTTGTTTGCTGTTAGTAACACTGTTTTCAGCTGCTGGTTAATGCCTTTATTGCATTATATAGGCCCCATTCAGCTGGTTTGAACACAGATAATGTCTCTGATGGGATGGGAGAGTGTTTTTTTATTTTTTATTTCTCATCTTACTGTCTGCAAATTTGATAGAGTTTAGCTTTATGCTTCAGCGCTCCAAAGACACAGAGGTGAAATTTACTGAAAAAAGACTGTATAATTGTTCATGGATTAAACCATCAAAAACACAGTCTTTAATAATTCCCCCTGATTCCATAACTCTCTAGATCAGAGGAGAATAAATGCAATTCGAACAGCATGAGTGTCAATCACAGATGAAAATGATTCTGGCCTATTTTGTACAAATAGGGTTGGGGTTATAACAGCCTCTTTATTTTGAGCCAATATCAACATTTTAATCAAATATCTGTCATTGACTAGCTGTTTTTTTTTCTGCTTTTTTTTTTTGAGAGCGCAAAATGGTTTGGTTTGTACTAATCTGTCTCCATATTTGGGGCCCTATCTTGCACCCAGCGCAATTGACTTTGTACACCGATGCATGTATCATTCCTATTTTGCACCCGACGCACAGCGGACTTTTCCCTCCACAGACGCACGTCGGTAAATTAGGGAATGAACTGAAAAGAGGAGGCGTGTTCCGGCGCAAACGTTCCATGGTGCTATTTTGCAGTTTCAGAAAACAGTTTCGCCACAGATCAGGAAAAACCTAGTCTAAAGTCAGTGGTGCGTTATTCAGATGCTATTTTAAGGGTGCATGCTTGGCCATAATGTAGCGTGTGCACAACGCGCATACACTTTGCTTCTCTACTCTACACAGATGCAGCATTTCCCATTTTTGCAAACCATACATAATTACAAGGAAAAATATTACCACATGAAGGAAATCATTATGATGTACATGAAGATGTGAAAAAAATAGGCATCAATCTAGATTACACATTTACATAAATTATTATACGCCTGTTTAACCGAAGCTAATTTTGGTGGGTTTCTCCCATCCCAATACAATGTCACTTCTCTGTCTTTTACGGCCTGACGAGAATGTCGGTCTCCTCAGCTGTGAACCGCTCCAAGCGTGCACCTGGCAAATCCGCCGTTACAATAGCAACCCGCCATGGAACAAGCGTGCCTTCTTTTTAAAGGGAATGTGAGATGGCGTTCTGATTGGTTTATCGCACGTTACGCCCAAACCACACCTATGAGTAATGTAGCTACTTCAGACCAACCCATTTTAGATTTGCATCGGGCGCAAGAGTAATTTATCCCGCCGGTATAATAGCAACAGCGCCGAGATCCGCACCGAGATCTGCCCACAAAGTTACTTGCGTTTCACGTTTGATACTTGCGTTTCAGAACGTTAAAATAGGGCCCTTAGTCTTGTCTGCGGATATAGCTGAGATTTGTAAGTCTTTTTGAGGTCAGTGTGGCTTGTCTGTTGTGGTTTCAGCCTTAACCACGCTTTCCAGCTTGCATTTGTTTTACATACATGTGCCTGGCGGACCAAAGCATCACTCATTTTGGACATGTGCAAGCAATACATAAACATGGCCATGCAAATGCCAATCACTTCTCCAGCATATTTATTTGTGTGCTTTTGCAATTCACCTTGTATTGCTGCCAGCAAAACATCCATGCAAATCACAGAAGCTTATTTTCATTAAATACAAGGTGCTTTTATGAGTTGCACGAGGAGAGTGTGTACATGAATATGACCTTTACATTATAAATACTTGATTTTCTAGTAAATTAACTTTAAATATTAGATTATAATTATCTACGGTTATTTTCAAAAATGTTTGCCAAGTAACCTCAGAGTTGAGAATTAGCCTTCAATCAATGAAGCAATCAAGCTGCATTTACAAGCAGCCGTATATTCTATTCATCACAATACAGAAGCGTAAAATTAACTACACGCCATCGTCGTCACGTCACATTAAATAACACGCCATGCAATGGCATGGAATTGCTGGGTAATGGAGACCCAGGACAGAATTAGATCAGCTGCAGGCTTGATTGCTGTGTTATTAGGGAGAGCTTGTCAGCTCAACGCCAGCATTGAATGGCCAACGCTGACCAAATCTGTAACAGGTTCAGATGCGACTCAAGACAGCACACTTCGTCCCCTTGGAATTATAAGGTTCTATCTGCGTTCTGAGCAGTTTTGAGATATTGAGCTTTAAAGTTTTTGCATTCCATTCGACTGTGTAGAAAGAACCTTTTTATTTTCGAAATAAAAAGTTCCAAAATGTACACAACTTAAAAAACAACATCACATAATGTAAAGAAGTTGTCACAGAATAAGAATATGTGAATAACTAAATTGTGACAAAAATGTCAGATAGAACCTTATAATTCCAAGGGGACGACTTCCATGTGGAGAGAAAGAGAGGGACTTTTGAAATTGATGCATATGCAAATATTATACTTTGCAAATTAGCATATGCATAGAATTATTCATTTACTTCAAAACTGGATCCCCAAACAAAAGCGGAAAGTCACAGATCATCTTGGAAAATAGAGGCCAACTCTTAATTTGCATGCATAGGTCAACGTTTTATTTGTGCTTCCACTGCCCTGTGTTGACACGGGCGTATGTAAAACAGTAAATGTAAATGACCTGTGAAACTCAAGCCAGAAATATAAAAGCTGTTTTTGATACAGCACAGAGCCAAGTTAACAGAGAAAACAGTAGCATTTTTTTTTGTCTTCCTCTTTTTGGAGTGCAGTTATAGTGATTTTACTTGAACTTTTACAAGCAGTACTGCGACGTCTCTTTGATTTTTTTTTTTTCCTCCTGTTACTGTAAGTAATCTATCCTTTCAGCTGCCCGTTGACAGCATGATGTAGCTCGAGCGTGCCCGGCAGTCTCTCTCGTTCGCTTTCATTCTTCGCCTCTCTTTCTTTTTCTCAGTCCCTCTGTCGCCTTCCTCCTCTCTTTATTCTCTATTATCTTCTCTCTCATAGTCTCTTGTTCCTCAATCTTCATGTGAATAGTCTTGATTGAAGCTACGGAGATGCACTTGTAACATTTATCATGCTAAAACGATGAAAGTGACAGTTGCGGGCGGAATAGAAGCGAAGGGGCTGAAGCGGAGGGAAAAAGTGAGATCATCTCTTGATTGGTTGGCTGCTGTGCTGATTGTAAGTGCCGGTGTCATCGTCTTGTGTGCTTAACCCCCATCTGTACTTCAATTCTGACATTGTTCAAACTCACAGGGTGCACTGGATTACAACTCGTGCACACACACACACACACATACACACATACATTGTAATACTGCAGATTTTTGTTTTAAACACTCAATTTTTTTTGCCTGTCATGCACGCGCTTGTGTGTCTGTCAGTATAAGGATTTATCAAGGCAATAAGCCATGAGAGGCTGTGTATTGCAGTGATTTTTTACCAGTTAAGTAGTGTTTTTTTAGGCAGAATCCAAAGCAGAAAGCCCTATAACCGTAGTAAAATAGCTGTAATGCACATCCTAGAATGGCTAATTTCTTTCATAAAGTGAAAAGAACTGCAAAACAAATAGAACATAGTTAACAGTAATTATTTATTTAGGCTATTTAGTTTCTAAGCAACACAGCAACTTGCAATTCAACTGAATTGTGATCACAGCTTGAGTGTATATTTCAGCATATTCTTTATTACTGGATTTATATGTTTTATGTCATTATGCCTCTCTGGCCATTTTCAGTTCAGAGGAAGTGAATATATGTGTTGGTGTGACTTTGCATGTACATCTGCCAATTTGTGCATATTTGTGTAATTGTTTTCACAGTCACAGCCCTGTCTGTGTTTAAGTGGTGCTTGTAAAAAAACAAAAACAAAAAAAAACACACAGCCACTTAACATTGTTCTAGGCTAACACAGGGGAATAGTTCACTGTCAACACAACGAATACAAACAGGGATCAGATGGTTGAAAAAATCAGATGGGTCTTTTGCTTGTTTTAATAGTGCTATGTTCTTATTCATGGCCTGATGTGGTTTGTGGTGCATCCTGGCACATTTGCAACCCAATTTACTTAAGCAATGTGATGTATTTCCAGTGGGCGGAACTTGATTGATCTATCAGGATCGTGAAAAGAGGTCTTTATATGAGAGGTGGTTGGAGTAGATTGGCTGAAGAATAAGAGGGATTTGTGACATCAGGGGTTTGCTATCAAAAGATCAGGAACATTTTAAGTGTCCCTGTGGTGAAAATCAAGTATTTAATGTTGTTGATATGTCTATGTTTTGTTTTTAATATGCTTTAAGACAAACCATGTGCAAATTCGTAAGTCAACAACATTGCTGAGTATATTCTCTTTAAACTGCAGTGATCTAAAGACAGTCTCACAAACTACCTTGTATCCAATCACGACAACGTGTGATCGTCAATGAGTGGATCTCTGAGCTGGTGTGAGTGAGTGGAGGAGGGGCTGCAAGTGGCGGAGTGAAGCAAGGGTGTAAAGTTACATTCAATCTATTTTAAGGCATGAAGAATTTTCTTTCATTGGAAAAAAAAACATTGACACAAAAACATTTAAATATGTCATTTTGGTGATCAAATTTGAGTTTTAAGGGATACAATTATTGACAGGGGGACTTTAATAAGAGAGTAAATAGTGTAAATTTTGATTCGGTGTTTTAATTTTAAAAGTGCTCTAAAAGCGATGTTGGGTGACGTCACTTCTTCACACGGTTGACGTTCAAAGTATTGTCAAACAAAACGGAGGCTAGCTCGATATATACATTAGTGGATAGGGAATAAGGATGAGGATTTTAGATATAATCTTATCCAGTAAACCACAAGGACTGCAAAAGTCATGTAAATTCATTGGTTAAAAAAGAGTGAGATCCCTGAAGAACATTCATCACTACTGGAAGCTTGACATTTTATAACTGTCATTATTTTTAGTTGCTAATTTACATAAATGTAATATTTAATTAAATATATGTTTTCAAAGCAAAACTAGGGCTGGAATATTGTTGGGGACAAAGAGGTTGAGAACCACTGGCCTATGATTTATATATACAGTATGCTTATCTGTGCAGTGGTGACGTTTGTGTTTCTTTGTGTGTGTCTGTGTGAGAGAGATAGAAAAAACTTCAAAGTCTTCAGGCGTATCAAGCCAAGTGTTTGTGTTTGAGTTTCGCAACGGACTTGAGACCTGCTCAACAGGCACATGCTCAAATTAAATTGCCATACTAGACCTTCATGAAAAAGAAAGGAAACACAATTAAAAAAAGTGACATTTATGGATGACACAGCAAAGTACTCTCTCATCACATACCGTCGCTGTCGTCCAATCAAAATTTGCTTTGGCTGAATGAATGGATGTTTAGGGGCTAAAATAAAACGCTTCAAGAATGACTGCCAACTTCATTCCGCAATGAAACATCTGCGTGTGTTGACATCTAAAAACAGGTAATATCATTTTCCAAATCCAGATGGTTTTAAGAAACGTAACCCATATCTATCACCACAGGCACAAAATCAGCTGCTTATACCTATATGCACGCACACGATCCGTCTCCAGACATTTATTTGTCTTTTTAACATTTGCTCTTCTCTAGTGTAAAGCACACGAGCGTGAGGGCCTGAAATATTAAGTGAGTTGTGATCTCTTGACTGCATAAGTGGAGATTAAACACTGGGGCCAGTATAAATAATGCACAAAGTCTTACATATTTGTGTAAAGGAGACTTCTCCTCATCACAGAGGCCTCATTTGTATGGAGAAGAGATACAGCTGAAGTCAAATGGATTCAAACGGAATGGAAAAAAGAAGTGGAAAGGACTGACGGGATTCTACCAGTCCTCCATTTCTTTCGCCACAGTGTAATTCCGCAAGCCGCAAAAAGAGATTACAACTGTGTGTGTGTGTGTGTCCAGACCGTTCCCAAATGAGATTATGTGTGTGTGTGAGGCAGGAGAGGGAAGGTTCAGCGGCCATCCATCAAGTTATGGGAGAGATGTGTGGCATTGCATCTGAGAAGCAAGAGCAAGGCCAAGGTGCTCTCTCTCTGTGTGCGAGTACGCGTGTTTGTGCGTTCTTGTGCGAGAGAGAAAATGCGCTGCAACGGGCCTCTTCGGTTCAGCCATTCCATCACAAGAACACTGTCACTTAGCTACATGCGAGGAAAGGTGTCTGCTCGTGTGAGTGTGTCTGTGTGTGTGTGAGTGATTTTCGATAGATCTCAGAAAATAAGAAAGCTGCAGACACAGAAATCGCAAGAAATGAGGAAAACTGAAATAGTCTTGGTGGCTATGAATATCAAAGACATTTTTTGTTGTCTTATGTGTTTTTAGGAGCGTGCCTGTGTTTTTAATGCTATTTTTTTCCTGAGCGTGCAAACATAATCCAGAACACTAGCAAGCTGCAAAAATATTCATTATCTCATGCCACCTCACCCGGCTAGCCAGGAAGCGTTATATCGATGAGAGGCCACCAAAGAGAGACCATGCTATTAGTGCTGGCCAATAAATCTTGTCAGTGCACGGAATGCAGGGCGGCCTTTGAAAAATGAAGGTCACGCTCAGGAGTTTATGAGAGGCTGTTATAAAATCAGCTGAATTATGGAGTCCCCTGGGCCTTTTCAGTCATGTTAATTTCAGACGCTGTGATCTGGTGTCCTCCCTCGCTTGCCATAGTATGGAATAAGACGGGTGATTAGGTGAATTATATTGTGATTTAAGGTGGGTTATGCCATGAAAGTGTGCTTGTTCACTCTGTGAATAATGATCGGGGTGTCAAAGTGTGTGTGTGTGTGTGTGTGTGTGTTATATTAAGGCCATATTAGACTAAATCCAGAAAGAAAAAAAAAACATGAATTAGTCCAAAATATTTAAACCTATTAAACTTTGAGAAGTCACGTTTTGACTGTCAAGAAGACTGAAATACAAAATGTTTCTTTGAGCAAAAATAAAAGAAGAATGATTAAGTGATATAAAAAAGGTATTAACTGAACATGTTTTAAAGTGTGGTGCCACCAACTGGCTGCTTAGTTAGATCATAAATATCCATTAGGTTGTGCTGTAACCTTATTGCACTGTCCATTCTCATAACCTAAATAATATTCATGAGGAAGGCCTTCTCCGTAGTACTATTGGTAAATTAAATTCCTATAGAGACCTGTCTCGAGCAGAAAGGTCTTCAGGATGTAAACCACACTTAAATCATACTTTTTTTTTGCATGATATTTTACTGTTTTTAATAATATTGTGAACTCATATATTCTAATTTTCATTTCCAACGTGCATTGATCTGAGCATATCTTTATGTATAATCTTTTTTAATCATTTCCATAATTTACCAATAAGTTATGATTATAAATAAAATGTTCAAACTTTAAATAGTTAATCGTCAATAGTATATCGATTGGAATAAATCTGTTAAATACAATCTTCTTGGCACAATTCCCCGCACAATCATTACATTTGCTTGATTATAGTAAACAAATGAACATGTCATATTTCATGTACTTACACCCTTTCCAGCCTTAAACCTGTCAGAACTCTGTTACTCAAATTTGTAGCATGCTTTGGCATGTTTTTTGATTTGTGCACTCTCGTTTACATGAATTCATGTCTATGTCTCTCTAAAGATTGCCTATGTCGCTCTGAAGATTTTGTGGATTTATAGATAGATAGAACATGTCTTCTTAGTGTGGGATAGAGGGCAAAAAGTTACCTTTAACTGTTTTTAATAACATAAGATGTGTAATGTTTGTAATAACATGTTTGTAATAATGTTTTATTTATTTATTTTATTTTAATACATTTTAAAATTTAATGAACACGTGTTATGGCAAAGCTAAATTTTCAGCATTATTACCCCAGTCTTCAGTCTCATATATGATCCTTCAGAAATCATAATAATATGCTGATTTGGTATTCAAGTAGCAGTTCTTATTATTATCATAGTTGAAAACAGTTGTGCTGCTTAATATTTTAGTGTTAAGCATGATAGGCTACCTTTTATTTTTTCAGGATTCAGCATTTATTTGAATTATATATTTTTTGTGACAATGCAGAAGTCTTTACTTTTTTTTATTGATTGCATCCTTGCTGAATAATAATAATATTAATAAAATAAATTAAAATTAAAAATCTTGACTTAAACCTTTTAACAGTAGTTCATATGATTGAATTAAGTCAACCGTGAGTCAATAGTATAGTAAGTCAATACCTGGAATGTATTTTGAAAAGCTCAGCTGTTTTGATGCAGGCAAAACAAGAACCGGTCCCCCTGGTTGTGGTGTCCCTGAACAGAGACACAGAGAAACATGGGAAAGGCAGGCAAACTCCTCTCTAATAAAGTCTTTTATGGGCAGAAAACAATTCCTCTGCAAAGATTGGGTCTATGGCCATTTAATTTTCACCAGCTAGATTTATAGAGTCTACCTGAGCTCTCCACAGAGATACTATCCTGAATTAAAACCTGGTAAAGAGGACTGAGGTATAAAGAGAGAGATCGTTTTATCTTTCCTTTTCCCAGTCCTCCCATATTTTCTCAAAGCAGCTCCTGTAATCACTAGGTTGTGTATGTCTGGTCATTCGACCCCTGTGATCTCGAATTTCCAGACTGACTCAACTGAAGCAGCCCCGCCAATATAATAACAGGTCTGAAGTGCCAGTGTCTTAAGTTCCCCCTTATTTTTTTTTACTGAGGGATGTGGGGAAACAATCAATAATCGGCTTCTTCTGCAACTCGTCTTCAATCCATTTACTCCAGAGGTGGGGGTCACAGCAACACTTGGACACTAAGGCCCATTGAAAATTACAGGCTAGGCCTTGGACGGTGGGAATGCCTGGAGGGTAAAAGACAAGACCTCTGCTTCACATTGCCGGAGAATGCCATCCCACCCTCGGCTCATGTTTTCTATCGGCCTATTAGCCAGTTGCTAAATGAAATCCGTCACGGACAACAACAACACAATCCGTCAGAGTAACACGTACATTAACAACATTCAGCCATATTGGCACAAGAAAGAAAGATTAGTTAACTCCCTGAAGAAACTGCAGCATTCTTTTCTTTCCGAGCAATTCATTTTTAATCAGCAATTATTAAATTCATTTTAGATGTATTACAGAGCTATAAAAAAGAAATTAGGGCTATTAAAAGAAAGGTACATGCTTTCTATTTTATAACAGTGTCTACACTCAGACTCTGTGGCTCACCATACATCTCCAACTACACGTACAGTAGTTTATAATAGATGACATTGTAATGGGCTATTCCCAAAAACCTCCCGCTAGTTATTAAACCCATAGTCCTTCTGCACTAGTATGGAGAACACTTAAAAAAGAATTGGAGCAGTTTTAAGAGAACTCAGTACAGGCCCTCATTTTCATGCGTCACATTGTGTGTGTGTGTGTGTGTGTGTGTGTGAGGAGAGATTATGAGCCCATGCTGCTACACAAGAGGAACGCCCTCTACCTATAAAGCTTATGTACCTGAACGATTTATTTTCCAGAATCCTTTTGAAAGACTCTTTCTCTCTTTCCCTTCCCCATTGAACTAAGAACATCCACCATCAGCAATTTTTTTTTTTTTTTTTTTTTTTGTGGTTATAAAGCACCAAGTTATTTACACTTACATGCGTTTGGTTTTGTGGGAAAGACTTTAGTATGTATGCTAATTTAGAATTTATGGGTTTTAACCATGCTCTTGTTTCTATAGTAATGGGATGGCTCTTTTCCAGAATGTCTGTGACCCTCACGGAAGACCACCAACAGCGTTACATTGAGAGAGACTTGATAAGACTTGATAATATATTTAAGTATATAAAGAAATTACTAGGGAAAGAAGCCTGCAAAGATAATTGAGACTAAAATGTTTCAATAAGATTCAATTTGTTAACATTAGTTCGTACAATATATGTCATGAACTAACATACAATTGTTTCTTAGCGACTAGCTTTACACAAATACAGAAAATCAAGTTTTTGGACAAACCTTTCAACAACTGTCAACTTGTTAAGACTACTATAAAGTTCACATGTTAACAATATTTAATTTATTAGGTACCTTGAACTAACAATGAAACAGCAATTTTTACTCAATTTATTTAGGTTAATGTCTACATACATTTGTATTTATATACAAAAATAAGATCATTACATTGTCAAACATTGTCCTTTTGCAGTGTGAGAAAATCACGTTCATTTTGTTCTCCACCTGCCCTCAGCAGCGGTGGCCAAAGTCATGGGAGGGCCAGTGGCTAATGCTCATGACAAATCTTTTCAGTGTCCCACACAGTGTGTTTCCCATTTAAGAGGCCCTCTTCAGGAGTGCTTTTTCAAGACTACGGATAATTTGTGTCTTTTGCGTTTGAGATCACTCAATTCAGAGGATTCAATTAGCCGTGAGCGAGGGGTACGCTAGCTTTTACAACGCCGGCACATAACTCAGCAAAGCACTTGCAGACCTGGCTAGCTTTGTAGCTCTTGGCACACAACACCAACTTTGCTAGCCAGCATTGTTTTTCTTTTCTTTTACATTGTTATCTCAGAGAGACAGAACAAGAGAGAAGAGAAAGAGAGTTTCAAGGGCTATACATCTCAAAGTTGTCCTGGATATGCTTCAAACGTAGCATCAAATAAGCCTGTGAAACATGAAATACCTACTATATCCTTATACCCTGACCACCGTGATTGATTGTAATGAAAATGTGTGGCTTCAAAGAGGTCCCAGTACCAAAGCATCAAATTACACTAAATTATGTTTTATTATCAAAGTTCATAAGGAGCACGTTCAGATAATCTACAATCAGCACGAGAGCCGACCTACCTCTCTGTTACTTGCACAACCTATTTCCAGCATCCCTCCTCTATCTCAACTCCTCAGTTATTCCTATCCCAGCCAGGGATGGGGGATATGATGGGATTGGGGGGCAAGGGTTGATTGGTTGCTCTGGGTTCATGCCAAATACGCATGTTTTATACTATATCTGATAATAAGTGTGAACTCGTTAAACAATAGTAGTTAAAACTTTGATGCTTCAAATCTGAATCTACAAATCTTTTTTTTCTCTCTTTAATAAATAACCAATCCATACATCCATCTGTCAGAAATATATGAAGATGGAAAACAAAAATCACAATGGTGGCTGTAGGAACTTGCGTGTTCACAACAAGACCAACTATGTACTTGAAATATAACAGGATTAATTATTTATACATTTTGTGTCTGGTTTTATTAGAGATTTGAAATAGTTATTGGAATGTAAGCTTGGCCAGCAGGTTTGTAGATTTCAGTGTTTCTCCATTCAAGTACATAGATGCCGATCTTGCATCTCTATAGACAGAAATAGCTGTCCGAGGACTTGCCAAAATGGCTACCAAGCGGAATGAATTTCCTTAAATGGAAGTTAGTTATGGTAAACCATGTTTGAAACAGGGAAATATGATATTGTTTAGTTCTCAGTTTGCTGTAGGGTAAATAAAAGTTCAAGCAGCTGTAAGTTATGCGTGTTTGTTTGGGTGATTTGGTGGAGTTCATTGAAATATTTATTCCAACATCAAGTGTATGTGTGTCTGTGTATGTTTCTAGACCCATTAAACAGACTTTTGTGGAGCGATGAGTATGAAAGCAAGCGAAAAGCATTGGATATCTATAATTGCCCTTTCTTCCCCCCCACATAAACATATGCACATACTCACAAACACTCTGTGTGCCTGTAAACACTTAGAAACAGACTAATGGGAGGCCTTTTCTTTTCTGTAAAAATCTGTCGATGCAACTGTTGAACACAAACACCCTCCATATGCTTCCATCAAGTGTGCATCGTTAAAAGAAATCTGTTCTCAACTTGCCATCCCTTAGAGCTAAGGCTTTCCCTTGTTCCTTTTTCTCTCCTCTGTCAAAAAGTTTGGTGAAAGTTCTGGAGTTTGAGTCGGAGGGAGATGAAAGGATGGGGGAAAGAATGAATCTGAATACAAGCACTGTGGGCTTGGAAAGACAAGGCGAAACGACCCAGCCGACTGAAGGGTAGTTCAGAGGTGCTGTTTTCAGGCTCTGGATCTGGACTGCTGCAGCTCATGGAAAAAGATGGAGAATAGACGATATTTACTAGGGCTGTCAATTGTACACGTTAAAGGCCCATTGACACAGAGAGCGATAACTATAAAAATAACTATGATGATAACTACAGTAGTCAACATTTGAAGAGGATCAAAAAAGGTCATCAAAGTTGTCCTAAGACAAGAACGGGTATTGATCAAAATTCATGTATAACTTTGATGAAAGGTTTTGATCCAATTCAAATGTTGACTACAACAATCAGTGTCCATTTCAACACACAATAACTTTCTGTTTGTAAGCGTGCACTGCAGTTCTTTTATATTCTGCTTTAAATGATTGAGCTCTTTAAATGGACGATGGGTTCTTATTGGCTGATTGTCAATGTTTTTTGTCGTTCATCAGCTAGAAAAAAAAAAAAATGTCTGAAAGTGATAATGTCTTTAATGATCTAATGATGTGTTTATCGTTATAGTTGTGGTGTGGTGTTTTAAATTTAGAATGATTATTAATTGACCACTGGTGAAATGATACATCATACGGATGCGCTGGGACGCATCATCAGTGATGTATCCTGGGTTCACTGGGTGTTTCGGGTCTCACAACATCATACACCCTCGCCCAGGCACCCAGCCGGGGGGATGATCAAGTCCCGACTTGCATCCCGGCAGTGTTAGCCCACGGAAACTCTACAGGTTGGCTCAACATATATTAGCATGTGTGTATGTCTGTGCGTTTCTGGGCAAATCTGTGTGGCATCACATGTCGAGACAGACAACGTTATTCACTGCAATCTCATGTCAACAGCAATAGCAGCATCAACCAAAATAACACTGACAACGGCAGCAACAACCGTGAATGCGTATGTGCGAGCATGTGTGTGTCTCCATGACTGTCTTAGGCAGATGTACCAAAAGAACTGACAGATCTGAAAAATAGGCAAACAGAAGCTGCTGGGAGCTTCCTCAAGGCCTCTGCGTTTTCAGTCCGGGTTTGCATACAAAAGGTAGAAGTGTGAAAAAAAAAAAAAAAACATGGGAGAAATGTTCAAACTCTTAGATTTTACCCTTCCTCATTCTTTATCAACATGTCTATTTTCAATGCCATTTTAACAAAGAAAGTCAATATAGACAGTGTGCCAATGTAATTAAAGCATTATTTTTAGGGGTAACTTTCCATTTTTGGAGGTTTGTCTCAAGCATCCACAAGTGTGTAATTTGTACGGTAATCTAACTTTTATGGTTCAAGAATATATGCAGATTCAATAAATGGTCATTTTTACAGATTTATTTAAAAGTAAAGTTACTATAGTTTCATATATTCAGCAACACACTGAATTTAATATACATAATTTGTATCGAATTATTCGTTATTCGTGAGAAACTTTAAAAAATTTGGATATAAGATTACCTTACCTTAGGCAACCTAGAGCAAATAGTGACTTATATAGTGTCTTAACTGTGGTGCAGCAGTTGGTAGAGTTTTGAGTCCAGCCTGCAACATCATCTGATCACATTCCCTCTATCTGTTTGTAAGTGCCTGTGTTTGTGTCTCAGTCCATGTCCTTTCCTTCCATCCATAACTAGTTAAATTAGATGGTTTATCCCATTAAACGGACTCTTTGGAGAGAACTCATCTCAGAGTGCAGTAAAAACACTGTTAAGCTTTTAGGAAGTACTTTTTAAGAAGACACATCACTAGTGATATCACTGTTTCCCCCCTAGACAGAAATTGTGATTGAGAAATGGAAATGCAAAAAGAAACCTTTGTTCTCCAAAGGTATGTTAGGAGGAATATCTGAGACAAAGTTGACAATTAAGTGTAATTCTCTTGAACTATGAGAGAAACTCTGAGCAATATTGTCCTCAGGGACTAAGCTAGTGTCTTTGTGCTAAACTAATATCAAATCAAGGGTGAAATATAAGCAGAGACGGCGTGAGAGAGGCCAGACGCATATTTTCAGTCATGGATTTTTAATGTTGACTCGGCTCTTTCTTAATTAAAACTCATGCATCAGAATATACTTCAGAGCCGTATTAGCGAGACTGTTCATAATGCATAATCTCCCGTGAAGTGTCTCCGAGATGTTTTGAGAGCAGCAGGGTTTTGAGCAGAGCTCTCTTTGAAAGCAAAGCAGATAACTAGCAGAGGAAGGCCTGCTGGGGTTGCATAAGTGTCCCTTGGACCTTAGGAAGATTAAGATTTTCAATGTGTGTGTATTTGTCGGGGGGTTTGATCGTGGCAAATGTGACTTCTGAAACTTAGATGGGAATAATGTCCTTGGGAGAATGTGTAAAACTGTGCAAAAAAAAAACATCTAAAAGATACATGGCTGCTAATGAGACAAACCCACACACAGATGCCATATACTATAAATTACTATATATATATATATATATATATATATATATATATATATATATATATATAAACACAAACCTCAAGCCTGTCACACTCACACAATCGCACACACGTGCTCATCTTCAAATTAATTAGTGGCAGGTGAAAAATGAGTGAGCTGTTTCTATCCTGAGCCCATTATCTCCCAGAAGACTTGCCATCGGGTCTATATCTGGCTGCTAGGTCGCTGGTTCGGCCCTGCTAGAATGAACAGAGCCCCCAAGAGTCCTGTGAAACTGGCCTCCAGATGGATATATGTACATTTCCATTTAGGCCCGGCCCAATTCCCCTCTCCTCCTCTCTCAATCTCTCACATAAAAAGTCTGACGAGGGCGAGGTAAATGACAGTGACATTTGCTCGGAATCCCTGGTGTTTCCGCTTTGTTGTCTTTCCACCTTGCACTCTTTATAGCCCATTTTTCATTTTTTGTACTTCCATCTCGGGCTGATTTAAGCACTTTTTCCACATCTCCTCCTCCTTCTCTCTTTCGATTTCACTCCATTCTGGATATTTTCTTTCCTGTACCCCCTCTTTGTTTTTTTTTCTTTCTGCTCTTCTTTAAATCCCTGTGGAGGAACAGGCTAGGTGTGTGCTGCGTAGCAAGCGCTATAAAGGGGGGCTAATATTTTCCAGATCGGAAAATTTTCACAAATGTTTCTCCCTTGTGCTTTCAACCTCTCACAAATGCATATCCCCTACTAGTTTATGTATAGTGTATGTGTTAGTGTATCTCTGTGTGTGATTTAAAACATTGATTTCTGTGGCAGTGCCGAGGGAAATTTCATGCTTGCATTTATACATATTTATATTCAGAACAGAGAATGAGGCTGTGTGTTGGCTGTCTGAGAGTATGTGTAAATGCATAGATTTAATTCAATATATGTATGACTAATTGAGGTCAAGATACAGTAAGTCCAATGCAATAAAACTGTCTATGCACTTAATTTGCAGATATTTGATGCGGTTCGATATATTACAGTGAGGTCTGAGATCACTACTAAAAAAGCTTATTTTTGTCCTCTGTTTGCTTTAATGGCAACAGCACTTGAGCTGCATAACCTCCATAGAGTATCTTGTCAGTGAATGTAAATCACATCAAATTTACAATATAAAATTCCTGTGATGGTAAAGCTAAATTTTCCAGCAGCCATTACTCCAATTTTCATTGTAACATTATATTTCAGAAATCTTTCTAATATGCTGATTTAAAGCTTAAGTAATATTTCTTAATATCAATGTTGAAAACAGTAGTACTTAAAAGTCCCCCTGTAGTCAATAATTGTATCACAAAAATTACAAAAATTCCCTTAAAAATGATTTCTTCATGTCTTAAAATAGCTTGAATACACCCTTGCCTCATTTAGTATACGCAGTTCTATGATTATGCAAATTAGATCCACTCGTTGATGATCAAATCAAATCAAGTATATTTGTATAGCGCTTTTCACAATACAGATTGTATCAAAGCAGCTTCACAGTATTAAAATAAAATAATACAACAAAGTTTGTTTCTAGTGGAATTTATTGATTGATAGAATAAAATTAAATATCCCCAAAATATCCCCAACTGAGCAAGCCAAAGGCAACAGTGGCAAGGAACCGAAAAACTCCATCAGGTGACCTAATGGTGTCCTAAAACTCCATCAGGTGACTTAATGGAGAAAAAAAAAAACCTTGGGAGAACCCAGGCTCAGTCGGGGGCCAGTTCTCCTCTGGCATTTATGAACTAGAGGCCGGATTGTAGTTTGAAACTACGATGATCACACGTTGACGTGATTGGTTAAGGTAGTTTGTGAAGTCAGAAACACCAGCTATTTCAAACCGCGTTTTTGAGTCTGTCTTTGGTTAACTGCAATTTCAAGAAGAAAATACTCATCAATGGTGTTGACTTCTGAATTTGCACATGGTTTGTCTTAAAGCATATTAAAAACACCACATAGACATATAAACACATTAAAAGATTGATTTTCACCACAGGGGGACTTGAATATTTGTTACATTTACATCCAAAACCATGTTACATTTTTTTTTTTCAGATTCCTTTAATAAATAGAATGTTTAGAGCATTAATTTGAAATATATATATATATATATATATATATATATATTTTTTTTTTTTTTTGTGGCACTATAAATGTCTTTATTGTCAGTTTTGAGCAATTAGATACATCTTTGCTAGATAAAAGTATTGCTTATATATATATATATATATATATATATATATATATATATATATATATATATATATATATAATGTTCTGTATATTTCCAGAATAAAAAAAATAAATAATAATAATAATAATAATAATAATAAAAATAATAATCCTGGGCTGTTAGTTTCAACTAGACTTTTTCAACTAGACCTCACGAGAGTGTGTTTATATGTGTTCCTTCACAAATCCTTATTCATTCCCCTACGATATCTACCCGAAGTGTCCCAGGAGTGCCTGTCGGCTTTTACTTGTCCTCATAATAGCCAGTGGCTTATGGATTCCATTTAATTGCAGGCACCTGTCTTAACCACCCCTCATCATCAGAACTCTCTTAATGACCACGGAGATCAATTTTTAAACAGCGGCCATCATATTTTACACACTTGAAACTTGAAAACAAACTGAAGCGTTGATCTCAGAGGGACGCTTACATAAAACACCTGGCGGTCTCAACCTTCCCTCTCCACCCATCTCCCTCGGCAGACGAATTCACATTTGCTTTCTTAGGCGTGCGGACAGACGTTTGCAAATCTCAGGGGACATTACATACAGGTATTTGATGATAGAAGCAATCAAAAATTATTACAGCTCATGTTTAAAAAGTAACACGTCTTTGGAAGTGTTCTGCTTTATTCTGTAGAGCGAAACTGCGGCGCTCATTCGGCCCATCCCTTTCACAGCGATTGTTATTTTTGGTTTCTGTGTGTTGTGAGATAACGCCAGATGTGTCAGGCTGTTTGATGCAGATGTGTGAACCGACTGTAAGCAATCTCCCTCCGCCACCACCCTCCCACTCTCACAGCAACTTTGTCCTCAGCATCTCATTTATTTGCTTCTCTTTCTTCCCCCTCTCTATTATTTTCTCTTCCCATAAGCTGCTTGTCAGATTTATCAGGAAGAAAGCGAGTGTGCATCTGTTCGTTTTTCCCATTTCCAGATATAGAACACTTGTTAAACAGAATCGTGTAAAACCGGGTTCAGTTTGAGACCAGATGTGTGAACTTAGGCAAGATCTGACCCAAGCAAATCGCTGTAAAAGGAGAGCAGGAGGAGACGGATGAGGGATGTGGTGTTCTCAGGCAGAAATGGAGAGATTGAAGAAACGATAAAAGACTGCCGGCCTGGGGAGCAGTCGTGTACGTCGGATAACAGGATGCCAAATATTTTTTTTTCACGCCAGTATCACTTCACACACACTTTCTGCAGGTCGACATAATCAAAACCTCCTGGAATTAGGAGACAAAACAACTTCACTGGTTTAGTTTCCGATGGATAAACAAAATTCCATTTAGGGTAAACTTGTAATGTTGACATTGGGGAATTTAATTGGGGAAAGGACTATTTTTGTTATGGGTTGTTTAATATGCATTACATCACCTTGGAAGATCACATTTTTTCTTGACACATCATCTTGCGGTATGGAAGATTTTAAC
This sequence comes from Vimba vimba, assembly GCA_022828995.1. Lineage (NCBI taxonomy): Eukaryota > Metazoa > Chordata > Actinopteri > Cypriniformes > Leuciscidae > Vimba > Vimba vimba. The sequence continues at coordinate 24,326,049 of CM040818.1, forward strand.
GCTCGCGTAATAAGTTGAAAGTGATGATCTTATGTTTTTAAAGGCAGACTCAAATAAATTCCATATGGGAGAATGGGGTTGTTTTCCTTTCCCATTCATTTAGTTTTAGTCATTCATTCATTATGTTTGACCTATTTGTCTGAACCACAGACATTTGTGAATTTGTAACTATCTAAATGTATATATCTGTGTGCAGGTCTTTATTTATATGCATTTTGTGACCCTCCAAGGTCAATAGACCCCATACAAATTGATTAATTAGAGCAAAATGAAAAATAAGAATGAGGCTGAGAACATTTTAAAAAAAGATGTTGATATACAAATACACAAATCATCCTGCCTGCAGCAGAAATATCAGCACCTATTGTCGTCAAAGCTCGCCTGAAGTCTTAGCACCAATGAGGATGGAGAGGACAGGCTTGTAAAAGAGCTCTAAATATTAAGTCTTCTCATTCCTGTAACTGCTTTCTCAGCATTTACTAATCGCAAGCTTCAACCAGGGTCTGTTAGAAGACAGACAAACACATAAACTACAATCAAACAGCAATTCTAATGAATGTATTTCTAAATAAAAACAAAGCAAACGTACATTAATCCTCTTGTGGATTTATAGAAGCCATGGAATTAGTATCAGGGCTTTTCCGCGATTTGTGTAGATGAAAGGGAAGCTTTTTTAATAACTTGTAATGCAGACAACATTCTGAATCTTGGAATTGTAAAAAAACAAAAAAACAAAAAAACAAAAACATAAATAAGAAAAGAGCTAAGAAAATGAAAGAGGAGAGCCAAGTACAATATTTCTAGTTCCTAGTTGTTGTGTGTGTCATATTAGTATACTGTAAGTATAAATTATATTTAAAGTACGACAGCCTCAACACAAGGTTACTTCCACATATCCATGGCTCTGAAAAAAAAGTCAACACACTCTGGACAACATCAGTTCTAATAGCCCTTTATTTATGATCTCAGTAAATGCTTCACTTTTCTTATTACATAATATATTATTCTGCTTTCAGTAACTCTCTGTAGTAATCATTTTGTGTTAGACAAATAAGTCACAACTGCTATCATGACACAGTTTGCCAACAACAGAAAATATTACTCTTGATGTTAGCGTACACATATGAAAGACATATTCAGGATAGTTTTTGTGCACTGTTTGTATGAAGACACAATGCCCAGTTAGTATTTCCACGTTTTACTGTACCATTTCCCACACATCCCACTCTGATCAGTGTTTGTGCAAAATAAAGTTTTTTGATTTTCTTTCATAACCTTCAAAACGTTGCTTTAGAAAACAACATTTATAACATAATGAGTCCATGTTCTTCTCCAAAACTGTTCCTGGCATGGTAAACTGTGTTTGGCTGACATCCTTTTCAATCCCTTTCAGTGTGGGAAAGCCATTTTTCTCCTTTTCTTTAACTCACATACCCGCCTGTCCATTTTACCACAGAAGGCTTTATTAGAGTAATGTAGTGGTCAAAGACTTGAGCAGAGCATTTCATTTTTCATTTCATTTTGTTAAAGAATCTTAAATGTTAGTAACGTGAATTAAATAGTCTATATATACATGTTTAGAAAAAAAACAAAAAAACTTTAGTCATACAACAGCTTGTCACGGGCACTAGCCTTAAAGGTACAAATTTGTACCTAATCTAACCCCAAAAGGCTGTATATTGGAGTTGGAATAAGTACTACTGTGAACCTTTTAAGGGTAAATAAGATACAAATATCTCTCTTTGAGGGTACTGCCCCGTTGACAAGCTGTTCTACCCCTAAAGGGTTTTTTTTTTTTTTTTTTTTTTTCTTGTTTGAGAAGCCATTTCACACGGATATATCACAATAGTGAAGAAAAGACTAACGCAACTCCCGACTTTAATGCCGACTTTTTGTTATTCTCCTAAAACTAATAATTTGCAGTCATTTAAAATTCTGTGTGTATGGTAAGGTTGTTTCCTGAGTCGATTTGAAACCTGAAGAGAGCAAGTTATAATAAAACCCAGAGGCTTAGCGTGGATAAATGATATGAAAGTATCATGGGACTGTCCTACCTGTCTTAGCCTGCAGCTCATACACAGAGCCTGGCCTGATCTCTAATCTAGCCTGGGGATCAAATCTGGGCCTCTCTGGATGTTGATAGCGCGAAGAACACATGCTCTCAGAGCCTGGGGCTCCTCTGTTCCCCGTTCTTTGATCATTGTTCAGTCTGTATGATGCTACCTGTTGTAGACAGGTAACATGCAGGAACACACAAGCATATGGCACTGATAAATGAACAACACACTCGTAGCAACCACCTACACCCACCGTCCTCTACTAAAGAATACATCCTAAAAAATCAGCAAATACATAGGGGTCATATCTCATGTCCAGCTTATTAGCAGAGCAAATGAACAACTTATGCTGCTTTCATATGCAAAAAACAGCTCAGCACTGAGCTCCCTATGTTCTCTCTTTTAACAAGAAACTTTTAGTATAATGCATTATTCAGTTAGATGGGAGGGAGTTTTATGGTGATAGCCTTCTGAGGGAAAAAATCACCATGTGGTTTGAAGCTGTGGCCCGGCTTTCTGCTGGTTAAACTTCAAAGGAAGAGCAAAAATTCACACCAGGTTCTCTCGCTGAGGGGATTTATGTAAGCTGGAAAGAATAACAGAGAGGGGGATATTCTCTGTCCTGTGGCCTCAGATATGCATCACGGAAAAGTCTTTGTTCACATGGAGCTCTCAGCTCGGCTTGTTTGGCAGGTAACTGTCATTTACCAAGTGCTGGGGTGAAGTTCAGGTTTAGCATTAATAGGTAGGATTAAAGACTGACAGTGACCGAGAACCCTGGAACAAAGCACGTGTAAGGTCCGCAAAGCTTCAGTCGTGTTGATGCTGCTGGAAATGTTGCTGAAATGTCACATGAGAACATTCTGTGTTAGCATTTAGAGCATGCTGCCATATGCCACCTAACCGTGTGAAAAAGAAGTGTGCTTAATCCCATTGAATGTGCACTTGCTGTATACTTATAATCTTAAATAAAGGGTATATACATATATAAAAAACTTTACGTGCAAAATAATATAAATTAAATAAAAGAGAGTACACTTTCATGAAGTGCACTTTGTAATAATCCCAAATAAAAAGTTTTAATGCTACATATTAAATATTGATAATGCCATTAATGTGCATATTAAATATTAATAATGCCTTTCATGCTTTAAAGATGTACACTTTGTAATGTGTTGACTAACATACTAAAGCACTGTAAAGTACTTGATCATTTTAGTGTTATCCAATATCACATTTTAAGTAAAAAAAAAATATATATATTTAAAATGTACCAAATTGCATCTTGGCTGGTTTCACAGACAGGGCTTAGATTAAGCCAGGATTAGACCTTAGGTCAGTTAAGACATTTAAGTAGCTTTAATAGACATGCCTTAGGGAAAAAAAAAAATGCTGGTGAGCATCTTGAGATTAAATTTTTTAAGATATCAGTTTTAACTGCTTTCAGTTAAAACAGCTCAGACATGCATTTTAGTCTGGTACTAGGTTTAAAGAGATAGTTCACCCAAAAATGAAAATTCTGTCATAATTTACTCACCCTCATATTGTTACAAACCTGCATGATTTTATATCTTCTGCTGAACACAAATGAAGATATTTTAAAGAATGTCATTAACCAAACAGTTGATGGCATCCTTTGACTTCCATAGTAGGGAAAAAATACAATGGAATTCAATGGAGCCGATCAACTGTTTGATTACCAACATTCTTCAAAATATCTAACTTATATCTTCAACATAAGTAAGAAACTCACAGAGGTTTGGAACAACTTGAAGGTGAGTAAATGATCACATTTTCATTTTTGGGTGAACTATCCCTTTAAGCCATGTTTGTGAAACAAGGGGATAAAGATGTTCTAAAGTCCTACTTAAATACGTCAAAAAGCTCTCTAAAGTGCAGCTATTTGTATTTAATACAATTTCAAACTGTAATACATGTTCACTGAAGTGCAAACAACATGCATTCAAGTGTCTGAAAATATTACATTCAATTAGCACTTAAGAATAATTTTAAAGTATATTTCCGTAATAAGTTGCTAAAAGTATGCTAAAGTGTACTTTTTTTTCGGCAAGAGTTGACAGATTTATAAAATCTTTCATAATTATAGTTTAAAGATTTTTTTAGCTTTATAAATTTGACTGTATTTACTTACGACTGGTTAGCATTTTAGCATATAATGGAATCTTTAATATTTTTCTTCATTCTTCTTCCCATATCACTCTATTTCTGAAGCTCAGCACCCGATGGTTTCATAATGTCTCCCGAGCAAATTACAGTTAATTACAGTCATTCTAATCTACCTCAGTTTGACACGGCTGGACTGCAATATTCCCCGCCAATCACGCGCACACTTACATACAATCACTAGATGGAAAACAGATGCACTGTTTGATGCAATTGTTCTCTCAAGAACACACAGACACAAAACTATCCATAAGAAGGAGTTAGAAAAATCCATAGAAATTGATAAAAGATTGTCTGTGCCTGGAACAGTTGAGGCTTATCTGCAACCCACTCCAGCATGCTTTTTGTGTCTTTTGGGAGTAGAATGTTAAAAAAACAAAAAAATCCATCAGCGCTACACTTTAGTCTCACTCCTCAATTTCTTAGGGATGTTAGGAGAGACTAAGCATGAATAGGTAACAGCTCTTATTGATACATCTGGGGGAGAAACAAGCACACAAATACATACAGAGCATGTTTTAAACCTTCACCATGGAGACAGCGATTCATCTGTAAAATGGTGTTTTGAAAATCACAAAAATCTGCAAGTGTTCCATGAAACATGACTATATGCTCATGCACACATCAAAAACATGTCATAATGAAATGACAGGTTTTTTAATTTTTTTTAGTATTGATGTGGATTACATTGTGCGTGTAATTCTTTATGTAGGTTACCTCTTTAGAAAATTAAAGAATAATATCATTCCTTTTACCTCCAGTTCTTTGAAGTAAAATTGAAACGATGGAAGGGAAAACAAGTGCAGTGCATTTCTGCATATTAAATACACAATTGCGGGTTTCTCTCTCTCTCTCTCTCTCTCTCTTAACATTCCACTAATGATGAAACACTGTATTTTATGTCCCATATCAAAGGCATTTCAATATCATATTAAAGTATCTCATATCAAGCTTCGGTTGAGTTTTTCTTTTAAAATGATGCGTGAAAATATGACATATTAACAGATGGTACACTTTCAAAAGCGAAGTATTTGACATACACAACGTTTAAACATTGTACCTGAGTAAGCGTTTGTCTTTCACCTCTCTTAGTTTATGGGATGAGATATTTATAGCATTATGAGATATTTCGTTTGGCAGTGGTTCAGAAATATGGTTGGCGGGACAGACGAAACTTTTTAAACTCGACCATGTTGCTAATGGAAGTTTAATTGTTAATGAGGCGCTGAATCATCCACAAGGAATTCCATTGTTTGGACGTTGTGTGCTGTTTTTAAACGGATCTTGGAAGTGAGAAAGACTTATGTGGTAACGGCTGCCAAAGATTCCAGCTCGAGCAGAAAGCCGGCATCCTTTAGGGAGTGTGTGTCTGGGTTACAGATCACATATTTTGATAACATCTCAGCGATGTGTAATGACTGCCGAAAACATTGTAGCCAACATCTACAGGTGTTTTAACAAGGAACATGTGGCTTGGACGCTTCTTTAAACAACAGGATCTTATTCAAGCCATCTATCACCGTCTGGAAACTTGGCGGCCTGAATAGAAAACATACATCGAGCTGAACATCGTGATTATTGCATTGTGAAAAGGTCACTGTAAAATAAGACAAATGATTAAATTGAAGTTTCAGTTTCTTGATTAATACCTCACAAGTGTTTATAGCAAGTGTTCATGCAAAACAGCTCTCAGACTGCTTTTTTTTGTTTGTATAATTGGATTCTCTGCGACCCTTTCTCGTTTTTGCTTCCTCTGTTCCTTGTGTATCAAAGGCAAACTGACCCCTCAGTTCCTTTCCACCACTGTTTGCGGCAAAGGTAAATCGAGGTCTCGCTTCATTCGCACAGATGCACGACGCACACTTTGATGTGGAGGCTTGGTCCAGGCTTTGATCCACCTCAGCTTGGCTTAAATTAAACTACCTGAGCGCCTCTGGCAGGACACGGAAGATGCCACGGGCTAAAGCACAGGCTGGAGGAAAGACCTTGACCTGGAGACACACATCAGCTAGAACAGGCTGAATAACTCATACTTTGGACACTTGGGGCAAGAATGCATTTCACAGACATCTAGAGCTGGAGTGTAGAGATTGGTTGTTTCCTTTCTATAATTTGTAAAAATGAGTGGAAATCTTGATAGTATCCCCATTTTCAAAGCTTCAGTTTGCTTCAGTTCTTCCGATCCTCATTTCCTACTTTTACCGTATCACCGCTCAGCTAAACTGTCACTCTGTCAGATGAGCAAAGGCCGCTTGCAATTACCCGTTATAACAGAAATCAACAGCTCTCTCATGCAACATTCAATTCAACTTGGAAAGTCGGAATTTAAAGGTCCCGTTCTACGTGATCCCATGTTTCAAACTTTAGTTAGTGTGTAATGTTGTTGTTAGAGTATAAATAATATCTGTAAAATTATAAAGCTCAAAGTTCAATGCCAAGCGAGATATTTTATTTAACAGAAGTTGACAACATAAAACGGCTCGATTGGACTACACCCCTCTACTTCCTTCATTAGTGACATCACCAGAACCGTGTTTAGACTAACCTCCGCCCACAGGAATGCTCCCTCAACTCTACTGGCTACTTGCGCACTTCTTATAACTTAGGCTACTGTGTTTACTCAGCTCTTACGGTGATTTTCTGAAGTAAAACTGACGCTTCATCTTTTGTGTGATGTACAATAAACTTTATTAAACTCATCAGTACAGGTTTGATCATCATTCGGACCTGGTCCGAAACAGCAGACTTGTAGGCTGTTAATAAATAATGGATACATACAAGCAGATGACAAATACGTTATAATAACCGTAATTAAACTACTAAACCATACCTGTTTCATCTCTATACAGCACTCTGACTCTGTAGGCATTATTGTCCGACTCGAAATGAACGCCGTTACTGAGAGTTTCTGATATTATCATCATTCCGTGAGATGAATTTGTCCTGACAGACTGAGCGCAAGCTCGTGAAGCTCCGCCCCCTGGGTCGTCCAGCAGCAGCTCATTTGCATTTAAAGGGCACACACTGAAACAGCTCGTTTTTCTGAGCCCCAAAAAATGTCAATTTAAACATGCTGTAAAAAATTATCTGTTGGGTATTTTGAGCTCAAACTTCACATACACACTCTGGGGACATCAGAGACTGATTTTACATCTTGTGAAAAGGGGCATATAACGGGACCTTTAAAACTTCTCTCTTGGAAAAGTACAATAGTCAGCTTTCAGTGACTGATATGGTTGCATGATGTCATGCAAGCATATTCACAGCTAACAATCACTTTTAAGCTAATAAAACACAAGTGAGTGAAGGATCTATGGCAGGATTAAAAAAAAAAAGCCTTGCAGAGATAGATATGTAAAATACTGCAAATGAGCCGTTGGTCATTTTACACCTGCAAAACAAATGCTAGCACCATTCAGCATAATTGATCCTCAGCAATTTGGCGACATCTTAGCTGACAATTGAACACCTGCAAAGGAAACGGTGGCATGCAAGTTTGTTTCTTAATACATATTCAGAGTGTTGGCGAATGGAACACTAAAGTCAGTGAAATCAAGCAGGAAAATCCCTCATCCAAGTTTCAATGAAACTTACTTTAAACATTCTAAATGATGCGCAATACATCATGAAATGATGTCAATGTGTTTATTTATTTAAAATACACTGCCATTCAAAAGTTTGTGGTCGGTAAGATTTTTATGTTTTGAAAGAAGTTTCTTAAACTCACCAAGGCTGCATTTATTTAGTCAAAAATGCAGTAGGCTAAACAGTAATATATCTTTTGTAAATTACAATTTCAAAACTTAAAATGTATTTCAATTGTAATTTATTCAATTGATAAGGATTTGCAGTAACAAATACAGTATTCAGTGTCACACGATCCTTTAGAAATCATTCTGATAATCTGATTTGTTGCTCAAATATTTTTTTTTTTTTATTATCATTGGTGAAAACAGTCATGCTGCGTAATAATTTTATGGAAACCATGGTACTTTTTTTTTTTTTAGGATTTTTTGATAAATACCAAGTTTAAAAGAACAGCATTTATTTGAAATAGAATCGTTGAATGTGTCCTTGCTAAACAAAAGTATGAATTTCTTTCAAAAAAGACCCAAAATGTTGAACTTTGTGTAAAAGATATATTTAATAAATCCATTTAAAATAAGAAAATGATATTAATAAATGTTAAGTGATGCAATCTAGAATATCACTAAGATTGTCATTTTGGTTTGTGATGCTTAGACCTTCTATTGATCAAACATCTTTTCTCTATACAAATATGCTGGTCAGAGCATTTGCTCCACATTTGCATAGCAGTGAATGGAGCACAATGTCTAGTATCTAGTAGGCAGAATGCACCTCTATACGCTACCTGTCAGTGTGCCACACCTGTGCTGTTTTAGGACCAAATCCAAGTCTAACCTCAACTCAAATGAGCAAAGCAACCACAAGCACACTTCAATGCCTGGCATACCACATCATACCATCACAATGACTGTATCATGCATGTATGAATAACCTTGAGTATAGTTTCCCTCTCTCTCTCATTCTCTTTCTTTTTTTAGTTCAGCCCTAAA